>JARHVA010001823.1:2507500-3064968 GCA_037957365.1 Torreya grandis
AAATAATTGAGATAAAGTTAATCTTTGTAGGTATGATATAAATTTTAGTAGAATGAAGGTAGGGATTCTTTATAAGAATTAAGAAGATAGTTACATGGACTCTCAAGGAAATCATTAAGAAGACAAAATATAATATGAAACAATCGAGTTGAAAAGGAAACTAAAGATAGTAGCAAAGAAACCTAAGAGGGAAAATAAAGAGGTAATCAAGCCTCAAAGTTTTATATCTAATAATTTATTTTCATGTGTGTTTGTAGGAATAACAATGGATGAATAAGAAGCCAAATTAGAGAGCATAAAGTTTAAAAGTATGAAAGAATACAAGCATGAGTAGCATGCTTAAATTTAAGGAGAAATTGACATGAAAATAAAATATGAATATATAGAAATATGTTATCTAGAGGAAGGAGAGATGCTTGGAGAAGAAGACTCTCAAGAAGCACAATGCCTCATTGAGGATATACAAGAAAGAATAATTATGACTCTAGGATTGCTTGAAGAGGCTAAATGGCCTAAATTTTTTGATTCTAACATTGTTATTGATTATTTAAATATATAGTTGAAAGATGGTGAAGGTGTCTTACACAAATAAAAAGAGGAGCCATTGTATAGACTCAATGTGGATAAAGGCTTCCCATGGTTACTTATAGTCTATCTTTTTTGGGTTATAAAAAATTATACATTTTGGGTAATATAAAAGTATATTACAAACATATATTCACTAATGTAAGTGTAAATCATCCTATAAACCTATCTATAAGCCTCCAACATAGGTGGAAGGCTTGAATAAGTATAGTTGTTAAGTAGTTGAGATATTCTTAGGTCTTTTATGGAATAAGTCAAGTTTGGTATGAAGGGATGAGGCATAGAACAATTAAATAAGATCAAAAAATGAAAATAATAAGTATTAAGGTGTTATTAAGGGGTTTATTATGTAGATGATAAAATAGGAGAGAATAAGGCCTTTAGGCCTCTCTCTCTTTGTGTGTGATGGTCTACATGATTATGTGTATGTATGTGAAGATTGAACAATAAAAGAAAAATAATTGTGTTTAAATTATCTTTTCAAATAATATGAATATGTAAATTTATTATTGCAATTATTTTGTGATCATAATTGATGCTTTATGATGAAGTATAACATGTAGGGTTTGAGAAACATTATATTGTTTAACAATTAGTCTTAGTTTCCTGAGTAGGTTTAAGGATCACTAGTGTAATTTTATTTTCTAAGTGAGATTTGAATAATTGACTTGGTATTGATGTATAATGTTATCACATTTAATTTATAATTGAGTTTATTCCTTCATAAATTGGTTGAGATAAGTGTTATGCAGAATTAATTAGTAGAACAAAGTCCGATGGAGTCTTCAACTCTTCATCAAATAATTTGTGTTTTGTAGAATTCTGTTAACAAGCAAAATCCACTTCAATTTACATTCACTTGTCCAATTATATGATGTTAATTTCAAGGTATATTCCACTCTAATTTTCATTAAAAATTATATCAAAATATCAAACTGGGATTTTGAGGAAAGAGTCATTTATCTCCACATGTGAATCAAGTTTCCAACCTCAGCTAGATCGTGCAAATTAACATTAAAAACTATGTGTTTTTTTAACAAATTGGAGATTTTTAATTCTAATTGGGAATATGGAAGTCTTTTCGCTTATTCTATAGTTGTCCATGTGTTTCTACTTCCAATATTAGTCAATGGAACCTTTAGTAGATCCTCTTTATGTTTTATGGGAATCAAATCCAGCTATGTTCATGCATATCTAAATGCTCCATGGGAAGGAAATACCTAATGAAGTAACGTATGTGGTTTATTTCATTCTCTATTTCTTATGGGAAAGAAATTTTAATTAATAATTTACATGAAACAAGTATTCCTCCAATGTTATATCATGAGCAAGTTTGAATTGAGTAAAGTGCCTATGAACGTTCAATAGTCTCTTAATAAGTGTATTATATCATTGAAAATCCTGATAGGGTTGTAGTTATCAAAAATGTCCACTAAACAATTGCTTTTTCATTGTTAAAGTCTAATTGGAGATGACCTATATGTGCCATTGTGTATTGTCATTTCCCTTTGGAATTATTGGCTCTTGTAAAAGGTGGAATTTTTGGTGAAGGCAATAAAATGCCTAAAGAAGTTGTAAAGACAATGGGCAAAGACTACGAGGGATGCATTCTCCTTTGATTTATTCAAAATGGAATTTTTTTGGAGGTCAAATGGAATTCATAATACAAAAAAATAGAATGGTAATGTTATATGTAAGTTTGGTCTTGATGTTGGTATGACTACTAAGTTGAAGGCAAGAGTATGAGTATTTGTTTATAATGTTTTATTCCACATTTCTATAATTGAATAAGTCAATATAATGGTAGAAATGAATATATAGTCCATTATGTTTAGTAGATAAAATTGATATATGCTATATAACCATTAATTATACAATGAAGTATCTAAGTGTAGTGATAGATATAGAGTATAAGTAGTTTACTTGGATAAAACAAGTACCAAAATGGAAAACACAAATCTAGTTTTTCAAAGGATGTACGCCCTTTTGTTTGAAAAACTAATAAATGTTTTGAATTGGATTGGTCCTAAAGCTAAAGGGCATACACCATTGTTCATAAAAGATGTATGCCATTTTAAGTAAAGGGTGTATTCCCTTTAAAAAATGGCATACACCATTTTAAACACATGTTTTGGAGGGAATTTGAATTTTTGAAAATTTTTAAGGAAAGGGTCTACACCCTTTGGGATATAATATTTGTTATGCTAGTGTTTTGTTTTTTTTTTTTTTTTTTTTTTTTTTTTTTTTTTTTTTTTTTTTTTTGTGTATGGTGAATTATATTTTTGGCTATCTAGATAACACCCAATAGAGGTTAGATTTGTTCAAGCCTGACCCATACGTAGACTAACATGGGAATGATCTTAAGGCTATGGGATGCCTATATCTAGACCAAACCTCTAGGATTTTTTTATGAGGCTAGATCCTTAGATTTCATAATTTGGACCTTAATTTGTAAAACCTAAAACTGTTTAGGATCAAAAGAGTCAAGAAATTTTCATAAACTAAAACCTATTTTAATATGTGGTGATGCAACATGAATTTGTTAGTTCCACTCTTAAGCTCAGACTCTTTAACACACTAATGAATTATGAAAGAAGCTAATGCATTGCTTATTATATTTTTTATGTAATATTATTTTGTATAGAGGTCAGTTTGATGCACTCAAACTAGGGAGTACTAAAAATAAGGTCTGGTTGAAGACACTTAAATTTGGTTGTCTACTATATCCTTGAGAAATCAATGCTAAGACATATTATATGACTTGAAAAGAAAGTTTTTAGCAATTAGGTTGAGTTTAGACATACAAAAGGAAGATAAAAATCACATTTACATATCAAATAAACACAAAACACTAAATTTATGTTATCACATAACTACAAAATGTTCTATTCATTACTCCAAGAGGTGCATAATATAATTCTGGTAGAGTCTAGT
This sequence comes from Torreya grandis, assembly GCA_037957365.1. Taxonomy (NCBI): domain Eukaryota; kingdom Viridiplantae; phylum Streptophyta; class Pinopsida; order Cupressales; family Taxaceae; genus Torreya; species Torreya grandis. The sequence continues at coordinate 2,511,020 of JARHVA010001823.1, forward strand.
CATACCAGCCTGAGGGATGATCATAAATAGCTCAAAGGCTATATTTATAAAATATAAGAAGCAAGAGAGAGGGAGTTTTGGCACTCAAATGGGAATCAATGAGCTCAAATCCATTTAAAATATTGTTACAACTACCTCCACAAATTATGCTCATTCAACCCTTTTGATTGATTCAGGATACTTTAAGTGGTTATATAGTTACACTAATGTTCTTTCTTATTACAATGGTGAAGATAAGTTATTATAAGCTTTGTTTTACCATCCATGTAGTTATAACAATTAGGATAGTCTATTAGAATCTTGTCTTATTATTAATTTCTCCTAACTCATTTGTCATGGCATGCACAAAGGAGAAAAGGCATCTTTATCATGTTGTTGGCTTCGATAATGAACCTTGATGTGTCTACCTCTGTGGCCTTATTTTGAAACCTAAAACTAGGTCCATCATAGACAAAACAAACTTATATTGGAATTTCTATAATATCAATACTTACGTTTGTCAACCTTTGTTCTATATTAGGTCTATAATACCCTTTTAATATTTTATAGTCCTAAAGGCAAACCTCAACCCTATAAGGTTAATTTTGATTCTTCTTAGATCATCATTAAGCTTGAAATCTTTATATATTAACTTGCCTAAGCTAAAAACCTGCATCTTTAACTTTTATCAAAAGTCCTGGGCTTGCCTTTACTTGATTGACTATCAAAAGTTGACTGGACTCATTGACCTATTGACCTCCTCTCACACCATCGATCATATTTAATATGAATGATCACAGGTCTTTGATCTTTCCCTAGAATTTTCAACTCTATACAAGCTTATTCCATGTGTTAGCCCTTCATTTAATTTCATGATCCACTATCAGTCTAGAAAATCACATGCTTATTCCATGTGTCAACCTCTTGGGCTCTTTGACTGTTTGACTCACCTCACACCATTGGATCAAGATGTACAATCGATCAAGGACCATTAGATCTACTGGGACCACTATTTGAAAACTAATGGTTATTTTATAGGCTTAATTTTGACATCCTCACTCTCATTAAATGACATTTGCATGACCATCATTGACATTCATGTGACCATAAAATTTTAGCTCAAAAGGATTTGCTTTACTTGAACTTAAACTTTACTTTATCACAAACATCTTATGTTTCAATTCCAAATTTAGAAGCTTATAACTTGAGCCAAAAAACCTATGTAGGCATGAAAATTTTAAAGGATGATGTTGGCATGTATAACTATAATTGTGAATGATTTGCTAGCTCATGTGGGCTTCTTAAGTGAAGATAAAAATTGCACAATTGGACTAGTCCATTTACTCCTACATGACATCCTATTGATTTTCTATCTCAAAAAACTTGCACATCTTATCTTTTAATCAGTCCTTCAAGGTTCTTGTGGATCTCTAAGGCCTGTACAACCTAGTCCATGCTATTAAATGCTTAGAACATATGAGAACCTACTTAGATTCCTCTTTTTGCATTTTTGGACCCATTTTTAATCCATTTGGTTTTCTATTTCATAGGACCCTACTAGGGTTATCCTTTAAACTATAGGCAAAGCTTGATATATGGTCCAAAATAACCAACACTATTAGTGACTCAACTGGCTTGACCAACTTACTGGTCATGGAACCTAGACATTGATCAAGCTTACTTATTATGACTAAACAAATGGAATTCTACTTATAAAAAGACTCTACTGGAAATAATTTTTGAGAGTAATGGGGGGGAAAAACAACAAGAAATAAAATATAAAGCAATAACCTAAACAACAAACAGAAAATGTGCAAAATCACTTAGAGGAAAAATAGACCTATCTACCTATGTATAAGGGGAAAGATATAAAACTAATAAAATAAATTGAGATAACTCCCATTAATAGGTATGGTAAATATCTATCCATCTCTCTTTGTAACTTGTGATGACATAGGGTCCACTCCAAAGGTTATCAAACTTAGAGTGTTTTCCTAGTTTTGTACAGTCCTCATCCCATTTGAGGACTATTTCCCCTTGTTTAAATGTCCTCGAGGAAGATCTTTTGTATAATTAATTATTCACTTGGTTTTGGTTAGACCACATGGGATTTATGGCATCATCCTCTATTTCTTCTAATTCTCTCTATTCATTCATCCTGGCCTCCATTGCATCACTTTCTAGAAGCTCAGTTGGTGTGCAAGCTCCAAAGATGGAAGGTCCAATGAAATTAGTATCCTTGCTTCTCTTTTTTAGACTAAGAGATAAGTTGAGTGAATAGTTTATCTCTTGGGGGTGATCCTATCATCCCATAAGGTATTCTTTAACTTTGTATGCCAAGATCTCTAATTCTCTTCCATTGTTCTCTTGATAATCTGAATCAGGTTCTTATTAATAGACTTAACTAGTCCATTACCCTATGGATATTAATTAGATGAAGATGTTAGATACATGTATTGATCAATATCCCACTCACATACCTTTTTACTTATAAATGCTAAAACATTATCTATTACTATGGTAGAAGGTGTATACACATAATATTTTTTACTTTTATCAATTACTGATGCTTTACATCTTATAACAACCCATTGAGACTTAATCTCTCTAAGTGCATGCCATAAGGGGTGAACTGGGAAAGGGGTGGGTATACCTTTGGTGATTTATATAATTTTCATCCCTAATTACCACATTATTACCAATCCAACTAGTTCCTAAAACCTTTTCCTAAGCTATTTCTCCTCCCTTACACAATCTTCTAGTCTTTTTCCTCTTTCCATATTTCATTTCCTTGCTTGGAACCATTTTGGCATATTCACCATACTAGGTCAACTTGGTCAACCTTATATAGTTTAAGGACCCTTTTCTCTCTTTTGGTTTGTTAGCCTTTTGGCTGACCTAGCAAAAACCTCATGAGTTAGCCCAAAACTGTACTAGGTTGATCGGGTCAACCTAGCACAACCGAAATACCTAAATTATTTTAGGGTAAGTTCCACCTATAAATATAAGTTCATTTTGGTCATTATTTATATATTCAATCAAGATTTATTATTTGCTCATGCTTCTTCACAATCTACTCTTCCACTATTCTACTTGAGGAGACTTAGCTTACGTTTCTTATTTTGGAGAATTTAGTCTTTTAGATAGGTCTTGGATGCTTTGGCCTAAAAAAGTGATCATTATGACCCAAAATAACCTCTTGAAAATCCCCATTATCCAAAGGAGAGATTTAGCCTTAATGGGTTCACATATAGGTAAGTATATTCTAACTTGGTTCTCCCCTCTTTTAATAGATAGAAGTAACATAAGTTTTGGCTCAAATAATATTAATCTTCATATTTCCTGTATTAGAGTGTTGCTCATACTTACTTTATTTGAGGTTCACTATAAATTTTTTGATTTCTTTGCTTTTCTAACCCCCACTTTGTGCCAAAATCTTTGGTGCACACTATATTAGATTTGTTTTTCTTGTTATTAGATTAGTAAAATATTAAATCATAGGACTCTTTTAGGGTTATTGTGCGATTGTGTTAGACTCTAAGCTTTGGAACCTTACCTTACGTGTTGTGTTTTGAAAAGTGATCCCCTCATAGGCTCTAGCAAATACTCACATTGGTCATGCTCTTGATTAAAAATTATAAACCCCTAATCAAAAGTGTAGGTGTGCTCTATCCCATCTGATCCATGATTGATTCATGGACATGATGCATTTTCAATTGCATACATTCTGGTGAACCCAATTTTAATCAAACCCTTAAAATATTTCTCTAACTTATTTCATTTATATTAATAATTATTTTAATCATATCTTTACTATGCTAGATCAACCCTATCAACCTAGTTATTTATGTTTATGTGTTGGTTTGTAGGAATAGGCAACTACATCGACCCAAAAAATGATTCCAGAGCTTGCAGACTTCTATTCAGACAACTAGATCAACAAACTTGACCTATTATACTTTTTTTAGGTTTATATACTTCTTGTTTAGCTTATTAGGTTAACTATGTCAACCTAGTGCATTTTCAACACTTTTTTAGTAGGTTTTTTTATAGCTTGATTGACCAGCTCAACCTAGTTTACAGGTTTTTACTAGTTTCTTCCAAGGTCTAAGATAATTAATCTTCTCTTTTTCATCTCTAAACCATTCAAGTCAATTTTTATTTCCTATATATCTTTATCTTTCTATACTTTCCTTTCAAGTTTGTAGTCTTCAAAACTACCCCTACACAGTCAACTAGGTTGAACCTGTGGACCTAGTTCTGTGTTCCATATTTTTTGAAATAACTAGGTCGACCTAACTGACCTAGTTCAGTTTCAGATGTTGCTTCTGTAGTAAAATTTTGACCCTATTAACCTTATTCTTTATGATTTTCCATATAATTTCTCAACTATACTTTGTTTCAAAGTTGGAATTAACCATATATGTTAATCACATCTTTTTTTAAGTTATTTGCATGCTTAGAATAGTTTACATAGTCTAATTAGGGGATTTTCAATAAATCATTTAGTTGTACTATTTATATTCTTTTTCACACATGAACAAACCACATACACATCAAAAAGCATTTAAACATTTGATTGCCTAGGTATACCTACATATATTTCATCACCAAGAAGGAATTTGACTTGATGCTCTGGTTAAGTATAAAACATGGTTAATGGCATATTTTGGATAAGTACCCATTACCCTTATTATTGTAGTGTGTGAAGTGAGGGGATAGACCCTAATACCAAGCTTGTATCATTTCCATTACATTCCCTTTCATCTTAAACTTACTTAAAACTATCCATAGATTGTTATCTAGTACCTTTCTTATAGCCAATCTCCCTTTACATTTAAAATCATTCTTAATAATATAATCAACATTCTAGGTTGACCAGGTAACTAGCTCTAATTTCAAGTTATTTTCTTTCTCTTTGATCAATTATTTGTGTGTAATAAGCTTGCATTATCTAGCATTAGTTTAGTATTTTGCTTTGTGTGCATTAATTGGATTGGCCATTGTCAATTTAGTTGATTATGTGTTTCCTTTTTGCACTTACTTTCCTAGATTAGCTACAAATTATATTGTTTCATTTCCAAGATTGTTATCAATATTTTCCTCTTCCTTGTTCACTGTAATAGGTCAACTTGGTTGACCCTATATTATTTTTGGCTTTTGTGTACTACATTGTATCAACCTAGTCAACCTAGTATAGTTTGTAGGCTATATTTCTTGCATTAAGTCAATCTAGTCAACCTAGTATTGTTTCCAACTTTTCCTCTTTTTTAATCTATTTTCCCATTTTTCTAATTTTTCATCTTGTTTATCTCTCTTCAGTCAAAATGAGGTCTCCTTTTAGAATCCTTTTGGGTAGCCTAAATCCATTTAGATACTATATGGGATGTTCTTTCCTTCCTCTCTTTTCCTCCCAAAAGAACCATCACTCTTGGGGCACTTCTTCTCATCCTTCATCTATGAACTTTAACATGGTATAAATAACACCTCAAGATGATGTTGATGGATCCAATCCTTTCCATACTTATCGAGACACTTCTCAAAATATCCAAACCAATGTGGGAGTGATTGATACAAATCAATTTAACAATCCCACTAATAACCCTTATTCTAATAATCCTCCCCCTAAAAATAATTCAGGGAGTGATCCAACCAACACTAACTCACCTCTTAATGCAACCCAACTCTTAGCTCAAGTCTTTCAACAAATGAAAATCATGAAAAACTTTAATACCAACCAAATGATGCAACTTCAATAGCATCTAATCAATGTGGCTAATCAACCTCCAACTATTTATCCTCAAACTAATCTTATTTATATTCCTCTACCTCTTAGGGATACCTCAGGTAATGTTATTCCTCAATCCATAATGAATACTAAGATGCTCCAAAATATTTAAATTGAGCCTTTATCTCCCTTCATTATATCCATTGATATTGGTAACATAACTCTAACTATCAAATATGATGGGACTAAAGACCCTGATTCATTCCTCAAATCCTTCGATAACCCTTACAAAGAGTGGATCGAAACTAATACATTTTCCAAAACTAAACTATTAGTCAAAACTTTCACTAGTGATGTATTAGAATAGTATAATCAACTTCCTCAACATTATATTTGGCAACTTGAAGATTTGGTCATCCTTTGGTTAAAGAGTTTCAACATAATTATCTTCTTGAAAATTGTCTTAGTCACTTCATAAATGCTAAACAATCTCCTAATGAATCAGCTCATGACTTTATTAAAATATGGAAATATTTATCTCATAAATCCAATCATAATATGACTGATGATAATTTATTTAAAATCTTTATTATCGATTTGACTCCCATTCTTCAATACAAGGTTTGAACCTTTTCTCCTCAAACTCTTAATGAAGCTCTTGACCAAGCTAAGTGTCAAGACTTTATTATGAATAAATTTGAACCCAATCATAAAATTCTTAAAGGATATTTTCAAACATATAATGATATCATTAGTAATACTCCCAAAATCAAACCTAAATTTGCTAAATATTATATTCTTTTGCCATCTCACACACCTCTTTCAATTCAACAAATGAAATAATTTTTACTACCCTCAGAACCTTTCATTTATCCCAATGCTCCTCCTAAGTGGTATGATCCCAATTTATTATGTTGGTTCTATGCTGACATTAGGCATTCTCATGAATCTTATAAAGGGATCACTAAGTGTGACATTTCTTAAATGCTTGGTAACTCATCAACCATGAGGCTATAATCAAAATTCATCATCAAAAGTATGTTGCCACATCTCAAAAATGATAAACCTTTAAAGCTTATACTTCTAATAATAAAAAAACTTATTTAAACAATAATCAATCAAATGTCAAGGATGTTTTTTCCATTGATGCCAATTATAACCTATATTATAATAACTCTCAGTATGTCAATACTACTAAGGTTAATTATCATCATAAACTGGCTCACAAAGATATTGTTACCAATCTTAAGAAACCATATTTAGAAGAACAATTACTTAAAGATACAACTACCACTCATGATTATTTCGAAGCACTTGAGGAAAACTTCCCCCTTCTGATCCTCCCACCACATCTATACCTCCTAAATATAATTTTCCTTCTAAACCTTGTGCTAGTTATTCTAAATCACATTGGAGTTTTCATGAAGAACTCAAATCTATGCCTTGTAATATTCCTCTTATGGAGTTATTTCATAATTCATCCTATCATCATAAATTTCTTATGCAATAACTTCAAGAAATTGAAGATCCATCTTTCATAGATGAAGAACCACCTTCTATCGATTCTCAACCAACTAATGTCAATACCATTGATACTATGTGTCCTTCTTCCAAACCTTCCATTGAATTTATTGAAGAGGACATGATCAATGATGAAATTATTTTTCACACTGATGATCTACCTCTCTTTATCAAATTAGCCATTAATACCACCCTTATCCAAAAAGTTCTAGTTAATGAAGGTTATGGTATTAATATCACATCCTCATGGCTCATTCAACAAATTGTTTATAATAAAGATCATCTTAAAAAAACATGTCTTCCTTGTCATGGATTTGAAAAGACTAATCAAAAGACACTTAGCTGCATTTTGCTTCAATTGACCATTTGATCTAAGGTTGTTATAATCAAGCTTATAGTCCTTAATCTTCCTTTATCTTATAACATTCTTCTTGGTCATCCATGGACTGATTAGATGAGGGCCATCACCTCTTCTGGTAGTTAGTGTATTAAATTATTACATAATGGAAAATGTTACAAATATGAAGCTGATCCCAACCCATAGAGCATTTAGCTTCCCAATCCTAAGCCTCAATATCAAATTCCTACAACTCCTAAAATCAATCATGCTCCTTTACCTAAGTTCATCAACATGAATTTTGATCTTCAAGTTACTCTTATGGATTCTAATGATGATGAGACCAATGAGTTACACCATACTTGTAGTACTAAGAAGCTACCTCCATATATTTCAGATTGGTTTCCTCCTCTCTTACCTAGAGATTGTATTGTTCCTATCATGGATGAGATTAATGATTTTTCCCTCCATGAAATGCTTAGGAACCATATTTACCTAAATATGCCTTCACTTACAATGATTTTAGAGTGGCTAAACTATTTCAAGATCCTCTCACCATGTCCCCTCATACATTTAACAGCATTGGGATGTCACCTTCTAAAACTCCCCTATATTATCAAGCATGTATGATTTATCCAACATATGATTACAACTATATCATGGCCCAATCTCACTCTCGGGACTTAGATGTCTAGCACTACTAAAATATTTTATCCTAAATTCATGACTTTAATTAAGATGTACATACCATATCTACACATCATGACTTAGATCATGAGGGTCATGTGCCTCCCACCAATTCTCCACTTATTGATACTCCTTGGGTGGTATTACACCTTTTTAACCTAAATATTTTCCTACATCTTCTCTACCTCTTATGGATCCTATCATTTCTTTAGATTCTTCTCCCATAATTAAATCTATCAACACTCCCATCTCTTCGGATCTATCCTCTTCATCTACTTCCAAAATTACACTAGATACCAAGGCAACTAATGTCTATTAAATTCATTCTGAATATGATATCCATGGAAATCAAATTCTAGACTTTGAAGTAGATGTTGAATATTATGGTCTTCTTCCTACCTTGCCTAGTGAATAAGCTATTCTTGAGTTACTTCATGCTCAGGAACCTCAACTTCCTCGATAACATCATAAACTTGGAAATTTCAAGAATAAAACTCCTTGCTTTAACAACTTTATCACTAGCATTGATCCTAAAACAAATCCAATTTTAGCCTTGCCTAATTCACCTTAACATTTTTAAGATGACAATGCCATGCTTATCAAAGAAATAAATCATATCAAATATGGCACTTCATCTTATCCTTGACCAATCATAATTACTTGAGAACTCTCACCATCTGAGCATGACAAATTTAGCTTATTATTTGATAAATATTAAGAGGCATTCACTTGGTCCTACTAAGACATGCCTAACTTTAACCCTAGTATTGTGGTTCATAACATCATCACTTATCCTAAATCTAAGCTAGTACATCAAAATCAATAAAAATTCCCACCTGAAGTCACTAATCTATGTCATAAGGAAATCATTAAAATACTAGATGCTAAATTCATTAAACTAGTGGATTATTCTGAATGGAATTCTAACATTGTTCCCATTCCAAAGGTCACTATGGTCATCCATATTTGTATTAATTTACACAACCTTAATCTTGCTTATCCTAAGGAAAACTTCTGCTTAACTTCAATATATACCATCATTGATTCCATGACTGGTTATGAAATATTATCTCTTATGGATGGCTTATTAGGATACAATCAGATTCACATCGCTCTCGAGGACTAACATAAGACTACTTTCACCACAGAATAGGGCACCTATTATTACATCAAAATTCCCTTTGGCCTCAAAAATGCTAGAGATACCTACCAATGTGTTGTGACTTACATATTTCATGATCCCATCCATAAAATTATTAAAACTTATGTGGATGATCTTATTGCTAAATCTAAACATCATAAGAACCATCTTTCAAATCTTGCTATCATCTTTAACTATCTCCTTAAATACAAAGTTAGACTTAATCCTTTCAAATGTGTTTTTGGAGTCACATCCAACAAATTTTTAGGATTCTTAGTCTCTCTCTAAGGCATCAATGTTGACCCAACCAAAATTATTGATATTGTTAACATGCCCATTCCTCAATCTATTCCTAATATTCATACTTATTTAAGCAAAATTGGGGAAATTAGATGATTTATCCCCAAAATGGCTTATCACATTCACTCCATCAATTCCCTTCTAAATAAAGATACAACTTTCAAATGGATGGATTCATGTCAAAAAGCCTTTGATAATATGAAAGAGTCATTACTTCATCCACCTACACTTCATCCACCTTCCAATGATAAACTTTTGATTCTCTATACTTCTTCTACACATATTTTAGTTGGGGCAATGCTTGCCCAAAAAGATGATACAAGAAGAGAGTATGTTATTTATTATATTAGTTGAGGCATTATTGATTATGAGACACATTATACCAAAGTTGAGCATGATTTCCTTGCTATCTATTTTGTAGTTGAAAATCTTCATCATTATATGCTATACCTAACTACTTATGTCATCATTCATTTTGACCCCTTTTGTTATTTCTGCTCCAAAGCCTTTCTTCTTAGAGATATAATTGGCAAATGGATGATCTTACTTATGGAATTTGATCTCCACATTGTCACACAAAAACCTGTTAAAGGGCAAGTCATAGCTGACCATCTTGCCATAGCTCCCATTTCGACTACTTCTTCACTTCAAGATGATCTTCCCAATGAAAATATAATTTACATTGAAGGTCTTAATCAAGATATAACCCTTAAAGACTATTTTCATAGATTTACTACTAATCTTAAAGCTAATAAACTTGAATAATCTTCCCCTCCCTTTGGTACTACTAAACTAAAGGTAGTTATCGAGGAGCTCCCTAAAATTAATGTTGACTTGCATGAGGATACTTAGGCCCTCCACTTTGATGGTGCTAAATTCATTTAAAGATATGGGGAATGTTTCACTCTCATAATTACTCTTGGTAATATTATTCCTTTATCTTTTCATTTCACTTTTGATGTCACCAATAATATGGTTGAATATGAAGCTCATATCTTAGGCATGAGAACTGCGCTTAATTTAGACATCCAGTATCTTCATGCATTAAGATATTTTTAGCTCATTTGTCATTAATTTAATGGTTATTATCAATGTAAAATTGAAAACCTCATTACCTATCATCAAATTGTAACCACTTTTGCTAAGTATTTTATCTCTTTCACTATCGAGCCTATTCCTCAAGACCAAAATTACATTATTGATTCTCTTTCCTCTTCATCTTCTCTCTTTCATCCTCATCAAGTTATCTCTAATCCTTCCTTTATTATTCAAATCATAAGATATCCATCATCTACCCAACCATATGATTTACTTATCTATCACATCAAGGTTATGACCATTCGATAAAGCCCTTGGTATCAAGATATCAATCAATTCTTAGAACATCAAACTTATCCTCCTAATCTAGATTCTCATGAAAAGACACACATTAATAAACAAGATTTAAAGTATGTATTTAAACACAATATCCTTTACTATCACAATTTTGAAGGTACCCTACTCTATTGTGTTATGCAAGATGATGTTCCTATTGGGGTTGAATATTGCACCCTAGCTAAGCAAGGGGATTTTTCAGGTCCTCTACTCAAATCTAAACCAATATGGGACTAATCCTAGGTTGTGGGTATCCTAATAATGGATCAAACCTCCAGAGAAGGTTGGATTAATTTTGGGTTTATCACCTAAACTAAAACTAACTAGGAAAAGGGAGAGATAAATGGGTAACAAATCATGAAAACATGTAAAGGAGGTGATGCACTAGTAATGTGATTATTCATCCACTTTATCAAAATTATAACAAACACTAATGAGATTGGATATACAACTCCAAATGGCTATTTATTCATTAGTATTTCATGTAAAGGTTCACTAAATGATCAAAACCTAAGGGAATTGATGTGGAAGCTTGGTTCAAGGCACTAACCAATCAATGTATCCACTTGTTAGCTTTAATAAAATGACATTAGAAACTAGACATGACCTGTAAAATAATATGATCTAGTAACTAGGTGATATTTAAGATTTGACAAGGGAGATATTTCTACCACATATGCAAATCATCCTAACATTAACACACTATACTAGAACCATGAAATCTAAAAAAAGTCCTTTATTCATCTCAAGAGGTTACAAAGATAAAATTTGGGTAGAGTCTAGTCATGCCTACGAGAGGGATTATCAAGTTATTTTCAAGGCTTAGAAGCCTAAATTTATAGAAAATAATGAGAGAGAGGGAACTGTGCATTGGAAAAGGACCAACTACTTCTGATGGATTAGCACTAATTTGAGTATGTTGCTAAGTTATGATCTTATCAAGAAGGAAAATTTTCAAAGGCCTTACAAAAGAATTTATTACTCCATTGATCTTTATCTAACCACTAGGTCATCATCTCAAGACTCCGTGCCACCTCTACTTGATATGTTGATGAGGACTAATCCCATATGCCTTGTAACTAATAGAGTCTTATTTGGTCTTTTTTGATTGGTTGGATGTAACTATTTTTTTGAAAATAGGTCCACAATAATAGATGAGACCTTTTACATAAAGCACCCATATCTTCTCCATTTCCATATGTCTACTGTAGATAGAAAACTAATCTTAGGTCAATGGTTTTCCCATAGTCATTATATTAAAACAAACCCATAGACCATATAACACCTTCTAGATCTCATTGGGTCTAAAAAGACCCACTTTATCTCTACAAAAGCCAAGATTTTATTATATATAGATCCTTCTTTAGAAATAGCAAACCAATTACAAGAACAAACCCTACAAGCTAAAAACATCAAACTAGAGGTCCACATTAAGCTTTAATGGTCTTCCTTTTATATTCTTCATACTTTACTATATTGGTTAGACCATTCTATGGTGTTTGAAACAACTTCAATGGCATCAAGATGACCTTGTTAAACCCTATTGTCCATGGTCAAAAATAGCCTCTCATCCCTCATCAAAAACCCTAGGTTGTCTTTTTCTCTAATTGGTTATCGAATGTTGATTCAAAACCTTCATTTATTTTACCTTATTCACTCCATTGATTTGCCTATGCATGGATTCCCACAAGCCATCAATCTTATGCTAACTAAATGCACTTGTGTTAATTTTCCTTGACTCATTAGCTTCTTGGAATCATTAACTAGTTTGACTCATGCTCACCATCTGGTCAAGATGTATGAGTTCACATGCACCATAGATCTCCTTGATCCCACTTTCTTATCAATTCTTTCACTCCATTAGATCATGGATTGATTATTTCTCACCATTAGATTATGTCTAACTTGTAGATCTTTAAAGGATTTAACCTGGGGACCTTTTAACTTGGTTTACTTAGCATGGATCATTAGATCTTATGTGTTAGTGTGAAGGCTCCCATGCACCGTTAGATCTTGACCAACTTCAAAACTTTTAAGGACCTTTTGAACCCAAATGGTTACTTGCCTTGATTAAAATTGATGTTCAAGATAATTTTATTTGATATCCATGTGAATGTATTTGACATTTCAAAGGCCATCAAATTGAAGCTCATATGGATTTCTATAGTGTCTTTATTTTGACTCTTGCATGACTGTCATTCATTATTTGATCCACTTTGACAATTTATATCTTGAAATTTAGGAATTATGGAGGGGCCAAATTTTCTAGAGATGTTCTTGAGATTGAAAGGGATAAACCCATTTAATTCACTAGTCTTAGGATCCTTCTAAGTGAAGATATAAATTTCTCAACTTGACTGGTCCATATCTGGTTCACATGATGTCCTGACAATGTTCTAGCTTATTTGGCTAAGTATGGGAAACTTGGTGAAATCTGACTAAGAAGCCAACTTTGAACATACACAACTTCTATCATGCTTTGATAAATGATCGAAAAATTAGCATGTAGAAAATAGGGACCAAGTTGGATAAACCAATGTGATCACTTTTTCTTGAGACTACCACATGTGTGAGATATAGCCTTTACATATTACCTATTTAAACTTTTTGCTACTTCCATTGAATCCTTGGACTAGGAAAAAAATGGTATTTAGACCAAAATTGGTCAACATCTTTGGTGACTTGGCTAGGTAGCATGCATGATATTCTTGAATTTAGACCATGTACATGACCTTTGACTTATAATAGATAACACATCTATTCCATGATTGTATAAAACCTCTTGATTGGAAAAGATAAAGGACTCCACCAAAATAGGGAAGAAAACAAACTGAAAGGGAAACTAGCCTAAAAAAATAAAATGTGCAAATAAAGCACTTATCTGGGATAAAATATAAAAAAATAACCTAAATAACCATGATAAAACATGATCTACCTAGATCAAAAGGGAAATTCATGAAATTTCTTATTACAAAAGATGGTACAAGTTGAAAAGTAGGGGGTTTATTGAATATGACCTTTAGAGAGGCTCTCTTTTTTCCAATTATTTCTCTTAACATCTCTTGAAATGAGCCATCAATAGTAAACCAACCACCAACAAATACAAATTCATCTTGCACTTTTATGTTTTATTTATGTTGCTTGTTAACTATAACCTTGTCAATTGACATCTCATATGTGCATGATCCTTGAGTGACCTTATCAACTACTGTAAGTTCATCTAACTATTCAAGGAGCTCTAAATAGTCAAACCAAGATACATCATGATCTTGAATAGGTCATTCTTGATCAAACTTCTGAATATCATCTCTCTAATGGGTAACATAACCTTATAAAGTTCATTAAACTCTTGCAGAGATTCAAAATATAGCTGCTAATCATATTTTTGATCTTTACTATGATCAACCTGAATAAGATAATTTTGAAAGGTATCTTGATCTTCCTCTATTGGAGAGATATTAACATCATTTATGACATCAACTTGTATCAATTCCTCATGGATTTCCTCCATATCAAGATTAACCTTTTCCTACATATTTAAAGCATCTTATTCAATATCAGATGCAATATTAATTTTAACTTGGACCTCAATTGAAATATCAATTAATATCTCTTCATCATAAACACTAGAAGCATCCTCTTCACATTATTCAAGAACTTGATTTGTACCTACAACCTCTTTCTCTATTTCTCATATTCTAGGCTCCCCTAGAAGAAGGGAGATGGTGGGAGGGTGATGAAATTAATTTGTTTGAAAGTAAGTATTAAACATGGGGGTTGATCATGATCAAATTTTTGGATCTTAAGGGTCATAAATGGGGTCTTAAAGAGAAGGGAAAGAGAAAATTTTGAGAACTTCTATATTCTGCTCCTTCCACTTGGCCATTACTTCACCAAGGTCTGAATTTTTTTTGGTCCTCATGGATAACTTGAGCTTGAGGGGTAAGTGGTGAATAAAGGGAACAATAATAAGGTTTATCTTCTTTAATAGGCTCCTAAATAGGCATATGAATAGGATCTTGACTCCAACTACGAATCTCCATTGGCTCACACTGAACATGGTCAAGAACTTTATGAGAATAAGGAACATAAGAAAGATGGTAAGGAATATAAGAGGGTTATTGAGACAACTAATACAACTAAATTTTATGCTTCTCATAAGCCTCTACTTTTTATAATACAAAGTTACAAAACTTAATCCTATCTTTTAGATCATTAGATGCATTCTAAAGAAACTACTCATTCACTTCTTCATACTAGGAATCTAAACGTACTTTTCTTGCATATTCTATACATTTTATCTCTATTTCATCCATTCTCTCTTGAAGACAAGGATTCTCATTTACCACATCATATCCATATGGGAAAGGTGAAAACTAATTTTGAGACTAATATGGTTCATAAGGAAAGTAAGAGTCATGCTCTTAGTAATAAGGATCATGGGAAACTTGATAAGGCTCATCATAGCTCTGATAAAACTCTTGGTAAGGCTGATTTGGCTCATAACAAGGCTCATGTGGATCATGAAAAGATTGGTATGATCCATCATATTTATAATAAGGAGGTATATCATATGGATTTCCTTCATACATAGCCATGAAAATAATACCAAGATGGTGCAATTAAAATGAACTTACTTGGAAACTACCTAGAATTTAGAAGAAATTACTTGAGATTGGAATCACCAAATTATTCATGAAAAACACTTCTACAACTGCAATGTCACCAAGACAAACTCCAATGTGTTCCACCAGGCATGTCAAAACTATTGGAGTTCTAGATTGCACCCTAGCTAAGCAAGGTGATTATTCATTTCCTCTACTCAAATCTAGACCAACATGAGACTGATCTAAGGCTGTGGGTATCCTAATAATGAATCAAACCTGTAAAAAAGGAATCCCTTCTTTCTTTAGAGGTCTGATCCATTATTAGGATGCCCATAACCTAGGATTAGTCCCATGTTGGTCTAGATTTGAGCAGAGGACCTGAATAATCCCCTTGCTTAGCTAGGGTATAATCTAGAACCACAACAATTCCTCCTCTACTTAAGCAAGAACATGGGGGAATTTTCATTGGTCACTATAGTGAACATGCTACAACATGAAAATTCCTAGGTATGGGTTACTTTTGGCCTACTATTGAAAAATATGCAATTGAATATGCTAAAAAGTGTACTCCTTGTTAGATTCACAATGATCTTATCCATTCACCTCCTGTCGAGCTTCAAACTATCAAATATCCTTGGCCATTTTCCACATGGTGATTTTATCTTATTGGTAAACTTCCTCGCTCCCAAGATGGGCATTTTTTTATCATCATTGTTACCGAGTACTTTACCAAGTGGGTAGAATCCATTCCCCTTATTAATGCTACCAATCCTACCATATATATGTTCATTCTTAACCTAATTATTTTCCACTTTGGCATTCATCATACCATCATTTTAGATAATGGTGGTAACTTCAAAAATAAACATGTTACACAAATTTGCAATAAATACAAGATCAATCACAAGTTCTCCATGCCTTATCATCTATAATGAAATGGTCAAGTTGAGGCCACTAATAAAATTATTTAAAATACAATATGTGAAACCTAAATGGTTTGGCATATTCATCATTACCCTACACTTTGGGCCTATCAAACTAGTATATGTACTACCACTAGGGTAACTCCATTTTTGTTAGTCTATAGTTCTGAGTTGGTTCTTCCATTAGAAGTTGAGCTTCCCTCTTTTCATATATCTCTTCATGGCATTATTCCTGATGAATAATTATAAGAAGATCACCTTTATGCCTTTGATATTCTTGATGAATTTCATATTTATAAATTAAAATATAACCACCAATACAAGGATCACATCACCAGACAACATAACAAATGTGTTAAAGTCTACACTTTTAATGTCGGTGATCTTGTCCTTAAATCATATTACACCCATGATAAAGAAGGTAAATATGCCCAAAAATGGTGGGGCCCATATTTATTTAAAGACATTCTTGGTCCAAGCATTTACCATCTTCAAACTAATGAATATCATATTTTCAAAGAGCCCACCAACACTCAATTCCTTAAAAAGTACTTTGCATAAACATTTCCTTCTTGTCATGGTTTTTATCTATATATTTATAACATATTTTTATAGGTAACTTAAACATGGGTCTCTTCTTTTGTATTAGTGCCCTTTTTTCATAAACTTTTAGTCTTCCTTTTTGGTCTTCTGGTTTATTGATGTACCATAGTCTTCCTTATCTTCTTGCATTTTCTCTTCTTTTTCGTACCCCTTGGGTCTATCTTTTGTGAGTTGCTTTGTAAGACTATGGATAGCACTCGACATTCTTCATAAAATCACCATATTTTAATCATTTATTTTTCTTGTTGATTTTTTCCAATGCTATATTAGCATCCTTTGGGGTTTTCTTTTTTGAGTTGCTTTGTCAAAAAGGCTCCCTCACTTGCTTTTCTCTTACTTATCGACACCCTCATGGGTTTCCATTTTATGAGTTTTTTTGTAAAACCATGGATAAGACCCATATAATTACTATTCTCTTCATGTTATTGATCCTTGTTCTCAACTTTTGCTTTTGCTTATTTTGTTCGATGAAATTTACACAACAATCTATGGTATCATGTTTTCCTCTATTTCCCTCTTTCTTATGATAAGGAATCACACTTTACTATCATTGTATCCATCTTTGCCCTTTGTCACATTTTTTTGAAATTTGAAGTAATTTAAATTGTTTTATGTGTCATTCCTCTTGATTTACCCTTCTTTTCATCTCCATATTAGATTAAACAAGGTCAAAGTCAAGATATCACTTTTATTTCACCTTGATTTATGAGACTCTTAGACCCCATGCTCTTTGAAGTTTCTCTCTCTTAGAAACCTTGTCAATAGTATTCAAATGAAAGTCATTTTTAGCACCAATGTTTAGTTTTTCAAATCCATATGGAGGAGGAATAGAAAAAACCATCAAGAAAGTTAAAATCCAAATAATTTGAAAACAAAAGGCAATGATATCTAAAAGGCAACATACAAATCTCAAAAGTCAAATTCATACCAAAAGATGTGATTCCAAGCACATCTCCTATCTCTAATCAAAGCTTAAACGCCACATTCAGATTCACATAGAGCTGAAGTCCTTTAAGGTGTGGTAGGCTAGTAGATTGGAATAGGGTATATAAAAAAAAACTCTATGGTTTTACCTACTTTCTCACATAAGTACCCAATATTTCTAGTAGATTGATGACTCTGCAAGGGGTCCTAAAGAATGGGGAACAAATCATAGGGAGATAGGTCCATTTTACTTTTCATGCATATAACATTCATGAGATGATCTATATATTCCATTTATTTACCCAAGACTTGTGTCATTAGGAGAATTTATTCATAGTTCTTAAGGTTGAAAGTCCTCTTGTTTTGACAAACTTAATTTGAGTGTCTTGACTTTGATAAAGAGTTCTATCTACCTTGGTTTTTCCTTCATTCTTCCCTCCACCCATTTCATTTCCCCCCTTGATAGATAAATTGTGATTCCAAATATATTTTCCATTATTCTTTAATTCCTTCTTCTTCACCTCTTAAAAACATGGTAACATTACTTTGTTTCAGTTTTATCTATCCTTAGAGTGAAACAACATGTTTGAGTAGCTTTGGATCACTTTCTTTACACCATGAATTACATTTACTAAACTTACGTTACTTTCCTTTTACCATTTATCATGATTTTATTGTCCTATTTTTAGGGACACCTAAGTTCATACCCTTCTTCCATAGTTGAGTGTGGTTGGCTTGTTACTTCTCACTCAACAATGTTGTTTTCCCTTTTATTCATCCTTTTTCCATTGTTGAGTGAGATGTGGATTGTTATTGCTCACTCATCAATATTGTTTTACCATTTTTTTTCTTTGAAGTTAGTCTTTTTACCATTTTTTTTTTCTTATACCATCCTATTCGACATGTATCCTTAGTTTTTTTTGGTGAATTTGACTTTCTTAATTTAGGATAACTTGTTTGAGTTTTTTGGTCCTTAGTAGCCTTGGCTTTGCAGTTACCCAATTTAATGTTATTGTTTGAATTGGTCATTTGGTCTAACATATCACTTGTCACCCTAGCTTGACAAATTTCTCAATTACATCCCATCCTTATAGCACTATCTACCTTAACTTTTGTTATGTTTGTTTGTTTTTTATTTAGTTTTGTATTCTTGGGTTTATCAAAATTAGTCTTTATGCCCTACACAATTAAAACTAATAACATAGAAGACAACCATCCTATGATAAAGGTAAGTCAAGGTACACATCATTTACTTTTCAATTATTTAATTTTTATATTAGTTTCCCTTTTATTCATTTACCTTTTAGTTATTTTTGCTTGAAAATACTACAACTTTTTTTAGCATCAACATTGTGTGTGTCCTTATGTTCTTTCTTGAAACACCATCCCCTATTGCACCTTAATGACACATGATGAGATTCAATTGAGGCATATGTATAGACATAATATTTTTAAATTTTATCAATTACTAATTATTTTCATCTTGTAGGAACCCATCAAGACTCAATCTCTCTAAGTGTATGCCCTAAGGGGTGTGCCAAAAAAGGGATTGGTAGACCTTTAGTGTTTTACAGGATTGTTGTATCTTATCACCACATTATTACCAATATAAATGGTTCCTAAACCCTTTCCCTAAGTTGTTTCTCCTCCCTTACATAGTCTTCTAATCTTTTTCCTCTTTCTATCCTTCATTCCTTGCTTGGCACTCTTTTGACCTGTTCAGCATACTAGGTTAACCTAGCTGACCTAGTATAGTTTAGGGACCCTTTTCTTTCTTTTGGTTGGTTAGAATTTTATCTGACCTAGCACAGACATAGTGATTTATCTCAAAAACATGCTAGGTTTATTGGGTTTACCTAGCACAACTAACATATCTAAATGATTTTATGTTAAATTCTACCTATAAATACAAGGTCATTTTAGACATTATTGAGATATGCAATCAAAAGTTATTATTCACTTGTGCTTCTTCACAATCTAATCTTCCACCATTCTAATTGAGGAGACTTATCTTAGGTTTCATATTTTGGAGAATCTAGTCTTATGGATAGTCTTGGATGCTTTTGCCAAATAAAGCAATCCTTATGAACCACAACAACCTCTTGTAAAGCCCCATTGGCTAAGGGAGAGATTGAGTCTTAATGGGTTCATATTTAGGTAAGTATATTCTAACTTTTTTATCCTCTCTTTTAGTAGATACAAGTAGCATAAGTGTTGACTCAAATAATATTACTCTTCATATTTCATGTATTAGAGTGTTACTCATACTTATTTTATTTGAGGTTCTTTATACATGTTTTCATTACCTTACTTTGTTAACCCCCAATTTGTGCCACAAGATTTAGTGCACACTAGATTATATTTGCTTTTATTATTATTAGATTAGTGAAATATTAAATCATATGACTCTTTAAGGGTTATTATGTAATTGTGTTAGACTGTAACCTTTAGAACCCTCCCTCACATGGTGTGTTGTGACAAGTGATCTCCTAATAAAGTTGAGTGGATCCTCACATTGGTCATGCTCCCACTTAAAAATTGTATGCCCCCAATTGGAAGTTTAGGTGTGATATATCCCATTTAATCTAGGATTGATTTATGGATATGATGTACTTCTAATTTCACATAGAAGGTGATCCAAAACAAGGGACTAAACTCTCATAGAACTTAAGCACAGAGTTCTCATTTACTTACTTCAAGGGAACTACTTCCACCCACATGGTGAAGTACTTTATAATTATCAAGACCCATTTAATGCCAGCATTGGATGGAGGATGAATCATGATAATAAAATCTAAACCCCATTGCATGAAGGGTTGTTCAACCTAAATAAGCTTTAGTTGCATTAAAACTAATTTCTATTTCCCTACAAACATAACACATTTTTCACACTTCCTAAACCATGCATGTGCATCTATGAATAAATTGGGATAAAAGTAACTAGCTCTAATTATTTTTTCAACTATGTTCTTGGCTAAAAAATGGCTTCCAAAAGGACTATCATGAAATTGCTTGAGAAGCTTATTAAATTGTCTAGTTTCAACACATCTTAAGAGCATACCTCTAATGTCCCTTTTGAACAACACTCCATAATCATAATATATGGCATTGATTTTAGTCTAAATTATCTTCTTTATGTTGAATTCAAACCCATTTTACATTCTCGTGTTTAAATAAATCTAGCAATATTTTGTGTCCAGCTTGTAGGAGGAGTATTTTAAGGTCCATGTTGAGTGTCCTAAATTACCAAAACTATCTCTTTTTCTTATCTCACATATTTTTTCAAGATTTTCACACTATCCTCTAAATCGAACTAGATTTGTGATCTTTAATTCATTATCATTCTCCACATACTTAGTGACCCATCCATCTTATTTTTCATTTAAGTCTCTATTGAGGATAAAATCCTTCACACTTGGGTGAACTACCATTACTATAGTTTTATTGTTTGAAACTATATGCCCAAATTTATTTAAACTTATATAAACAATAAGAACATGTTTTTAAACAAATCTATATCTTTCCTCATAACCTTCAAAATCTTAATTGAAGAAAGTAATAGGTTTCTCTAGACCTTCATCATTCTATTTCATAAACATGGTTAAAATTGCATATAATGTAGAGAAGGAATAAAAATAGAATTCTTTATTGAAATCTAGATTTAGAAGTGTGGGGGTATGAGATATGGCCTCATATATGGCTTCAAATCTTCTCTTACCTTATCTTGTCTATGTAAACTCTTTACCCTTTCTCAACATATGAGTGAGGGGCTTGACTAATTTTTTAAAGCCTGGAATGAACCTCCTAATGAAATTGATCTTACCCAAGAAGCTCTGTAGTCATTTATTATGTTTAGGAAATAATAAAGTAAGTATTTATTCTATCCTTTCTATATCAATGGAAAGACTAGCTTTATACACCACATACCCAAGAAATCTTCCTTCATGCATTGAAAAAATGCATTTCTTTGGATTCAACAAAACTCCAAATTGTCTACATCTATCAGAAATAGCTCTCAAGTGTGTTAGATGATCATTAGTATTATTTGAAAATACTATTATATCATCAATATAAACTAAAACCATATCATTAAAAATACCATGAAAAGAAACATCCATTGCTCTTTGGAAGGTGGATCCAACATTGGAGACTCCAAAAGGCATTTTAACATATGCATAGGTGCCCCATTTTATAGTAGAGGTAATCTTATTCCTATCTTCTTCTTTGACCACGATTTGATTATAGCCAAATTAACCATCAAGTAGTGAGAACCTTTGAGAACCTACCACCTTTTGTATAATTTGATCCATGGAGGGTAGTGGGTAATGTTCTTTTAGGGACACCTTATTGAGGTCCCTAAAGTCAACACATAAATGAATCTCTCCATTCTTTTTCCTCACTAGCACAAGGTTTTCCACCCATAAATAATGATTAATTTGAAATATTATCTTTGATTTGATAAATTTATAGATTTCTCTTCTCATGAGGTCCTCCACACTTGGATTGATAGGCCTTTATTTCTACCTAAATAGATTGACATTATTTTATAATTTAATGGTGTGTTGTGCAAGATTAGGGTCAAACCCATTAAATTATTTTTAATCCCAAGAAAATATATCAAAAAATTCTTGGCACAAAGTAATGAATGCAGCTCTTTCCTCTATTGTATTGACCTTTCCTAACTTTAACAACTTATCCTTAAAGATCTCTATCTTTTCATAGTGTTCTTCCTTGGCTAATATGCATGATTTCCCTTGTCTTACTTAGCCATCTTCATTGAAGATGATTTTTAGTGTTAAAATATTTCCCTTTAGGTAGCTTATTAGACCTTAGTTTTACTATCTAATCATCATATTGATTTTGGAACCTATCTTGATTTTTATGGTAGAATTCTACCTCTTACATTAGAAAACATATGATTTGATCATTATTGTCAAATACTTTCCAACTCACCTCATTTTAAATTATATCTAGTCTACACAAAACCTTGATCTTATATTGGCTTTGGTTGCTTTTGAATCCTTCTATAGTTTCATATTGAGCACTAATGGCTACAAGCCTATATGCATGTTAGTTTGCTTCTCTTGGTATGAACTGGATATTAAATGCCAAGAAATCTTACATGAGATCCCATACCTAGTGCTTATAGGATTTCAAATGGTGAATCTTGAATACACTTAGGAATCTCACTTGTTTCACTAAATTCTCATTGTTACCTTTGACTTGGAGGAGCTTGACACCTCTCTTTCTTGCTTCTTGTAAACCATGCAAAAGAGATTCATATTTAGTTTTATTTGAGGTGCAACTAAATTGGAGTCTTGTAGATGAATTGTAATTTTGACCTGAGATTGAAATAAGCATGGTTCTCACTCTACTTTAATTTTTTGACCTTGATCCATCAAAAACAAAGTCCATATACCATCCTCTTCTTGAGTAGTGCTAGTTAAGCAAGGTATAACAACACCTTCCTCATGCAAGCAGTGCACTCCTAAGTCTACCTCTTCAATGTTTCTATAAGGATAAAATCCATGAGTATTATCTTCCCATTCATCTAAGTATAGATCTGAGATGGATTCAAGATGATCATGGGGTTCTTGTTCATTAACCTCTTTAACCTTTCAAATATGGCACATTTGGTATTTGCAAGATTAGGCATATAGGGTTCTAGGTGGAACTCAGATATAGGCTTAGATATCATAGTAACTTTGGTTCCATATTTGGTTCTAAAAACAATTTATGACCAATCAAATGAAAAATATCCTCTAATATTTTTAGTTAAGTCCCTAAACAAGCATAGGGGAAAATATAGAGGTAGGTTTACCACCATTACATCTTGATTAATGACACAATTTTGATAGGCTGCCAATGTGATCTAAAGATATTTTAAGATGCCTACTCTCTTAGTGGGGGATCCATCCAATTGGATAACACCTTTTTCTAGGCACATATTTGAGCCCAAGATTATCTACTATGGTTTAATGCATCACTAAAGTTGAAGCACCTGAATTTATCATGCAATTATGTACTAAATAGTCCCCTATGATGATTGATAGATAAAATGGGGGGTTTAACAACCTTAGAAGGATGAAAAATATTTTAAAATAGACTTTGGATTGGAATTTGATTAGTAACTTGGCTAGGGGTTTGGTTAGGTTGACTATTATCTATGAAAATAGTGTTGACTTTATCAACTATCTTTTCCACATGAGAAAGTTTGGAAAGCTCTTGATGGGGAATCTCCTTTTACCCCAAAATAGACAAAACATCATACATGGACATAGTTACATTAGCCTTATTTAAATGATCCACAATATTAAAGGGAAGATTAGTGCCTTTGGATTGCACCTTGGAAGTAGAATCATCACTTGGCACAAAGGGAGACTTCTACTACTATCCATGAGGTTGGGGCACTTGTTGATTTGTAGGAGCTTTGGTAGCTAAATTTGAAGAAGTAGGTTGTTGACTAGCCTATAGAGATGATGAACAAATCCTAGGTTGCCCCAATTTGTCTTCCAACATCCTCTTTTTATATCTTATCTATGCTACAATTGGTTCATTTGTCTTTTATGAATCTTGTCCCATATTAGTTGTTACATGCTAAAACACATGTTCCCCTTCTTGAAAATTCATGCATATTATATCAACTCATGCTTTACCCATGATTCCTTGTTATTGGATTTAAGGTTCTGATAGTGACATGGTAGACATGTTGTCTTCACTCATTTTTAGACCTTATGGTGGAGGAGGCATCATATCATAACCTTGGAATGAAGGAGCATACTGCCAAGTAAGGTCTTGATACATGTCTCTAGTAGTGTCCATCACCATCTCACTAGACTATCCCCTTGGATACCATTAAATTTATTAAACATAGTTATTCTAAGTTGGCACAATAGCTCTAGAATTACTTGGAGCATTAGGATTGTATTTCCTTGACTAAACATTCTAACCTTGTCCTTGATAATTAGACATATAGGGTGGACTATTGTACTGATAATTATAATTAGTATTTTAATATGGCATGTATGATGGAGATTTTTATCTCTTCATTGCAACCAATTTTTTTTGGGATTTTAGAAGACTTTCTATCTTCCCCAATCTATTAGTTTGATCACCTTTTATTTGATAAAACTTTGTTGAATCTAGAAATGGAGCAATAATTGGAGCAGAAGGATGTATCTCTAGAAAGAGAGGCATCGGTGGCCTTGGATCCAACTTACTTACTTGTATAAGGTAATTTTCATCCTTAATTTATACTTCAAAAGCATCAAGTAGAGTGTTCCCTCCTAAGGATTAAATCATCATAGCTACATCTAAATTGAGATCCTTTAGATAGTACAGAAAAACATAGTTAGGTGTAGGCTTGATCACTATAGGAATTCTATCCCCAATCTTCTAGAACCTGTAGTTGAAATCAACCATGAATTCATGATTGAATCTCTTGATTATTGTATGTTATTCCACTAGTGAGAGGTGGTCAATTTTGTCCTCAAAGTGTTTGCATAGGACCTATCCAAACTCATCCCAACTATTGATTGATGTAGGAGCCAATCCTCTATACCATTGGAGTGTTTTCCCTCTAAAATAAGTTGATAACAACCTCATTGCTACATTTTATTGAGTCACATGATGCACTGAACATAGGTTATCAATATCTACAATATGTTCTATAGGAGTAACTGGATTTTCTCCTATACAATAAGGAAGAGCCTTCAAAGCTGAGACTGGAATATCATCCCATTAGGTAAGGTTCAGAGGACTAGCACCATTGAAAGACACAAAGGATTATATTTTAAGAACAATCATCTGAGGTATG
The DNA here is from genome assembly GCA_037957365.1 of Torreya grandis. Classification (NCBI taxonomy): domain Eukaryota; kingdom Viridiplantae; phylum Streptophyta; class Pinopsida; order Cupressales; family Taxaceae; genus Torreya; species Torreya grandis. Next base: position 2,536,960 of record JARHVA010001823.1, read on the forward strand.
GGATTTGTAAAAATGTTTGGATAAATAATATTGGCATGAATAGGAGGAACAAGAGGTGTAGGTGTGGGATTTGACTGAGAGGCTTTCTTCTTCTTTGTTGATTGGAAAGATAACTCAGATAAATTTATCCCTTTCTATTTTATAGAGGATCTTGTGATAACTCTTGGGGGCATGCAAATTATGCAAATTTAGAAATTAAACTCTTAAATTTCCCATTATACTCAAATATGAAAAATTATGCAAATAGTGGTCCCACTGGGTGTGCCACAATTGTTAGCTATCTAGATAGCACCCAATAGAGATCAAATTTGTCTAAGTCTAACCCATACCTAGAATAACACGGGAATGATCTAAATGTTGTGGGATGCCTATATTTAGACCAGACCTCTAAAGTTTTTTAGGAGGCTAGATCCTCAGATTTCATAATTTGGACCTTAATTTCTATAACCTAAAATTGGCTGGGATGAAAAGAGTCAATAAATTTGCATAAAGTAAAACCTATTCTAATATGTGGTTATGCACTAAGAATTTTTTCAAATCCACTCTTAACCTTAAAATCTTTAACACACTAATGAATTATGAAAGAAGCTAATGCAATGCTTACTATAGTTTCTATGCAACAATATTTTGTATAGAGGTTAGTTTGATGCACTTAGACTAGGGAGAAATGAAAATAAGGTCTAGTTGAAGACACTTAAATTAGGCTATCCATTATATCCTTGAGAGACCAATGCTAAGACATATTATATTACCTACAATGAAAGTTTATAGTAGTTAGGTTGAGTTTAGACATGCAAAAAGAATATAACAATCAAATTTACATATCAAACAAACACAAAACACTAAATATAGGTTAGAAAATAACTACAAAATTCTCTATTTATTACTCCAAGAGGTGTAGAATACAATTCTGGTAGAGTCTAGTCATACCAACCTAAGGGATGATCATCAATATATCAAAGGCTATATTTATAGAAGAAAGAAAATAAGAGTGAGGGAGTTTGGTGCTCAAAATGGAATCAATGAGCTCAAATCCATTTGAAATGTTATTACTACTACCTCCATAAATTATGCTCATTCAAACCCTTTTAATTAATTTGAGCTACTTCAAGTGGTTTCAAAATTACACTGATGTCCTTCTTATTACAATAGTAAATTCAAGTTGTTCTGAGCTTAGTTCTGCCATCCATGAATTTACAACAACTAGGCTAGTCTATTAGAATCTTGTCCTATTGTTAATTTATCTTAAATAGTTTATCATGGTGTAAATAGAGAATATAATGGGTAGTTATCATGTTGTTAGCTTTGGAAATGAACCTTGACATGTGTGCCTTCGTGGCCTTATTTTGAAACCTAAAACTAGGTCCATCATAGATAAAACTAACTTATATTGGTTTTTCTATAATCTCAACACTTCTGCTTGTCAACCTTTTCCCTATATTAGGTCTACAAGACCATTTTAATGTTTCATGGAGTCCTAAAGGTGACCCTAAACCATATAAGGTCCATTCTGGTTCTTCTTGGATCATCATTGAGCTAGACATCTTTTTGTATTAACTTGATCAAGTAAAAAACCTACAACTTCAAATTTCATCGAAAGTCCTAGGCTTACCTTTGCTTTATTAGCCATCAAAATTTGACTCAACTCATTGACTTATTGACCTCCTCTCACATTGTCAACCTTGCTTGGTATGTTTAACCATGAGTCATTGATCGTACCCTAGGCTTGTCAACTCTATCCAAGCTTATACCATGTGGTATCCCTTTATTTGATTTTAGGATTTGTTATCAGTCTACTAGCTCATGTTCTTATGCCATATGTTAACCTCTTGGACTCCTTGAATATTTAACTCACCTTGCACCATTAGATCTATTGGGACCCACTATTTGAAAACTAATGGATATTTTATGAGCTTAATTTTGATGTCCTTGCTCCTATCAAATGACTTTCTCATGACCATCATTGACATTCACATGAACATCAAATTTAAGCTCAAAAGGATTCATTTTTCTTGAGCTTAAACTTGACATTAGCACAAACATCTTATGTTGCATGTCCAAATTTATAAGCTTATAACTTGAGCCAAAAATCTCATGTGGGCATGAAAATTTTAAAGGATGATCATGGAATGTAGAACTATAATTATGCATGATTTGATGGCTTGTAGGGGCTTCCTAAGTGAAGATAAAAATTTCACATATGGACTAGTCCATTTGCTCTTGCATGATTTCTTGGTGATGGTTTGGCTCAAAAACCTTGCACAACTCATATTTTGATCAATCCTTCAATGTTTTGATGTATCTCTAAGGTTGTGTAACCTATTCCATACTCATGAATGCTCAAAACATATGATAACCTATTTGGATTCCTCTATTTACATTGCTAGACCCATTTTTAAGCCATATGATTTTATATTTCGTATGACCTTGCTAGGCTTGTGCTTCTAACTTTAGGCAAAACTTGATATGTCGGCCAAAATGGCCAACATATATATTTATTAAAATAACTTTTGTTTGTGTTTGATATATTTAGTATAATATATGTAATAAGTTTAATAAAATATAAAATTGGTGTCACTCTACAAACTCTAAAATTTATTCCTATGTTATAGGAGATACCATTTATAAGATAGTTTTTCAAAATCCATTATAAGAGATACTTAGTTTTTAGAAATTAAATATTAGAAACTAACTAAAATATTAGAGTTATTAAGCTCTAAGTTCAAGTATGGACGTCACTAGTCGATATAGAGATAGGGAGCCATATATATAGATAGGGGCTCAACTATGGATTAGTTGAAATAGAGATAGGGATGAATGATAGATATGGGGCATATGCTATCATAGATGCAACATATATGTAATATGATAAGATGGAGCATTCACAAATGCATCAACCTATCTCGATTGATACATCCAACTCTTGGAAAATTATGACAAATTCACATTTGATTCTTTATTTTCACCTTAAACTATCTAGATTTGGAGACATATATTATGTATTAAAGCAAAGGAAAAGGAATATTTGGGTTATGGGTTGAACAAATGGGTCACTTTTACACCTCAATATTAGTTTATACCTAGAGATATTATTTCACTAGTGAGGAGGTGGGAGAGAGTAAGATAGAAATGAGTCACTTCATAGTCATCACTCTAATGTTTATTACTTCAATAACATGGTCATCTCAATATTATATTATTTACACCTGGAAATCATATGAAAATATCCCCACAATAATCCATCATCTCCCTACCTAATATACCATATATGGAGTATAATCACCCTAGTAAAATTTAATTGAAATAGAAGGTATCAAAAGACCATTCAAGAATCATCTAAAAAAGATATAGATAAATGAATTAAAAACTTTAGGGGAATGCTTTTGAACCTATTTTCTTAGGCTCATATCAGAATCTCACATATCATTATTTTTCTTTCCACTATTAAGCATCAATTGAAGAAGGTACTCGTAGACAATTAAATTTAAACTAACCTCCTTCTATAAACACTTTGTTATATCCTTAAAAGTTTACTTCAAGGAATCAATCATTTGTTCTTATGTGATGTCATCCTTAGAGATCCACCATCCCTCCCTCATTGGCCCTCATCATTCCTCATCATACTTAATCACTCCCTCAGTGTCCAACATTGACCCTAATCACTCGCTCATTAAATGTTGTCATCCATAATAAATCCCTCATTAACCCTTGTCATCTATAATCACTCCCTCATTGACCCTCATCATCCCTAATCAGACTATCATCAGTCCTTATCATCCCTTATCATCCCTAGTCACTTTGTCATTGCCCCTCATTTTCCCTCATCATCCTTAATCACTCTCTCATAAATCCTCATTTTCTCTAGTCACTCCATCATCATCCCTCATCATCCATAATCACTCCCTCATTGAACCTCATCATCCCTCATAACTCCTTCATGATCCTTCCTCATCACTAATCATTCCCTCCAATACTTGATGGTGGGTGTAGTGACTTCCCACTTATGCTTGATCATCTCTAGTCACTAGTTTTTATATATATATATATATATATATATATATATATATATATATATATATATATATATATATATATATATATATATATCCCTTTTATTCAAAATATATAGGTCAATCAATTCCCCATCTCCTTTTTACACACACACACACATGATAATTCCCCCTATCCTAATTTCAAGCATCCCTTGGTAATTCCCCCTCTCCTTTATCCTTTGATCTAATAATGCACCCTCTACTAATTTTAAAGCTTGATAATGAGCCCTCTTATTTCAATATATGTCTCAAGTATTTGATTGGGTCTCAGATACTTAAGATATGGCTCATGTAAGATATATGTAGTAAGTATTAGATACATGTATCAAAGATCAAGATATGGCTCATGTATTTAATTGAGTAGGGAATACTCAAGTAGGTAGGGCATACTCAAGTAGGTAATAAAAGAAAGATATGTAGGTAGGGCATAGTCAATATTAAGATATGGCTTAGGTATTTAGGTATGTCATACTAAAGTAAGTAAAGTAGGTATGGAATACTCAAGTAGTTAAAGTAGGTAGGGCATATTCAATAACATGATTTAATACTTTGTTTCTCATTATATTTATTGGAATGTAAGCTTCCCTTACTAAAAATAGAATATAATTAGGTAAGGAATAATTAAGTAGTTAGGGAAAGAATATATGCAAACTATAGATCATGAATAAATATTCCTTTGATAGCTAATAATATATTATATAAATGGAAAGTAAGTAAGACAAGAACAAAGTTGTATATCAAGAAGCAAGTTTCCCTTGCCTTATTAGGTATGTTATAGCTAATTAGGTAGGAAAATAATACATATATCTCTTGAGAAACAAACTTGGGGAAAAGATTTTAACTTTATATTAAAGGGGATCATTAACAACTATGACAAATAGTTTTAAAAGAGTGTCATAATTCATGTTATGGTCCACTTTATAAGCAAGAGACTTCTATCATTTGATGAAAGTATGAGTAGATTCATTATGAAGTTGCTTGGCTTTGATGAAATGGCTAAGGTAATTTTTAGGAAGGTCGTCATGTTGAAATTCCCTCACTAGAGCATTAACTAGATTCTCTAGTTGTGAGATGGAATGTCTAGGAATTTAGTTATACCATTCAAGTGCATCAACAATAAATATTTTAGCTAAGATCTCTATGGTATAAAATGTGTTAGTTTGGACCCATTCCTTATAGAGATTAATGAAAGACTTAAGAAAGATAGTAGTGTCCTTAGTCCCATTATATGTGATAGTTAGAGAAATGTTTCTAATATCTATGGATGTAATGAATGGGGCTAAAGGCTAATTTTGAAGATATTAAAGCATTTATTTATTTATTGGATATTGAGGGATGATATTCCCATTGGCATATGTAATAGGAGGAGGAATGAAATTTGGATTTGGTTGAAACATGATCACTTGAGGTGGTTGGCTAGTCATGTTTATTAAATGTTGTTGCATGTTCATAATTTGAGATGGATTGGTTATTTGCATGATGTTCATTTATTGTATGACTTGTGTAATGAGTTGAGTCGTATCAATATGTGGGTTGGTTTTTTTAGGAGGGGTATTGTTAATTTTAGTCAAAGGAGGATTATTTATAGGTGGAGGATTCCTAAAATTAGTGTTAGTTATCTTAAGTTGGGTAGAAAAAGAAGGAAGCTTGGTAAAGCCACCATTATTGTTATGAGTGTAAATAGTATTATCATCAAGGTTTTTTAATAATTGGGAACCATATATATTATCAATTTGAGTGATTTCAACCATGTTAATTTGGGAAATGATAATCCTAGGTGCTCTTGTTATGGGTGTAACAAGAGGATTGTGAACATTGCTTGTAAGAGGTGGAACATAAGGTGAGATTCCAACATTTGATGTAGATGGGTTGATGATTTTATGAATTATAGGTTTAGAAGATTTAAAATTGGTATAAGGTATATGATTGTCATGGTTTTGGATTTTTTTTATGGGATTCTCTTGATCTACTTTATGATATGGGGTAGATTGAGATTGAGAAATTTTAGAACCATGTGATGAGGAGATGTACCATAAAGAGTTGTCTTCTATGGTGGATAAGTAGGTTATGATAGAATAAACCATGTACATTTGGAATGGGTTGAGACTATCAAGAAATAATTTGACAAGAGACTTCATGATGCCAAGCAAAAGTGGATATCAGAAGGCTAGAAGGAAAAATAGGGACAAATTTGGTCAATAGGGGAAACAAAAAATAGAGCCTAAAAACTATACAAGGTTGACAATGTCAACCTAGTAGGATAAAAAAGTGTACAAGGTTGGTAGGGTCAACCCAATAAGCTAAAAAAATGTACAGGGTTGGCAATCTCAATCTAGTAGGCTGAAAAAATGTATAGGATTAGTAGTGCCAACCTAGTACTAGAAATAGGAAAATTTTGAAAGTATTTTTGAAAGTAATAATTAAAAGAAGCACATAATGAATTGGGTCAATGAGGTTTATCCAATTTAGGAACACAACACAAACCTTGTACCAATGCTAACTAATGCAAGTTTTTTTTAATACAACACATAATTGAGGAAAGATCAAGAAATCAACTTGGAAAGTAAAGAGCTAACTAAATAGTCAACTTGAATATTTATTAGATTATTAGAATATGTTTTTAAATGTGATAGGAATTTAGTTGTAATCAAATAATTAGAAGGCCATCTAAGGATGGTTTCAGGTAGTTTGGGTTGAAAGGGATCTGTAGTGGTAATGATATAGGCTTAGTATTGGGGCCTACCCCATTACTTCACACACCATAGTGATAAAGGTGTTAGGTTCTTAGCTAGAATATACCATTAACCATGTTTTATACTTCACTAGAACATCAATTTGGATTCCCCCTTGGTGATGAAATCCAAGTAGGTTGGACTTGGGTAGGTAAATGTTATAATGCTTGTTTATATTTTGTGATTTGGTCATGTGTGCATAAAATAGAAAATAGTGAAACTAAATGATTTATTGAAAAAACCACCTAATTGAACTATGTGATCTATTTTAGGCATAAAAATAAAAATAAATAAAATTATGAATTAATTACTAGCATATAAGGTTAATTCCAACTTTGAAATAAGGTACAGTGTTGATATAGTCAATAATGTATGCACATAATACAAAATAGGGTCGACAATGTTGATCATATATTGTAGAATAAAGGTATGAAAATGAATAGGGTCAATAGAGTTGACCTAGTTATCCAAATAGCACACAAAACATAGAACTATGTTGATAGGGTCCATCTAGCTAACTATGCAGGGGAAGTTTTAAATAATGAAAATTATAAAAGGAAATATTGCAAAAAAAGAGATAGAGATGTAGAGATGCAGAGAATGAATATTAATATTAGATGACCTTCTGGAATTCTTGCAAATTTTTATAACTAGGTCAATTGGGTTGATCAAGATTTGCAAAAACCTATTTCTTAGTGCATAAAATGTGCAGGGTCAACTAGGTTAACCTAGTATATTGAACATGATCTCTAAAAAAGTAAAAGATTGATTAAACTAACCTAGTAGTCTAGAATAAAAGTCTAAAAAACTAAAAACTTGTACTAGGTCATCTGAGTCAATCCAGTAGCTTATAACTAAAAACTATCCACAAAAGTCAGTGTTGGGATTATGTAGTCAACCAGTATGGAAAATGTATGATAAAAATAATGATTAAAAATAATGAAATAAGGTGAAAAAATCCTACAAGGTTAGTTCACATCGGGTTCACTAGAATGTATGCAATCAAAAATGCAAAATGTCTATAAATCAATCCTAGCTCATAGAAGATAGAGCATACATATACTTTTGATTAGGAATACATTTGTTAAGTGGGAACATGACCAATATGGGGATCCACTAAAATAGATTATGGGATCACTTGTCACAATACACCATGCTAGGAAGGGTTCCAAATCTTACAGTCTAACACAATCATGCAACAACCCTAAAAGAGTCATAGGTTTAATGTTCACTCTATTTTAATAAACAAGAAAATAAATCTAATCTAGTACACACCAAATCTTGTGGCACAAGGTGGGGATTAGAAAAAAAATAAAATAAACTAAAAATGGATAGAAAACATATAATTACGTCAATGTATATAGAATTCTAAAACATGGAAGAGAAGCATAACTACATTATCTATCTACTCTTATAAAGGAGAAATTAAGTTATGAATACTTAACTTGAAGATAAACCCACTGAGCTTTAATCTCTCCCTTGGCTAAGGTGCTTTGCAAGAGATTGTTGTGGTATGTAAGGATAACAAAGACAAATAAGATCTAGGATACACAACCTATCTATGCATCCAAAATAATTCTCCACAAGACAAGATATGTATCTCCAAAGAAAGTATGGAACATTAAGATTTATTCCTCAAGTAGAATGGTCAATAAGTATATGTTCATTCACAATTGTTCTTTGCTTATATATTATCAAATGGTAGGAAATTAACTTGTATATATAGGTGGGTCTCACCCTAAATCCTTCTAAATATTTTAGTTATACAACATTGACCCAACCAACCATGTATATTTTAGGGAGATAAATAACTATGTTTTGAGCTAGGTCAGCCAAAGGGCTAATAAAACTCTCAAGTAAAAATACCCAAAAATAGTATAGATTCAACCCTGTATAGTAATAAGATGCTAAAAATTGTACAAGGTTGACCCAGTTGACCTAGTACGGTCAACTAGCAAAAGGGGGTCAAGGCAAGAAAAATGAGGATAATGATATGACAAATGTTTGGAATGGGTAAGACTGATAAGAATAAACTTAGTGTAAATGGTTGTAGAAGAAAAGTGTGTAGATGGAAAGTGGAAAAAGGGACAACATTCTTATGAATCACCAATGATCTACCCACCCCTTTCCTGGTGCACCCCTTAAGGCATGCACTTAGAGAGATTGATACTTGATAGGTTCCTACAAGATATAAAGTGTCATTAATAAATAAAAGTTTGAAAATATTATGTGTAGACATAATGTTTCTTTTTTGCACTTTTTATCCCTTTTCACCCCAATAGTAATAGTTCTTAGTACAATAATCCAAATAGATGCACCAGGGGAGCTAGATCTATAATCTACAGGTCTAGTCTAGTTATAATTTCACCCACAACATTTAGGCCATTCCCATGTTAACCCAAGTTTGAAGCAAAATTTAACACTCTCTTTCACAAGATGTAACTTGGGTTACAATCAACACCTTGATGTCAAGCCTATTAAATAAAATTTGTGTAAGATACATCTTCATATTATTATGCTAGTAAAGAAAGATTTGGAGAAACTCTTAGATGTGAAATGCATCAAGCCAATCAACTATTCAAAGTGGATTTCAAACATTGTGCTAGTTAGTAAGAAACAAAAGGGTATTGTTATCTACATTGATTTTAGAGATATTAACAAGGCCTACCTAAAAGATGACTTCCCTTTGCCTAATATTGATATGATAGACAACTCAACAACTAGTTATGAAATGATTTATTTAATAGATAGATTTTTAGGGTATAGTCAGATTAGAATAGAACTAAAATACCAACACAAAAAAACATTCACCACTTTGTGGGGAAATTTTTATTATAAGGATATGTTTTTTGGGATAAAAAATGACAGAGACACTTATTAATGAGATAGGATAGTGATTTTCCATGACATGATGCATAACATTATTGAAGACTACATCAATGATATCTTGGGTAAATATAAGACCCATGTTGATTACCCTATCATACTATGAATAATATTTAAGAGAATTTGTGAGTAAAATGTTAGGATTAATCCATAGAAATGTGTATTTGGTGTCAATTCTAGTAAACTATTAGGTTTCATTATCTCTCGTAGAGGCATTAAAGCTAACCTAGCCAAAAAATGCCACCACCATCTACCTTGAAGTAACTTCACATTTTTCAAGGCAAGATTTAATCCATCAAAAGCTTCATTTCACAATGATCTAATAAATTCCATATATTTAAATATTTACTCAAGAAATATGTTACATTCTCATAGAATGAAGAGTGTCAAAAAACATTTGATTAGCTTAAAGAATATCTTGCCAACCCACCTATTTTATTGCCACTAACACCAAATAAATATTTACCCCTTTACCTATCAGTAACTAAGAATGCCCTATGGGAAATTTTGGCACAATATGAATAATAGGGAAAATAGAATTCCATGTATTATTTAAGCCAAACATTGGTCATGTATGAACACAACTATATGCTAATTGAAAAGGCTTATTTAGCAATAGTGTTCATAGAGCAAAAGTTAAATCATTATATGCTAAACAATAAGACCATTGTTATTGCTAGGGTAAATACACTCAAGTATCTAATTTACAAGTCAATGTTATAATGATGTATAGAAAAAAGGATCATGCTATTGAGTGATATTAAAATTGAATATGCCAATTAGAAGGCCATTAAGGGCCAAGTACTCACATATCAGCTTGTAGAATCTCTTCTTTAAAATACTCAACCTCATAAATTTGGATTTACAAATGAGGCCATCATGATAATTGAAGAAGTAGATGCACCTCTTGATGTCAAATAGTGGAAGATGTACTTTGACAGATTGTTCATGACTCATAGATCAAGAGCTAGAATATTTTTTGTTATGTTATAAGGGGATATCATTCCTAAGTCCTTTCATATTGGATTTTCATGTACCAATAATATGATCAATTATGAATAACTCATCTCAAGACTTTATCAAGTAGTGAAGTGGAACATTCAATGTTTATTGGTGTATGATTATTCTTAGTTAATCATCAATCAAGTCATAGACCAATACTAGACCAAGGACGAGAATTTGGTACCCTATAAATATATGGTTAATATTCTCAATCAATAAATTTCCAACATCTAATTTGAAATAATACCTCAAAATAATAACATAATAACTAATTCCATGGACAATATTTGTTTCATGATCTAAATCACATCCAAAGCAAGGGAATATCAATTTTTAGTTGAACATCTCTTAGCACGGACACATGAACAATTAGTCATTGAGATGGTTTGTGACATTTTTGGTCCCATGTCTCCTAGTACTTAGAAATATATGCCTATGATCAAGACCAAACCATGCTTTCTGATTTATCATGTAAAAAACAAAAAGCCTTTACCAAAAAATCCTCTTGCTAGACTCTACTTGGATTGGCATTGTATTATAGAAGCTATGATGTAAATTTGATTCATTATTTACCTTAGGTAGAAAGAAAAATAGAATTAAGGGAAGTAGTATGTGGATCCTAAACCAACAGGGTAATATTAGCCAAAACATTACTACCTACTAGTTATTACTAGCCAATGATGGAATTAAACATAGTTGCATATGTGAAGAGGTGTGTCAAGTGTCAAAAGCATTCTAATCTGATACATGCTTTAGCTAAGACTCTCAAAGCATTGAAAACACCATGTTCATTCTCAATTTTGGGACTCAACCTCATTTGGAATATTAATCCTACATATTTAGATGGTCATAAACACAACTTAACTGTTACCAATTATTTCATGAAGTGGGTGGAAGTAATTCCCCTCACTTATGTAATTGGTAAACAAATCTTCAAGATCATATTCAACCATCTCATTTATCATTATGACATCCCATATTAAATTATATCTAATAATAGTATATCATTCAAGAATAAGGATATGAAATCACTTTGCTATCAGTACCACATCTCACAACATTTCTCTACTACATACTATCTACAAGGCAATGGCGAAGTTAAGGCTTATAATAAAACCATTATTAACATCTTAAAGAAGATTGTTAATAAGATTGATCATAGCTAGAAATTACATCTATTTAATTACCTCTAAGCATACTATACCATATTCTATACTCTTATAGGATCTACTACCTATTCACTTGTTCATGAAACTAAAGCCATTCTTCCTATTGAAGTTGAGTTATCTTTTCTCTGGATTTCATTGCAACATATCATCGATGATGAAGACTACAAAGTAGTTAATTTGCAAAAGCTAGACCTAATTGATGGTAAATACTTGGCCACCTTGAATAATATTTAGGCTTATCAAAATTGATTGAAAATCTAATACAATAGGAATGTTAAGCATCATGACTTCAAGCTTGGTTACCTCATGTTAAAAGAGAATAAAAAATTTAAATGCTAAAACAAATAAAAAAGTAAAGTTTCAACCAAACTGGTTAGGGACCTATGTAGTTATTTCTAACTATGCTTATAGAGAATACATGCTTTTTATGCCATATGGGGATGAATTTTATGAACCAATGAACACAATGCACCTCAAACATTTAAACACTTGAGGAACTCAGATTATTGTCTAGAAGGATCATTTAAATTTTTCCACATTATACCTATTATTATACTATACCCATTTAACATTATACCATACCCTTAACCCTTCACTATACATTATTTTTACCTAACCCTACCTATTGCATTTAGACTTGTTTCAAATTCATTTGTACTTTAGGCATGTTTAGTAGTTGATGACATTTTTAGTTCTAACAGTTTATTTTAGAATTACATGATCGAATGGTAGTCAATGAAAGTAGTATGACATTGGTCCTAAAATTTACTCATTTTTGAGCTCATTCGTTCTCATTTGAACCTAATAACCATATATCTAATATTCTCATAAAAAACCCATAATGGATATTCTATTAGATTCACTTCAAACATCCATAAATGGTCTCTATAAAAGCATGACAACTTTGCACTAATACAATTGTGAATTGTGTTCTTCTCTCCATCAATCTTGACTGATCCTTTGACATCAATTATATGCTTATAATGGCCCTTTTAATTTCAATGAAAATCATATTTCCAACAATATCCCTATTTGGCATTGATGGCAAATTAAATTCTATGATGTGAACTAAATTCTTTGATCTTCTAATACTTTGCTCTTACCATTTACCCTTTGTTATTGTTTCCTAATTATAACTACCTATGGGAAAATTAGGAAAAACACCTTTATCATGCATTTTCACATCACCTTGACATTAATATTATCATTTTCCTTACCATTTTACTTTACTTGAACTTGTTGGTACTTAATTGGATGCATTTTGTGTAGGAAGAAATACAATGACTTGAGGTCCTACAGGAATATGTAAGCAATGCTTAATTCATGTTGAGGTCAGCTTACTCACCCCTTTTCCATGTTATTAATGTTTTACAAGTTGTAATAATCTATATCTCATAATTCTCAATTGAGTTGAGATGCCTATAAAATTCTAAAAACATTTGAAATAGTTTCAAAAACCCTAAACATTTGTAAAGGTCTTAAAAACCCTAAAAAACACAAAATCATGAGGATGGGCTTAGAATTTCCATGCAATATATAAATTAATAATTTTTTTGGGGGATGGGCCATATTATCTATTTATTTTCATTTCTAAACCACCTTGGTCTTTTTCCTCCCATTTATGTGATAACTACATCAGCTTGAGGTCTACATAGGATATGTAGGCAAAACTTAGATACATGGGGTATCTTGGGTTAGCTCAGCCACACCTTCCTTTCTTTTTTGACCACTTCTTTTCCTTAAGGATTTTGGAAATCCTAAATAATTCATGACTAACCACTCATCATTTAGTTTTTCCCATCCTTATTGGCCTTAGTCATACATTCTCACTATTTTGAGATTTGATGTTGTGAGCATTGTGTATTCAACTTTGATGCATTAATGACCACTTGACTTTTTTTACGCTCTCTCTATTTGTGATTAATTTTTATTTAAATGCTCTCATTATTTGGAAAGTAATTAATTTTATGTTCTCACCATTTTGAGAGCTCATTCTTTTTCTAAGCCTTATATGTAGTAGACACTATGAATTGCCAATATAATTCATTTGTGAATACTCATTTCTTGACTTTTAGTGTGGTTTTATCCTAAACCATACTCTCATGCACTCATCATTTTATGAGATAATTAATATTTTCATATACACATTAATCATGTTTTTGTATCATCTATTTTCTTGTATCCTATATCTTATGATAACTACATTTGACTTGAAGTTCACATTGGATCTTTTGTCCATAGAATTATGTAGGCAGTGTCCACTTGTCTAGTGTATCTGGTGTCAACTCAGATACCTCTTCCTTTTTATTTTATTTTTTTGTATCCTATAGCCTAAGGGAAATTTTTTCATCTCATTTTCATATTTGCTTACCTATAACCTAGGGCAACCATTAATATTTTATTTATGTGTTGTTTTATTGGTGTTGTTGCTAACTAACTTATGGGTTATCCTATCACCAAGAGTAACACTTCTATTACACATGCATGAGTATTTTATTTTTCATTTTTACTAATATTATGATTAAACATTATTTGTGTATTAATGTTTGTTTAATTTAGTTTATTTTGTGTGTGTGTTTGTATTAGTTTATTACTTGTAAATTTTATTTGCTTTGGATTTCTTAGTTTTTTAATTATTTTGTTCACTTTGTTTGTTGCATTGTTTTGTTTGCTTAATTATTTTATCTATATTTATTTATACCATGTTAATTTATTTATTTGTTATTATTTATTATTGTTTGTTTATATTGGTGTTTTGTTGTGTCTTGTTTTTTTTAATTTCTTTGTGTTTTGTTTCTTTGTTTTTTTAATCTATTCTTTAATTTTTTTTTCCTTTTTATTCCTCAATTTTTGTAAGGTTATTACATTTTAAAAACAAAATAGTCCTAATTATCCATATAATGTTTTTAGGTTGTGAATTTTTGTATTTAATCTTACACTTGATTTATTTTTTATATTTACACCTTAGATTTGATTATTCATATTTTATTCCTAGGTTGTTTATGTTTAAATTTAAATTAAGTTTCCATGTTTAGGATATAGATTGACATTTTAGTTATCCATAACTATATGCATAATATCACAAGTTATAGAAAAAATGTGCTCACATAGTCTTTTCTAGTAATACAATGGAAACATCTCTTTGACATATCAAAAAATAGTCCAATACCCTAACACATGCCTAAATCCATGAGTAATAAATAAGAGTAACAAAATGATTTATTATGTGTATATGTATATGAAAATATCTAAATAAACATCCATATGAGCCATACAACATAATTAGATGATTACCAACAAAACATCTCATAAACATGACATAAGTAATAAATGAACAAATCATACATAAGAATAAACAATGCTAAACATCCAAAATGATAATCAATGCTAAACATGAAATAATCAAGATGATAAACATGGCATAATATGTATACATACATACATATATATATACACACACACACATATATATACATGTATATATATATATGTATATATATATATATATGTATATATATATATATATGTATATATATGTATATATACATATATATACATACATACATTTATATATATATATATACATATATACATACATATATATATATACATACATATACATACATATATATACATACATATATATATATATACATATATATATATATACATACATATATACATATATACATATACATATATATATACATATATATATGTATGTATGTATGTATGTATGTATGTATGTGTATATATATATATATATATATATATATATATATATATATATATATATATATATATCTATGTATGTATCTATATATGTATATGTATGTATCTATATATATACATATATGTATATATATGTATATATATATATATATATATACACACATACATATATATGTGTGTGTGTGTGTGTGTGTGTGTGTGTGTGTGTGTGTGTGTGTGTGTGTGTATGTGTGTGTGTACATCAGCCTCAAAAGATGCAAAAATAAATGTCAAAGTATCTCAAATGTCCTATACATAGTAGAGATATACATATCATGATGGCATATAAAAAATGCATATATATATATAAATACAATGGTTAAAATGTCATATACAAAACTTTGACACACTATGCCAAAATGCTAAAATATCAAGGTCCCTGAGGTCAACTCTTGCTATGTGTATCCATAGTATTTGTAGCTAGTGGTGACACTAGTGGTCCTAGTGGTGGTGGTTTCAGCTGATGAACTGACTAGCCCAAAGAACTTAAAATATGAGTCCTAGTCTAAGATCAACCAGATCTACTCCCTATTCTCTGTGCATCCTAGATCTAAAAAGTAATAACATACTAATCCTTGGGCATTATAGACTTATTTTATTTATTGTAATTATATTCCTCATCCTTGACCCAAAGGCTCTCTAGAATCATCTTTTAAAATCCAACCTGTGTAATAGATCCTCAAGCCACAACCTTCTCTCCTATGATTCTATACATAATGACCAATGTTGATCCTATTCACTAATAGTTTGATCTCTCTCTGATGTGAGCTAGCCCTATATTTGTACCATCCTAGATATCTCAACCTTTAGTTGAGTGATCTATATTTCAAGTTGATTCATATCATCATGACTCATATCTAAGGTGCTCTATAAATGAAATAGCTAATGATGTAAACCTGTCACCTCCCTACTTAAGAACTATATCCTACTCAAGCATGTTAGTATCCTTACTTGTTGTGGTTGTACTATAATGCCTTGCCTGGCTTAGATCCATCTATGTACCTGAAGGCCCTACCTAACCTACACCAACCTATCTAACTACCACCACTATTGATTTGGGATCTAATATCATCACACTACTAGGGGTCACTACTATTACTTGAGTTCTCGTCCCCCATATCATCAATATCCATAGTAACCTAAACCCTATTGGTATGGAAGTTGTCAACCTCAAAGGTAATACCTATACCCACTAGTGTATATAAGTTAGAGTGACCCATGTATCTATAGTTTCTCTTGCATAGGCCTAGACAATCTATGATATGATAATATAGATATTCATGGCCTCAATCCTTGATATCACATAAGTATCCTAGCTAATCTCTCATGTCACATGTGTAAACCACTATGGCCCCTTAGGTAAATCCTATGTATAACAAAACTATCTGAGCACCTAATCAAGGTGATGTTCCTCTATAATATGGGACTATCTCCCAATAATAAAACATCTGGTGGTCATTAATTCAATGTACCATCCATCCTTGAACTTTTTTAGTTGATAAAAGAGTTATAACCTCCAAATAAATAATTGTGGTGTTATATCATCAAACATCTCATGATAAAAGGGGATGTATCCTTTATGCCCATGCCTCTCAACTCCTATTTGAGCCCAATCATAAGCTATTATATCCTTGGGATCCTACACCTTATGAATTATAATTGATAACTCAATCATAATATGATCTCAGCCCTAGACCATGAGTAGTGTGCAATTTATAATATTGTATCCACTGTTACTATTAGATGCAAATCTTTGTACAACTATGCTAAAACTACTCGTCCCCAAGTAAAATGTGTAGAGTCCTCTAGAATGACCTTAATGATGCCAACCAAGCCCATATGGAAATACCAACCACTCTTGTCATGGAAAAAATGTCACGAATAATGGCTATGAGAAAAATAACCTCTTGATCAATTAGGGCTAGTGGTGAAGGATCCCTAGTAGGTAGATCATCTATCCAAAAATTAGTGTAAGTCTTAATCAAGTATATATTAGCCTTCCCCTAAACTATGGTCATACCTTGATAGATTAATAAATCATAAATCACCACCTAATAATGTGATAATGGTGTTCAAAAGAGGTATCTCTTACACATTAGTATCTTGAGGATATGTAAGGTATCATCAAGTGTGATAATAGCCTCCCTAGTCAATAAATGAAAGGTCAACATCTCACTATGCCATCACTCTGATAGTGCAATCACATAAGCTCTATCATCTTCGATAAATGACATCCATGCCATGTCATGTAGGTATAACATCTATAGGAAACCAACCATTTCCTTCTTCCAAATCTATGGGTTCCATAGATAATGGGACTACCTCTCATGATAGGTAAGAATAGCCAATCGCTCCTATAATAAAAAAAGATAGTTTATCCTAACTAAATACCATTTCCTAGAGCCTAAAACTATCCTATCTAGTATAGTGAACCCTATTTTAAGGGGTAGACCCCTTTTAGGTCCCCAAAATCACTTATTTTTGGATCCTAGATAAAATATATTGATTTCCCTAGAGCAAAGTCACTATTTCAATGAGTTTTCACATTTTATAGTGAAAGCACAATTTTTTTCTCACAAAAATGGTGACTTCACCTAATAATGGGAAAAATCAAAATTTTAGTTATTTCCACCCATTTATGGTGTTTCTACCATTTTTTAAAATGACAACCTCACTCGAAGTTACTTATTTCTTTGGGAAAGCTACCGTTTGCCCTACCACACAAATGGTAACTTCACCACTTTTTGACTTCCCAAGTACATTAAAAATTAATAAATGATAATTAATGACTAAGTTATAGTTACTTACTAGTGCCCCATCATGTGGTGGCAACATTTTCTCCCTTAATCACTCTGATACATGTCATTGAGATTCTCTATGGGTTATTTTATCTCAACAATTTATGCAAAAAACTAGAGCTAAATTTATTAAAAGTCTAGGGTGAAAATGAATTATTTTTCACTCTAAGGGTGAATAAATAGCCACAAATTTGAATTTTTTCCCCCTAGGGCCTATAATTCATTATACATGCTCCAAGAAGTGTATTCTTCACATCTATGGTCTATTTTACATGTCAATTTTATCCTAAGAACTTTATTTCTTGATTGTCTTATAACTAGACCATCTTTTTGGGCCTCCCTAGACACTCATTTCACAACACAATTTTTCAACCTATGTCTCATTTTTTTTCAAACGTGCATCTTCAAACTCACCTTTAGGCTATAAATGATTTTTCATCCTTCGCCAGCTCATCGTAAATCCATTTTAGGGATTTGTTGATCGATCAATTATATATTGTTGCCTTTCTGGGGAATTCTCTTTTTTAATCTCATATTTTATGTGTGAATGATTATAACCAAATTTGGGAAAATAATCCCATTTTTTCCCATTTTAATGATTATAATCACCTATGTGAAAATCATTATTTTTACCCATTATACCTACATTCTTAGGGAAAATGTTTGTGCTCCTAATTATAACCACCTGTGGCCAAACCAATGTTTCCTATTTTCTATCATGATTATAACTACTATTGATAAATCAATGTTCCTATTTAATTCTCTTGATTATAATCACCTTTGGTCAAAATAGTGTTTCTTATTTTCTATTACTAATTATAACCACCTATGGGAAAATCAATGTTTCATATTTCTCACTTTTGATTATAACCACCTCTAGGCAAACCAATGTTTCCTATTTTCTATATTTGATTATAATTGCCTATGGGAAAATTAGTATTTCCTATTTTTTATTACTAATTATAACCACCTTTGGATAAATCAAGGTTCTCCATTGTGTTATTGATTATAACTACCTTAAGGAAAATCAAGGTTCTCTATTTCATTACTGATTATAAGTGTCTTTAGACAAATTAATATATATTCCACCACCCTACTAGGGCAAATTTTATGCCATTACTTATAACCATATTTAGGAAAACCAATGTCATACCCTTTATTATTAATTATAACCACCTTTGTAAACATTAGTGACTCCACAACCATTACTATTTATAACTACCTCTAGCCAATTTAGTAATCCCCTCTAATTAGTACTAGATTATGTCATTTTATTAATTTCAAGAGAATTTTCAATAACTCTATTTTTTTTCCTCTCCCTCGAGGGGGCATCAAGGTCTTATTGACTACCCTTTGGGTCATGAAACATTTTCATTAATGACTTTCTCATTATTTAAAAAGTTACTATGCCTTTGTCTCACAACACCTTCTCAAATAAGGGAAAACTATAGACATTTAGTTTTGGCCACTTTCATGCCTAACCTAGGATTTAGTTTAATTTATAGTAAATGACATAATTTAAGCTTATAAATCACTTGAATTTCCCAAATTCATCTGCATAAGGGATTTAATTACCTAGAAATGTCATGAGGCTAGCTTATTTGGTGCATTGCCTAATATACACCACTAACCTAGTTTAGTTTTAACCCTAATCAAATCACAACCTAGTAATTTGACACTCTTATCCCATCAAGGTATTATTTTATAAAATTTAAAACAATTTCCAAAAGACAAAAATCACTAATCAAGATTAATTACATTACAAATCTCAATTAACTTTCTTAAACAAAAATTCCAAATCAAATTAGTGAATTTCATTTACCAAAAAAGGAATTTTTTGCCAAATATGAAGTTAAATGGTTAAAGGGGATAATAAAGTGATTTATTATCTACTAAATATTCCAAAATTATGACTTATAACCTCAAAAATATATAAAGTGGGTTGTCATGCCTCACAAATATCTAAAAATGAGGTGTCAAGATTTCATGAGTGCTTTGACCCAACCCAAGGTTAGACTGACTCAACCTAGGTTAATTTAGACTCAACCCAGGTTATAATTTAACCTAACCTCCCTAGGGTCAGAGTTATTTATTATAGATATAAAAAAAGTTCCCATACCATATGCCAACAAGATTTTGTATGTAAGGTTATCTTGTTGGAATACCTTCTTGAAGACTTTAAGAGTAGTGTTATAATGCCCAATGTATGCCAAGCTTCACACCAAACCACAATTGACTATTGGGGAGGTGATACCACCATGTAAGAAAATTTATAAAATACTCTAATCATCATAGGTTGATCATAAACATCCTTATGCCAAAAATTAAACATTAAATTCGATAAAGGAGGTAATAAATTTGTATTTTCTTTATCTCTATTTTGTGATCTTGTTTATTATGTTATGTTCTCCTTAGTTCTTAGGAAAGAGTGTTTAGTACTAGTGTATTTTTATGATTGTTGTTTTGTTATTTGGACTGATAAGGGATTAATTTACATATTGTTTACTCTTCAAACACTTAAGGTATGCTTACAAGTTGGAGTTTCCACCTTTCTCACAAGTTCACCTAGTCTTTCATGTCTCTTGTTTGAAGAAAGTTTTTGGAGCCACCATTAGAATGCAAATTATTTTACAAAAAATTAAAAATGAAGGTCCATTTGTATGTAATGGGAAATGCATCATATCTACAAATCAATCCTATCTAAAAAAATATAGATCTTACTTAAACTTCTGATTGGGGATACATTAGATAATTGGGGTCATGACCAATATGGATCCATTAGACATAATTAATGGATATCTTACTACAATAATATCACTAGGGAGGATTATAAATCTTTTAGTCAAGAAAAACTATGCTATAACCCTAACTAGGTCATATGTTTTCATATTCACTAAACTAATAGCAAGTAAAGCAAAATCTAATCTAGTGTTCAACAAAGCTTGTGGTAAAAACTAGGGGTTATTAAACATAAAAGTAAAACATGCATAAGATAATATTAATTAAGCTATATATAGGTAAAACCTTAATGCATGGAGAGAGATAGGTTATTTAAAATCTATTATTTATGCTACTTCTATCTACTAAAGAAAGGAGCAAAGTTAGAGATACTTGCCTAGAAAATGAACCCATTGAGACTCAATCTCTTCCTTGGATAAAGGTGATTCAATAGAGGTTATTGTGGTTTGTAAGGATCACTAAAAAAGGATAAAACATCCAAGACTTCTCCACAAGACTAGATCCTTCTCCAAGTAGAAACCCTAAGCTAAGACTCCTAAATTAGAATGGTGGAATAACATATTATAAAGAAGCAAAAATGAATAATAAATCTTATCTTCTCTCTAAGAATGAAAAAATAGATGTGTTTATATGGGAGGATATAACCCTAAACCTTTTTGAAAGTTTTGGTTGATAAGGTTGATCTAGTCAACCTAGTATCATAATTGATAAAAACTAACTAGGTTATGGACTAGGTCAACCATGGGCCAACCTAGACCCTAATAAGTTTTATCAATAAGAATACAATGTCGATGTGGCTGACTTAGTCATGTTAACTTTTGAAAAAGGGTTTAGGTTAGAAAAAGGGACAATCAAGGTGGTAAATGACTAGAGAAATGTGAAAATTAGGAGGCAAATCTTAGGATAATGTGTTTAGGAGATGGTTGGATTGATAAAAATTGTAAATAAGGGACAAAAATCTTGTTAAGTACCAATGGTTTTCCCACCCCTTTCCTGGTGCACCCCTTAGGGCATGCACTCAAAGAGATTGAGACTCAATGGGTTCCTAAAGATAAAAAGTATCAGTAATTGATAAAGTTTGAAAAATATTATGTGTATACAAATACCAAACTAAAATCTTATCACATGTTAGTCAGGTACAATAGGGGATGGTGCTTTGAGAAACAATATAGTAACACACAACGTTGAGGCTAAAAAAAAGTTATAGTATTTTAAAGCAAAAATAACCAAAATTTAAATGATGGAAATGAAAATAAATAAAAAGTAAATGTAATTCATACCTTGACTTAATTTTATCATTGGATAGTTATCTATTGTGTTTGTAGTTTTGATCATAGAGGGTATAGAGACTAATTTTGACAAACCCAAGGATACAAAACTAAAGAGAAAAAATAAACAAATGTAGGAAAGCAAAGATAACTAGTGTTATGTACTTGGAAATTTTGAAATTTAGGGTGATAAGTGTTATGTTAAACCAAATGACCAAGTCAAAGTTTAGATTAAATTGAGTAACCAAAAAACCAAGGCTACTAAAGACCCAAAAACTCAAACAAGTAAACCTTATGGAAGAAATTCAAACTCACCAAGTGGAGGATACATGTAAAAAGTATGGAAATCAAACATCAATGTCAAAGTAGTAACAATCCTTACTTAAAAATATATTTGCAAGAAAAAATAGTAAAATTACATTGATGAGTGAGTAGTAATAATCATTACTTAATCATCAATGGAAAAAGGTGCATAAAAGGGGAAACAACATTGATAGTGAGAAGTGAAAAGCCAACCTCAATCAATTATGGAAAAAGTACATGAAGTATAAATGGACTTAGGTGTCTGAAAAAAGGTGGTATAACAATGTAAAATGGTAAAATAAAATAAATTATATATATAAATGTATATCCGTCTTGTAAATAAAATAATTCATAGTTACTCAAACATGTTTTATTCTAAAGATAGATAAAACTAAAACAAAGTAGTGATAGCATGTTTTTATGATGTGAAGAAGAAAGAAGTATAGAAGAGGGAAAAAAGATTTAGAATCATACATGCTTGTTAATGGAGGGAAATGAAATTGGTGGAGGGGAAAATGAAGAAAAAACCAAGGTAGAGGAACTCTTTATCAAAGTCAAGACACTCAAATTAGGTTTGTTAAAATAAGAGGACTTTTTAACCTTAAAGATTCTAAAGAACTTTTCTTAGCCACACAAGTCTTAGATTAATAAATGAGGTATGTAGATCATCCCATGAAGGATATATACATAATAAAATAAAATTGACTTATCTTCCCACAATGTTTTCCCCGTTCTTCAGGACCCCTTATAGAGCCATCAATCTATTTTGAAGATTGGGTACTTGCATGAGAAAGTAGGTTACACTATAGATTTTATTGAATTCTCCTATTCTAATATGTGGCCTACCATACCCCAATGGACCTTGGCTCTATTGTGAGACCAACTATGAAGTTTGAGCTTTGATTGGAGATAAGAGATGTGCTTGTAATCACATCTTTTGGTGTAATTCTGAATTTTGATATTTGTATGTTGCCTTTTATATATCATTTAATTTTGTTTCAAATGATTTGTCTTTTAAATTTATTGATGGATTTATCTATTCCTCCTCCATATGGATTCAGAGAACCAAACATGGATGCTAAAGATGACTTTCATTTGAATACTTGGGACTTGATTTCTAAGAGAGAAAACATAAAAAGCATGGTGTCTAAGAGTCTCATAAATTCAAGTGAAATTAAAGTGATATCTTAATTTTGACTTTTTTTAATCTAATGTGGAGTGAAAAGGAAAGGAAATAAAGAGGAATAAAACATGAAACAATTTGAATTACTTCAAATCACAAAAAATGTGACAAAGGGTGAAAAATAGATACAATGACTAGAAAGTGTGATTCCTTATCATAAGAATGAGGGAAATGTAGTAAAACATGATATCATACTTTGTTATGCAAATTTTCATCTATCTTAAGAAGAAAAAGCTAAAGCTGAGAACAAAGATAAATAACTCATAACCATTACAAAACACATTCTAGAAAAGGAATGACAAGATGGTGATTTTATGAGGAAGGCCAGGTCCTATCCATGGTCTTACACTATAAATCATAAAAGATAAACCCATGAGGGTACCAAAAAGTATTGGGAAAAAATGGGATAAGAAAAAGATGGTATTTGTGAGGAAGGTCAAGTCCTATCCATGGTATTACACTACAAATCACAAATTATAAACCTAAAGGGTGCCAAAAAGGATTTGGAAAGTGATAAAATAAAGAGGATAAAAGTACATGAGGAAGACCGGGTCATATCCATAGTTTTTCAATGCAAATCATGAGAAAAAGGGAAACCAAAAGACCAAAAGGAAGGACTAAAGTTTTTGAAAAGAGAGAACTGTTATAGTTGGTGAAACGCATGTAAGTATCCTATAAATTTTTTTAGATAGATATCATATATAAATAATGAAAGGAAGGGAATAACTAGGACAAATATTTCTTGAGGAATTGTGCGTTGGTGGCCTATTTGAAAACATGGGCTTCATTGGTTTGACGGTAATAGGTACATGGACTAAGAATATATTTGACTAAATAAGGGATCCACCATTTTTGGGTGTATTTACCTTTTTTTCATGAGTTTAATCTAGTTTAAGGATAAGATCACCAACATTAAATGTGTAAAATTTAACTCATTTATTATGTTAGTTGACAATATGGGCCTTGTATTAGTGATTATGTTATAAATTAGAAAGACAATGTTTATCAAGGATATCAATAGTATGAAGGTGAGATTAACATAATTATTCATCAAGTATGATACCATGAAGAGATATATGGAGAGAGGGAAGCTCAACTTCTAATGGAAGGATTGATTCAGAACCATAGACTAGAGAGAATGGTGTTGCCTTAGTGGTAGTACATATGCTAGTGCAATAGGCCCAAAGAACATGATAGAGATGAAGGTGATAATCCATGTGGGTTTCATGAATTATATGTTGGAGAATTTTATTAATAATTTTATTGGTGGCCTCAAATTTTCCATTACATTGTAGATGATAGGGTGTGGATAATTTGTGATTGGTTTTTTTTAATATAAAGCTTGTTAACATCTTTATTTTTGAAATTACCACCATTATTTGAAATGATAGTATGAGGGACACTTGTAGAAACTATAATTTTGTACCCTATGTATGATTAATTAGGTGTTGTATCCCTTTATTTTTATTTAATCTCCTAAATAATCCCTATCTTAAGGTTTAGTATATTTATCATTGATAACCCAGTAACTTCCCTTTAATATTTACCTTTCTACCTTCCCTAACCTCCTAAAACCATTAATAACCTAAGGAATCTAACCCCCTAACCACTTTACCCCCATATAGTGTCGTTACCAACAACTCCATGTGTATCAAATCTAATTTTACCCATGGTTGAAATAAAGGTGCCAATTTGGGTGAATTAGCACCAATTCTTTAGATCGACATTGATCCATAAATACCCAGCCAACCTTTGCATTCTAGACCCAAAAAATTTGAACCTATAATTATTTTTATATTTTTTAGAGAATTAAAGACATCCTTAATGATACTCTACCATAATTGTGTTAAATTAAATCTACATCCTCTATCATAAGCCTAAAAGACTGCCTACATTTGTGGAGAAATATTTCAGTCTATTTGCAATCGTGCCCAAGGTAAGTTATCATATATATATTTTATTTTCTATAAATTATTCTACTTTTATCTACTTATTTAGACTCTAAAATAACTTATACATCCCTCTACATCCTTTTATTTTTCTCTATTATCTAATCTATTTTTTATTTTTAATTAAAATCCGATATAGAGAGAATATTATGTGGCTATGATTATAAAGACATGTCCATCTTCAGATTGAGATAATTTGCCTATGAGATCTAATCCCCACATGGATAATGGCTAGGGAGATTCTATGGTTTGAATATCGACTAGAGGTGAATGAATTAAATCATCATGATGCTATCAAGGAGTACACTTTTTAGCATATTTGATGGCATCCTTTTCAAGAGTGGGCCAAAGTATCCCATACTTAAGCATTTACAGGCTATAGTATGTTTGTTACAGTGGCCACCATGAATTCCCCCATGTTCTTGTTCAATAAGAGGAGGAACCTCATATTTCATAACATAGTAGAGCAAGATACCTTCAACATTATGATAGTATAGGATTTTATATTGAAATGCATACATAAAAGATTATTTTTGAATGTGAGTCTTTTTATTAGAGTCTAGGTTAGGAGGATAAGTTTGGTGTTCTAGGAATTGAATGATGTATTTATACCATGGGATTTGTCAAATGTGATGGTCTCAATGTGGTATATAAGCAAATCATATGGTTGAGTAGAAAACAAAGATTTTCTTATTTGGATAAGAAAAGTGGGATTGGTAAGAATTTGGTATGGATGAAAAAGAGATGTTGAAGAAGCAAGGGAATTGGTAATAGAATTTTGATCTTGAGGTATAGGATCAATGGTGAAAGAAATGAAATATTTGGTGAGAGTAGATAAAATGTTATGATAATAAATGATATTCTCACTTTTACATCGGTAATAACAATTGACTTGGCAGAAAATGAGCTAGGAATTGCATAAAGCATGTAGGTATTAGACATATAAATCAAGAGTAGCTCTCATGCCTAAGATTAAATTTTTGTACTTTGTCATGTTATTAGTGACATCAAATGTTAAATGAAAAGCTAAAGGGATTATTTTTATAAGAGGGCTTGTAAGAATATAACTTGACTTAGTTCCTTGAAGGCACTTATCACCATTAAAGTGAAGCATCCAAGTATCCTCGTGTAAATCAACATTAATTTTAGGAAATTATTCAATAATTACTTTTGGTTTAGTAGTATCAAGAAGGATAGTGGATTCATCGAGATTACTTATTTCAAGGTTAGTGGTGAAGTTATGGAAGTAATATTTAAGGAATATGGCTTGGTTGAGACCTTTGATATAGAGAATATTGTCATTAGGAATATTATCTTGAAGGTGGTTGATATCGAGCACAAGAGCTCTGGAAAGTTGATCAATGATGATTTGTCCGTTGAAAACTTTTTGAGTAATAATTTAGAGATCAAATTCCATGAGAAGTACCATCCACTTGCTAATTATATCTCTAGGAAGAAAGGCTTTGGAGAAGTGATGAAGGGGATCAGAAAGGATGATAACATAGATGGTCTGATAAAGCATATAATATCAATGTTTTTCAACTACAAAATATATGGTGAGGCATTCATGTTCAAATTTTGTGTAACATTTCTCATAATCAATGAGGCATTGACTGATATATTATATGTCATATTCTCTTCTAGTATCATCATTTTGGGTAAACATTACCCCAATTGATATGGGTGTGGAAAAGGTATTTGGGATCAAAGGTCGATCATTTGACAAGGTATGAAGAGTAGGTGGGTGACTCAATGATTCTTTAATATTATCAAATTTTTTTTGATAGGGATCTATCCATTCTAGATAATTTCCTTTCTTAAGAAGAGAATTGATAGAGTGTATATGGTAATCCATTTTGGGGATGAATCATCTAATTTCCCCAATTTTACTGAGATAAGTATGAATGTCTAAAATAGATTGAGGGATGGGCATGTTGATGATAGTGTTAATCTTGGAAAGGTCAACATTGATGCTATGGAGAGAAACTAATAATCCTAATAATTTTCTAAATGTGACATTGAAGACACATTTTTAAAGATTTAGTCTAACTTTGTATTTAAAAATATGGTTGAAGATGATAGTAAGATCATAAAGATGAGTCTTGTGATATTTAGACCCAATAATGAGGTCATCCACATAGGTTTCTACAATTTTATGAATAATATCATGAAATATATCGGTCGTTTCTCATTGATAAGTAGCTTTGGCATTTTTGAGTATAAAAGGCATTTTAAAATATTAATAGGTGCCCCATTCTATGGTGAAAGTGATTTCATTTGATTTTCAAGGGTAATGTGAGTTTGATTATAGCCCGAGAAGCCATCCAAAGATAACATTTCATAACTCATTTTTAAATCAATAATGGCATATATTGAAGGTAGAGGGAAATTATCCTTGGATAAAAAATATTACGATTATGAAAATTGATACAAATTTGAATGACCATGGTAACCTTTTTCTAAACAGGAACTATGTTAGAAACCCATTTATAATAGTACATGGATTTGATAAACTTAGCATCAATAAGTTTGATAATTTATTTCTAACATAAGGTAGAAACTTTGGGTGGAAATTTCCATTGCTTTTGATGCATAATTTTGGCATTGGGATAAGTGATGATATTGAACACCAAAATACTAGGGTCAATACTAGGCATGTCCTCATAAGACCAAGTGAAGATCTCATGATATTTATCAAAAAATAAGTTAAAGTTATCATTTTAAATAGGTGTAAGTTTTTAAGAAACTATAATAGGTCAAGGGTAGGATGGAGTATCATATTCAATGTGAGTAGTTTCTTCAATAAGCATAACATTACCATATTATAAGTGGTATGGTGCATTTGTTAAAGAAGAAATTGGAATAGCTTTAGGATTGATGCTAGTGATAAAGTTTTTGAAATAAGGGGATTTTTTAAAATTCTCAAGTTTGTGATATTTCTGAAGAAGTTGAGGTTCTTGATCGTCAAGTAATTCAAGCATAGCTTCATTGCTAGGAAAAGTGGGAAGAGAGCCATAATACTCAACATCTACTTCAAGATCAAGAATTTGATTACAATGACTATCATATTTAAAATGTATTTGATGTAAATCTATGGCCTTGACATCTTATTTAATATTGAGAGTAGGAGGAGTAGATTGATTGGATGAGATTGGTGTATTGTTAGTTTCTTTGAAAGGGAAAATTGGATGTAATGATGGCATCTATAAATGGAAAAGAAGATGCAATAATTTTGAAGGTCCATAAGGTAGGATTTGTTCTACCACCCAAGGAGTATCAAGAAGTGGATAATTAACAAGAGGTACATGGCCTTCGAGAGTTAATTCAAAAACTATGGAAATATTATGAACATCTTTGTTGAAATCATGTATTTGAGCTAAAGTTTGTTGATAATGTTGAACAGCCAAGTCTCAAGATTGAGCTTGGGACATGATTTATTTATCATCATAGGTTGGATAAATGTTACATGCTTGAGATTTAGGGGGAGTTTCAGAAGTTGAAATTCTAAGGTTACTAAACTTATGTGGAGAATGATTAGAGGATCTTGGAATAATTTGGCCACTCCAAAATCATTACATGTGAAGGCATCTTCTAGGTAAGAAGGTTATGTTGGAAATATTGTCATTGATATCAAAGGTCTAGCATTATTGGTGATAAAGGCCCCATTGCATTTAATGATGTTTGTAATAGTTATATCTTGGATAATGTGTGTTACTATTTATTTAATATTAACGAATATATTTTTGGTTACATATGAGACAAAAGAAGGCCCCATGGAGAATCAAAGAGTCACGGGGTAAAGACAAAAGAAGAATGGGATGAATTTTACCATGAAGAGTCATCTTGGGGAATTCCAAGAGTCACCAAGTGAAGACAAAAGAGGAAGTTGCAATTTCTTATGAAGGGACACTTTGAGGAATATGAAAAGTCAATAAGATAAGGACAAAAGAGGGAAGGACATTTTTTCTCATGAAGGGTCACCACATGACTTTTCAAAGGCAAGGATATGAAGGGTCATACAAGTTTGGTGCCATTTTATGTGAAGATTGAAGGGTCACAAAGGGGGAAGGCCAAAGGTCATTTGGAAAGCTATAAATAAAGGCTTGAGAAGCCATTTGTAAGGTGAGTTAGAGAATTTGATTTTAGATAGTAATATCTAGCTTAGAAGAGAATTTTGTCAGAGATGAATATGATTTGTATTTTTTATATCTATCTTAGAAGAGAAAAGGTGAGAGAGAGGAAAGAGATGTTGTAATAAACTATCATTTGTTGAGATAGAAACATTAAGAGATAGTTGTGTGGTATACACAAAGGGGTTAGTGCTCCTCTGGGTTGGTGCTCATGAATTTTTGTTGTGTTGTTGCTCAACAAAGGGGTTGGTGCTCCTATGGGTTGGTGCTCATGAATTTTTTTTGTGTTGGTGCTCATCAAAAGGGTTGGTGCTCCTGTGAGTTGGTGCTCATGAATTGTTGTTGTGTTGGTACTCAGCAAAGGGGTTGGTGCTCCTGTGGGTTGGTGCTCATGAATAGTTGTGTTGGTGCTCAGCAAATGGGTTGGTGCTCTTATAAGTTGGTGCTTGTGAATATTATTTGAGTTGGTGCTCATTCATATACTTGAGATTGTTTTCCATCATTTTTCCCACATTGGGTTTCCATGTTATATCTGGTGTCTCGCTCTATCTTATGTGGTGTTTATTGTTTCATTTTTATTACATATCTTAAATGTTTGGTTAAGTGGATTTTGATTAATGGAAAGTTTTATAAGATATATGATATACTTATTGACCCCCCCTCTTAGTATATCCCATGCTTAACATTTGGTATCAGAGTAGGTTCCTTTTTTGAAAAAGTTTTACAGCTTGAAGGTAGATCGAGAAAGCACAAGATGACCATACATGAAGGTGCCTCTGCAAGGAAAAGAATAGTTGATCAATAAGAAGAAGAGGATGAAGCTAAAGTGAATCTAGAAGAAGAACTCATTTTTGCCTTAGAAGAGTTAAAAGTTGTTGAAAATAAAAATCAAAGATTGAAGCGCCAGATCAAGAAAAATAAAAAGGAGTTAAAGGAGATAATTGAAGATCTACAAGCACTCTTTGAAGAAGCTAAGAAGAATGAAGAAGATCTAATGGCACATTTGAAAATAGTAAGAAAAGAATGTGAAAGGTATGTTATTGAAATTGCTTCTTTAAAATCAAATCTTGGTAAAACAAATAAATAAATCAATGATAGAGTAGCCAATGGTTCAAAATTTGAGAATATCACTAATATGTTGAATAAGATATTAGAAAGCCAAAAAGAAATATCAGATAAGATAGGTATCAGTTTTGAAAAGAAGAAGAGCTATGTTGAAGCTCTTACAAAATAGGAAACAAGAAGGGAAGAAGTAAAGAATATAGAGGACATTTCAAACAAAGAAGGCTAGAAAAAATAAAGCTACAAAAGGCAATCAGGTCAAAGATACACCAACAGGGCCTATTTTTATGGTTACCATTTTTATTGTAATGGATATGGTCATAAGAAACTAGAATGTAGAAAAAGAGCTAACAGTCTCAAAAATAAAGAAAAGGAAAGTCATATAGAGTCAAGTAGAACCTACAACTCTTTTGCTCCTCTATCAAGCTTTGATGAAGAGGCCATACTTTGTTACAAGTGTAATAACTTCAGACACTTAGCTTAGTATTGTAGAAGCATGTTCAAGTAAATCAAGAAGGACCAGAGTTTCAAGGCCCCATTCATCAATAAAAAGGTTCAAACATGGCAGAAGAAACAACCTGAAGATTTTATGTTGGTCCAAATAGCTTTGCACACAAGAATGAAGAAAAGCCATGGTTCATTAATAGCAGATGTTTGAGGCACATGACAGGAGACAAGAGCAAGTTCATAACCTTGAAGAAGGTCAATGGTGGCATAATGAAATTTGGAGACAATACTACTGCTAGAATTATTGGAAAAGGTACACTAAGTTTAGATAATGGTATAACTAAAACTAAAAAAGTTTTATATGCAGAAGGTCTTAAGAATAATATTTTGAGTGTAAGTCAAATGTGTAATCAGGGGCACACACTAAAGTTTTATGCAAAAGGTTGTGAAATTAGAAGAAAAGATTTAGATGTATTGGTTGCAGATGCTCAGAGAATAGGTAATAACTTGTATATGCTATCAGACATCAAAGGTCAAAAATGTTGTTTGAGTCAGATTAAAAAAAGTTGGCTATGGCACAAGAAAATGGATCACATAAATTTTGACAATCTTGTCAACATCAACAAAAAGCAAGCAGTCATGAATCTTCCAAAGATTACAAATCCATCTAACATGCTTTGTGGGCCTTGTTAGCATGGGAAGCATACTAGAACGTGGTTCAAAACAAAAGATTACTTGACCACTCAGATGGTGGATCTTGTTCACACTGACCTATGTGGACCTACGAGGACTCAAAGTACTCAAGATGATAAATATTTCATGTTGATTATTGATGATTTTTCACATATGACTTGGGTAATGCTTTTAAAGAAAAAATCAGAAGCTTTTAGACCGTTTAAAGCATTCATAGCATTAGTTGAGAATGAAACTAATTTGAAGATTAAGTGTCTAAGTCAGATCAAGGAGGAGAATTTATGTTAGATCAATTTATTGATTTTTTTGAAGATCATGGAATAAAGAGACATTATTCAGCAGTCAAAACTCCATAGTAAAATGGAGTAGTTAAACAAAAAAATAGAATAGTTTAGGAGATGGCGAGGACAATGCTAAATGAATCCAAGATTGAAGATAAATATTAGAGAGAGGTGGTTGGTACAGTAGTGCATATTCAGAATAGAGATTTATTAAGAGTTAATAGTGACAAGACTCCTTATGAGCTATGGAAAGTCACACCAGTAATAATTGATTATTTTAGAGTTTTTGGTAGCAAATGCTTCATAAAGAAAACTGATGAAAAATTTGGTAAGTTTGAATCCAAATCAGATGAAGGTATATTTATTTGTTATTCTTAAAAAAGAAAAGCTTATAAATGTTATAACAGATAAACCAAGAAAATTGTTAAAAGTGTAAGTGTTAGGATAGAAGAAGATGGAACATAAAGAATCAGTGATCTAGTAGACATTCCTAAAATCAATGAAGAGGAAGGCTTTGAAGAACCAGATGAAGATGAGGAAAAGGAGAAGGAGAAAAAGGGCACCAAGACTCCATCCAAATATGTTTAGAGAAATCATAATGAAAGTGACATCATTGGGGACATAAAAGAAGAAATTCACACCAGAAGAATCATGGTAAGTGAATCTGAGCAAGTTAATTTCTCTTTGTTATCTAAAATTTAGGGTAGAACTTTTTTAAAAGCTAGACATGATGAGCATTGGGTTAAGGCTATGAATGAAGAATTAAATCAAATATAAAAGAATGATACTTGGGAATTAGTGCCTAGACCAAAAGATCATAATGTGAAAGGAATAAAATGGGTTTATAAAAATAAGTTGAATGAAAATGGAGAAGTGACCAGAAATATATCAAGATTAGTATGTAAAGGATATGCTCAGATTGAGGGAATAGATTTTGAAGAAAATTTTACACCAATAGCATTAGAGGTTATTATAATGTTTCTTGCATATGCAGTGTTTAAAATTTTGAAATTATGTTAGATGGATGTCAAATCTGCCTTCTTAAATTGAAATCTTGAAGAAGAGGTCTACATTAAGCAGCCTAAGGGATTTATTCTCTCAAATATTAGTAACCATGTATGTAGATTGAAGAAAGCATTTTATGGATTAAAATAAGCTTCCAAAGCTTGGTATGCAAGACTTGATAAGTACCTGCAAGACTAAGGATTCAAGAGAGGATTTACTAATAGTAATATTTACATCAAAATAGAAGGTGAGCATCAATTGATTGTTGAGGTATATGTTGATGATATCATTTTTGGAGGAAATATTGAAAAGATGACAAAAGAATTTGAGATGTCTATGCTTGGATAATTATCATTTTTCTTAGGATTGAAAATATTTCAATCAAATAAAGGAATTTTCATATCTCAAAGTAAATATGTCAAGGAAATGTTGAAGAAATTTGGTTTTGAGGAGTGTGCACTAGTTGGCACACCTATGTGTATAGGAAATAAGGTGAGCAAGGATGAAGATTCACCTGTTACAGATCAATATTTGTATAGATCTATGATTGGTAGTATTTTATATTTGACAACATCAAGGCCAAACATCATGCATGTAGTAGGTATGGTTGCAAGATATGAGTCATCTCCAAGAGATAGTCATGTTCAATTGGTGAAAAGAATATTCAGATATATCATGGGGACATTGGATTATGGATTATGGTATCCCATAGGTAAATATTTTACTTTGGTTGCTTATACAGATTTAGATTGGGTAGGGTGCTTGGATGACAAAAAGAGTACAAGTGGAGGAGCTTTCTTCCTTGTTGATAGCTTAGTATCATGGCTAAGTAAGAAGCATAATTTAGTATCACTTTCTATAGCTGAAGTAGAATATATTGCAACAATATTATGCTGTACTCAAGTGCTTTGGATGAAGCAAATTTTGGAAGATATCAAGGTAAAGTTTGATGAACCTATTTCCATTTTTTTTATAACACAAGTGATATAAATATTTCAAAAAATCTAGTAATTCATTTAATAACTAAACATATTCCCATTAGATATCACTTATTGAGAGAGCAAGTTGCAGATCAACAGGTTAATATGGAATATATTAGTACTACAGATCAACATTGAGAGATAGTAACATTGAGAGATAATTGTGT
This sequence comes from Torreya grandis, assembly GCA_037957365.1. Taxonomy (NCBI): domain Eukaryota; kingdom Viridiplantae; phylum Streptophyta; class Pinopsida; order Cupressales; family Taxaceae; genus Torreya; species Torreya grandis. The sequence goes on from JARHVA010001823.1 coordinate 2,571,577, forward strand.
GGTATACACAAAGGGGTTGGTGCTCTTATGGGTTGGTGCTCATGAATTGTTGTTGTGTTGGTGCTCAATAAAGGGGTTGGTGCTCCTGTGGCTTGGTGCTCACAAATTTTTGTTGTGTTGGTGCTCAACAAAGGGGTTGGTACTCCTGTGGGTTGGTGCTCATGAATAGTTGCTATGTTGGTGCTGAGCAAAGGGTTTGATGCTCCTACAAGTTAGTGCTTGTGAATATTATTTGAGTTGGTGCTCATTCATATACTTGAGATTGTTCTCCGTGGTTTTTCCCACATTGGGTTTCCACGTTATATATGGTGTCTCTCTCTATCTTGTGTGGTGTTTATTGTTTTAGTTTTATTGCATATCTTGAATGTTTGGTTAAGTGGATTTTGATTAAGACAAAGTTTTATAAGATATATGATATACTAATTCACCCCCCTCTCAATATATCCCATGCTTAATAGGTACCTGAGCATTGCATGGAGGGAGAAATTAGTGCTCTCATCAATAAGAGGAATAGTGTGATCATGAGATAATAAATAGGGGGAATCCACTCTGATATATAGGTAGGTATATTTGTAGTATTGCAAGTATGTTGTAAGTAATTAGGTTCATCATCATCCAAATTAGCAAGAGTGACCTGTAGGTCTAGATTGATGTTGATAAATTTCATCAAGGGAACATTTTTGATAGTAAGAATGTAGGAATGTGATATTAATATTATGGATTAATAATTTGAATACCCCAAGGATTGAAATCAACCTCATGCTTAAACTATTTGCCATTATGTAAGAATTTGATGCATTGGCTATCGAAAGAAGTGATGGCCCTCATTCTATGAGTCCAAGGATGACTAAGGAGTTTATTATAAGATAGAGGTAAATCAAGGAACATAAGTTTATTTCAAATGGTCATAGGTCCAATTGTTAGGGGAAGTCAAATACAATCAAGTGGATTTTGATTAGTTTTATCAAACCCATGACAAGTAAGGCAGGTTTGCTTGAGATGATCCTTATTATAGCCAAGTTATTGGATAATCCACAAAGATGTCACATTAATATCAGACCCTTCATCAACTAATATTTTAAAAATAAGGGTAATATTAATGGATATTTTAATGAATAGTGTTGTATCATTAGTGTAAAAAAGGATCTCATCATTAATCATGTTTTATTCAATAAATTCAATAGATGGTTTGGAAAGACACATAGATTCAATGGTATGCACATTGGTAGGTTGAGGTTCAATATAGGGTGATTATTCATCTTTAGAATATGGATATTTGATTTATTTTAATTATTTCATGAGGAAATTGAGATGATAAGGGGAAGTATGTACTAACTCCATAAGTGGAATCTTTCAAGGCATGGAGTTAAGTTCTTCAAGAAAGTTCCAATGGGATTTAAAAGAAGAACCAATGCAATTTTTGGAAGGTAAGGTAGATTTTTAAGGAATGGAAGTTGTTGGGGGGTTAAAAATAAGGATTTAGTTCCTCAAGAAATTTTGAAGCTAAATTAGTGGTTGTCGTATCTTTGAGAAGTTATTCTTCCAAAGCTGGTTTTTTAGGTTTTGTGGCAGGATCTTTGTGAGCTAGTTTATGATGATAATTGACCTTAGTTGCATTAACATATTGAGAATTATTGTAATATTGGTCATATTTGGAATCAATATCATAAAAATCCTTGGTCTTTTTTTGAGTATTAGATGTGTAAAAATATTTTTGGTTAGTATAAGAAGCTTTGGAGGTTTATCATTTTTGAGAAGCAGTGTTGTACTCTTGGCAACAAATTTGGATCATGGTTTTGTGATTGAAGGAATCACCAAGCATATAGGAAACAAAAAATTTAATAATCCCTCAACAAGTTTCATGGGAATGATCAATGTTAGTTTAGAACCAATAGAATTGATTAGGGTCATACCACTTGGAAGGATTATTAAGATAAGTAAAGGGTTTAGAGGGTGGTAAAAATTATTTCATTTGTTGCATAATTAGTGGTATGTGAGAAGATGGGGGAGTGTCATCTTTAGAAACTCTTAGTTTTGTTTGAAGAGTATTGATAGTGATGGAATTAGTAGAGGTTTGAAAATATCCTTTAAGGAAATTAATATTAGGTTCAAATTTCTTCATGAGGAAGCCTTAATGTTTGGCTTGGTTAAGAGCTTCATTAAGAATTTAAGGAGTAAAAGTTTGAACCTTGTATTGAAGTGAAGGAGTTAATTAGTTATAAAGAATTTAAATAAATTATCATCAATCATGTTATATTCAACCTTATTGGCTAGATATTTCCATCATTTGATAATATCATGATCTAATATAATGGGATATTGCTTAGCAATGGTGAAATGGTTAAGGCAATTTTTGTGAAGATAATTATGTTGAAACTCTTTAACTAAAGGATTAAATAAGTCCTCAAGCTACCAAATGGAATGTTGGGAAAGTTGGTTACACCATTATAATACATCACTAGTAAAAATTTTTAACTAGAAGTTTGGTTGAGGCAAAAGTATTAGTTTGGATCCATGCTTTATAAAGGTTGTCAAATACTTGGAGAAAAGATGCAGGGTATTTAGTCCCATCATACTTGATAGTTGGAGATATATTACTAATATCAGTGGACATGATGAAAGGAGCTAAAGGCTCATTTTGGATATTTTTAATAATTTTTTTATTCATAATAGGTTGAGGAATAACATTTCTTGAGGCATCTCTAAGAGGTAGAGGAATAAAATTTTGATTGGATTGAAGATTAAGAATCATAGGTTGATTAGCCATGTTGATCAATTGACATTGTAATTGCATCATTTGAGAGGTGTTAGAAGTTTTCATTATGTTCATTTTTTGTATGACTTGTGTAATAAGTTGAGTCATATCGATTGATGGGTTGGTGTTTGTAGGATAACTCACTAAATTGGTATTAGGGAGAGGCTTGTTGGAATGTGGATTACCAGTGGGATTGTTAGATAGACTTGTGTCAATTAATCCCACATTAGGTTGAAAATTTTGAAGATGAGAATTATCTTGATAGGTACAAAAAGGATTAGATCCACCTATTTTGTCTTGAGTTGTGATTTTAACCATGTTACAATCCACAGATGGAGGGGAAGAGGCACTCCAAGAGTGAGGGTTTTCTTGGGAGGAAAATAGAGGGATAAATGAATATACCATATAGTGTCTAAAAGGATTCAAGTTGTCCAAGAAGATTCTAATAGGGGACTTCATGGTTAATTGAGGAAATAAACAAAATTTTAAGGAAAGAGAAATATATAACTAAGTTTTATAGATAGGAGAGCTAATCAAAGGAAAAATAACAATAAGAGTATAGAGTCAACTAGGTTGACCTAGTACTACTAGACAGGGCTTGAGAAGAATACAGAGTCAACTAGGTTGACTTAGTATAGTAAATAGGGAAAACATAGTCTGATAAAGATACAGATTCAACTAGGTTGACTTAGTACTATAAGTAGGGGATAATATAATCTATAAAATAATGCATCAAATAAAATGATAGTGTGCTGAAAATAGGGAAATATTTTGCAATGTAATTGAAATAAGAAGTGAAAATAAACACACAAACAACTAGATCAATGATAATGGTCTAATTGGGTCACACATCATAAAACCTTACATGAACATTAGCCAAATTAAGTTTTTACAATATAATTGTTAGGTTGTGGAGCTAAAAGCTTCACTGATGTAGACATGGAGGAGGTTGCAGAAGGGTTACAGAATGTTACTGTCACCGACGTCGGTCAGGCCAATCGACGTCGGCAGGGAGAAGACAGAAGACAACCAACGTCAGCGAGAAGTTGGCTGGTGTCAGCGACCCCCAGGCAGACAGGGACTGACATCGGTCACCTGTGTGGTTCGACTGTGAGTATATTATGGGCAGTTAGCTGACGAACCATGTGTTTGCATGTTTAGAGCCAATTTTAGACTGAGAGCTGTGGATCTAATTATTGTAATTAGGTGTCTAATTATTGTTTAGATGAGATCTATATATTAGACTCATGGATTGTATTGTAAACTTGTGCTAGAGAGTAAGAGAGCAATATTATAAGCTCTTTCTATGTGTGAGGAGAGTAATGGTGTGTTCCTCCTAGTACCACAGTACCAAGTGTGGGTGCTGGATTGGAGAATCAGCAGGGTTCTTCATGTAGTGTATGATCTTGGTCATCAAGTGAGCATGGCTTCTATAGGAGATCTACATGGTAAGTAAGATCATTGATATGCAGGTGTATGTGTGTGTAAGGTCAAGGTTCACAGGGGTGCAGAACCAAATTGATTTGCAGGTGTGCAAGATCAGAGAGGATAGCAACACAACAGGGAGCAGTATCAGGAGAGATCTACTTGGAGTATAGTGCGTACTCAGATAGAGCATAGAGGAAGGCAAGGAAGATCCTTCCATAAGTAAGGTCTATTGAGGTGTAGGTTGTTGCAGGTTCAGGGGAGATCTACTTGAAGTACGTTTGTGTACTTATGGAGTGTGTGGAGCACTTGTGGAGTGCGTGGAGCACAGGTGTAAGGTGAACACCAACTCAATGTTTGAGTTGGGTGTTGGGACCTAAGAGAGAGAGCTTTGAGGAGAGAATTACTATTCACTTGAGGTGTGGGAAGCCTCTGAAGAGGTGGTGGAGAAGAAGTGGCATTTTCTTTATTGTATTCTTTTTTGTATAAGTATTAATACAAGTTGTGTATTGTCTCTCATATCATGTGTTATTTCTAGATTCTAGTTACTTGTGTATTCTGGTTATTTCCGCATATTAAGTTTCTTGTATTTGGTAATCAATTGTGTGCTTCTGGTATTCATATCCCAACACGTGGTATCAAAGCTAAGGTTGTAGGAAGCAGTTTTGTGTTTGGTTACAGGTCACTCTCAGAGGTTTCTGATTGAGTGGGAGTAGAGCAATGGCAGATCAAAGTAAGCTAAGAATGGAGGAGTTGAAAATCATAGATGGTAACTTACGGTCCTATGGAAAGAAAGAGTAGGTAAAAGAAGATTGTTGGTTGGTAGCAGATCAGCATGAAGGAACTGAAGATGCAGATGTTGCAGGGGTTATTGCATAGGATGCTTTGGGAGGTTTCTTGGATAAATTTGAATCTTGGATAATAGATTTTGTTGCCTCTTTCCATGTAGCCCCAAGGAGAGGAGCTGGTGAGCCTTGCCAAAGAATTGGCAAAGGGGAAGTGAAGCTGAAATTGTAGGTGAAGGCCAACACATGGGTGTTGAAGGAGGTCATGTAGGTCTTAGGTTTTGAGATGTGGCTAATTTCTTTAGAAAGGTTGGGTGATGAGAGATGCACCATAAATCTCATAGCAGATACACTTGAATTAGCTGGTGGTAAGAAAATAGGTACTCTTTATCTACTTGTTTATATTACTGTTTCTTCTTTTGTTGCAGAGACGTGGCTTCGTAGGCTTGGTCACATGAGCAGGAAGGAGATGCATGTTCTTAATTGGAAGACATATATATTTGATAGGCTTAAGAACTAGAAAGCCTTGGTGTTCTTGGAGGAGATGGTGGACAGAGATCAGTGGATGGGGCTGGATACTTCTGAGCAGGGCAGTTTGGACATGGGTTTTGTTTCAAAGGAGCTCGTGGGTAAAAAGTCATCACTTACAAGAAAACACAGGTACCGGTGTCGACAGGAAAACTGATGTCAATGGTAGGTAAGACCGACATTGGTAGCAGAGGACACTGACATCGGTAGGGTTGGTAGTCAAGACAGGCATAGGAACCGACGTCGGTTGGATGGAAACTGTGTGGTGATTGAGGTCAGTCACTGTCATGGATTTTGGGTGGATAGCAAGCTGTCAAGGAGTCTCAAATGCCCATATGGAGGACTGAAGACATAAGTAAGCCTCAAATTCATTTTTCATCTTCTTTATACTAGTTATTGAGTGCAGAGCAGGAAGGATCCAGGAAACAGTGGGAGCATGGCAGGAATATGATGAAAAACCAAGCAGGAGATTTGGTAGGGTTGCTAGTAGGTATGAAAGCATAGAGATGAATGGATACCTTAGTTGAAGAATAGAGATAATGGACACATGAGATGGAAGACTAGGTCATACGGTCTTGAGGAAGCTATAAGATAGTGGGACAAGACTGACAGGTTGTACCAAGTGGATGACAAAGTAGGGCTTTAGTCAATGTCAGTGGTAACCACTATGTGTTTGTCTTACCAGGTGGATGATGGTTGCATGACATCATTTTGTTGCTATATGTGGATGGTATGCTAGCTAGCAAGTTCAGTACATATAAGGTTTTTCTGAGCTAAGGGTAAGATTAGTTCAGTGGCATGTCTATGAGGATTTTGGAGCAGCAAAATTCTTTGGCATGGGAAACATGGGAGATCACAGGTTGATTTTGTCTCCAGTGGGAGCTGATGTGAATCAAGTGTTGGCGAGGTTCATTACGTAGGATGCAGAGCCAGAGCACACTAAGGGCTAGACAGTGTCAGTGTCCAAAATCACATGAGGTCTAGTATAGACCTAAATTTGCCCAAGCAGTGGGTGCTGTCAGAGAGTTAGGAGCTAATTCTGAGAAGTGGATTCTCAGGGATTTGAGAGGGACCAGTAGCAGGGATTCATGCTATTCAGGGTCAGGACTTCACTACATGGGTTTTTAGGTTCAGATGCGGTAGGGTACTCAAATGACAGGAGGTAAACCATAGGTTGTGTGGTGGGTTGTCTTCAGGATTGATCTTGAAGAGGGATATAAGCTAGGAAATAGATCAGATGGGGTATAAGTATAGGTACAGTATAACTATTTATCTCCAAGTGGGAGATTGTTAGGTTGTGGAGCTAAAAGCTTCACTGATGCAAACATGGAGGAGGTTTCAGAATGTTACTGTCACTGGCGTCGGTCAGGCCAACTGACATCGGTAGGGAGAAAATAGAAGACAACCAACGTCGGTCAGAAGTCGGTCGGCGTCGATGACCCCCAGGCAGATAGGGACCGACGTCGGTCACCTGTGTGGTTTGAATGTGAGTATATTATGGGTAGTTAGCTAACAAACCATGTGTTTGCATGTTTAGAGCCAATTTTAGACTAAGAGCTGTGGATCTAATTATTGTAATTAGGTGTCTAATTATTGTTTGGATGAGATCTATATATTAGACTCATAGATTGTATTGTAAACTTGTGCTAGAGATTAAGAGAGCAATATTATAAGCTCCTTCTGTGTGTGAGGTGAGCAATGGTGTGTTCCTTCTAGTACCACAGTACCAAGTGTGGGTGCTGGATTGGAGAATCAGCAGGGTTCTTCATGTAGTGTATGATCTTGGTCATCAGGTGAGCATGGCTTCTATAGGAAATCTACATGGTAAGTAAGATCATTGATATGTAGGTGTATGTGTGTGCAAGGTCAAGGTTCACAGGTGTGCAGAACTAGATTGATTTGCAGGTGTGCAAGATCAGAGAGGACAGTAACACAACAGGGAGTAGTATCAAGAGAGATCTACTTGGAGTACAGTGTGTACTCAGATGGAGCATAGAGGAAGGCAAGGAAGATCCTTCCATAAGTAAGGTCTATTGAGGTGCAGGTTGTTGCAAGTTTAGGGGAGATTTACTTGCAGTACATTTGTGTACTTGTGGAGTGCATGGAGCACTTGTGGAGTGCATGGAGCATAGGTGTAAGGTGAACACCAACTCAGTGTTTGAGTTGGGTGTTGGGACCTAAGAGAGAGAGCTTTGAGGAGAGAATTACTGTTCACTTGAGGTGTGGGAAGCCTCTGAAGAGGTGGTGGAGAAGAAGTGGCATCTTCTTTATTGTATTCTTTTATGTAAGAGTTTTAATACAAGTTGTGTATTGTCTCTCATATCATGTGTTATTTCTAGATTCTAGTTACTTGTGTATTCTGGTTATTTCTGCATATTAAGTTGCTTGTATTTGGTAATCAATTGTGTGCTTCTGGTATTCATATCCCAACAATAATATACAATGAGTAAAGAGCAAGTAGTAAACTAAAAAGTATGCTAAGTAAGTGGTCATCCTAAGTGTTGTTAGATTATTATAAAGTGTTACTTTAAGTGTGATAAGGAAGTTGGATTACAATAAGGAACTATAAATCAATCTATGGATGGTTTCAAGAAGTTTAGACTGAAAGGGATCTACATTGGCAATGATATTGGCTTGGTATTGGGGCCTACCTCCTCACTTCATAATTTTGTAATGATAAGGGTATCAGTTTCTTTGCCAATATATACCATTAACCATGTGTTTATACATGGCCAAAAAACCAAGTTGGCTTCCCCCCAGGTGATGAAATCCATGTAGGTAAGCCTTGGGTAGACAAATTTTTAAATGCATTTTGAAATTTGTGTGATTTGGTAGTGTGGAAAAAAAGAGAAAAATAGTGAAACTAAATGGTATTTTTAAAAACCACTTAATTAGACTATGTGAGCTACTCTAAGAATACAAACAAATGAGAATGAAAGTGTGAATTAATTACTAGCATATAGTTGTTAATTTCCAATTTAAGAATAGAATAGAGTTGATTTAGATGACATTATATGCAAAAATTACATAATATAGTCGATAGGGTCACTAATAAACTATAGAAGCAAGAGTCCTTAGGAACTAAGTCAACCAGGTCAACTTACTCTTTTATACTAAAGATAGACTAAATGCTAAAGTTAACTAGGTTAACTTAGTTTGTTGTAGGATTTTAGTTTTAAAGAGTAAAAACTTGTACAAAATAGAACTATAATGAAGTACTAAATTGAAATAAAGAAAGATAAAGTCACTTTGGTGGGTTGGAAGGTGCTGAAGATTGTAAATTTTTTGTTGAAGTGCCTTGAATGTTTCTTACAATTTCTACCAACTAAATCAACTATGTTAACCTAGTTCTATGAAACCCTATTTTCTAAATCCTATTAAGATGATTGAGTTGACTTGGTCAACTTACTTTGTTATTTGGATGTTTATTGTAAGACTAAGTCAACCTATTTGACATATTTTATTGTTCTAGATGTTGAATGAGATACTAGGTTGACCTATTCAACATAGTCTATTGTCTAGTAATGAATAAGATTATTTTGTCAACTTGATCGATCTAGTAACCTATATCTGATGAAGACCTACACAGAAAGAATAGATTCATTTCAATGCGATTGTGTTAAACATGTGCATAGAATTTAGAACTATATTAGTTTGATCAACATAGTATCATAAACATATAAAAATAATAGAAATAGAAGGTGTGAAATAAAACCTATAAGGGTTAAATTCATGTTAGGTCCACCAAAATGTATGCAATGGGAAATGCATCAGATCTAAAAATCAATTCTAGCTCAGAGAAGATATATCCTACTTACACTTCTGATTGGGGATACATTAGATAATTGGGGTCATGATCAATATGGATCTACTAGACTTGATTAAGGGATATCTTAACACAATAATATCACTAGGAAGGGTTCCAAAACCTCCAGTTAAGAAAAACTATGAAATAACCCTAAGTCTTATGTTTTCATATTTACTGAATTGATAACAAGTAAATCAAAATTTAATCTAGTACTCACCAAAGATTATGGCATAAAGTGAGGGTTAGTAAACATAAAAGTAAACATGCATAAGATAATCATAATTAAGCTATGTATAGGTAGAACCCTAATGCATAGAGAGAGATATTATTCAAAAACCATTACTTATGTTACTTTTATCTACTAAAGAGAGGAGTAAAGTTAGAGATACTTACGTGAAAGATGAACATGTTGAGACTCAATGTCTCCTTTGGCCAAAGGTGCTTAGAAAGAGGTTATTGTGGTTTGTAAGGATCACTAAAAAATTCCAAAACATCCAAGACTTCTCCACAATACTAGATTATTCTCTAAGTAAAAACCCTAATCTAAGACTCCTTAAGTAGAATGGTGGAAGAGTAGATTGTAAAGAACTGAAAATGAATAATAACTCTTGTCTTCTCTCTAAGAATGGATAAATGGATGTTTTTATATGGGTATATCTAACCTTAAACCTTTTCAAAAGTTACGATCGACAAAGTCAACCTAGTATCACAATTGATAAAAACTAAATAGGTCATGGATGAGGTTGGCCAAGGGCTAACCTAGACCCTAATAAAAAATTTCAATAATAATACAAGGTTGGTGTGGATGACATAGTAATGTAAACTATCAAAAATGGACTTAGGTTAGAGAAAGTGTTAATGAAGGTGGTGAATGATTATAGGAGTGTGTAAAATAGGAGGCAAAGCTTAGGGGAATGTTTTTAGGAGATATATGGATTGATAACTAGTGAAAATATAGGACAACAATCCTACGAAGCATAAATGGTATTCCCACCCCTTTATTGATGCATCCCTTAGGACATGCACTAAGAGATATTAAGACTTGATGGGTTTTTTAAAGATATAATGCATTAGTAATTGATAAAGTTTGAAAATATTATGTGTATACACCATCCTTATCAAACTAGAAGCAGTATTGGACAAGTACACCTACCAAATTTTATCCTAATCAATCACAAAAGTATTAATTTATTGGCACAACATGCAACCAAAATATTCCACAATGGAACCACTATTCCAAATTCAACAACAATTCCCACATCTAAAGCTTTGAGGACAAATCTTTTTCTAAGGGGGAGGGGATGTTAGGAATCTATGTCCTACCCATTTCTTTGAATTATTAGTGTATTATTAACTATGAATGCATATTCTTTGTAAGTCATCCCTTTAGCATATTTGAATTATCCTACATACATGGGAAGTAGTAAATATTAGACTAGATTCAATATTTAAGTAAGTGTTGAGGTCCAATGAAAGCATCCATGAATATTATTATATTGAAATTTCTCAAAGGAGGTTATCCCCTTGAAATTTCCTATGATCTAAAGGTTATTTTGAGTTATTTTCCAAAGTTCATTTCATTGTTCATTTATTTTCAGTAGTTTGTAAATCTATGCAAAAGGATCCTCACAGGTTATGAGGTGGTTAAGAATTAACTTTTCAATCTTGAACTATAATTAATAGTATTATTCATTGTAAAGAATTTTATTTTTAGCATTCTTATAAATTTTGGTAAAGAGGAATATCAAAAATAAAATTATCATTTCTTTTTAGATAGTAATACTTAGATACTTTACAAAACTTTGTGTCTTCTTATGGTGCATTGTTAGTTTTATGTCTAATATTTATTTTTCTTAATCTTTATTGATTACATTTAATGTTTGGTTAAATTTTAAACCATCCTATGTGACCTTTCTATATGTTCAAGGGTGAAATATGTGTTTGTTCAATTGTGCGTTACTCTTTTATCTATTATTTTCTCTCTTAGATTTACTTCTTTGCATTTTCCCCCTTTTAAATTTTATTCCTCTCACATGAAAAAATATTTAAAACAATAATTTTTTAATGTGAATATTGTAAAAACTTGATTTTTTGTACCTTTATTATTTTCAATAAAGGTTTCCTCACTTGTAAATAAAAGAGGAACTTTGTCCCATGCATTGTTGACTAGGAGGAAATTTTTCTAAAGGAGATCCTTTTAAAAATCATTATAAAGTACCTATTGACCACTTTCTAGTTCCAGACCTATAAATAGGTCAACCTAATGCCTTAAGTCCTATTATCCATCTTTAGTACCATGTTTATCATTCATATTATGAGTTATGAGGGTGTTTAGACAGTTCACTATCTTGTCATGTTTACAACTTTGCTTTTTTAGTCTTCATATCTCCTTTCCAGCTTGATTCAAGTATTTTCATGATGATTAAACATGCTTATATGGTCATTGATCACTTTGATAAAGCTCTAACATCTGAAAAATGCCATGGTAAAGGTGAACTGAGGAGGTAATTTGATAGAGGATCATAAACACATTGGTTATGTCTAATAACATGAGGTATGTTCACTTTCAATCTTCCAAAAATATCATGAAAAGTGTCTTAAGATTAATTTTTAGGTCTATCATAGGTCATAAAAGTATTTTCATATGATATTGACATGATAATTTAGTTAATATACCTATTAAGGTCATATATGTGTGCCAAAACCAATGTTTTGGTTATAATGAGACCTAATTTGGCCTTAATGGATCACTAAATCACTTCCCATTCCTTTAATAGACTTAATAATCTTAATTATTCCATTACTAGATCATTTTATACCTCATTGAATCCATTACCATCATGGTCAATGCCTAAATTATACCAAATGGGCCCCACACATTCTAAATAGTAACTCTTCAAGTCCCTCCATTCATATCATTAGGTTCAAAATACCACATAACCACTATTTTCCTCCATAACACCTAATAATCATGTCTTTAGGTTTAAAACAAGGATAATTGTAGAGAAAATTGTAGGTTCTAGAGGTTTTTAAAGTATTATAGATCCACACAGTATAGATAGCTCAGGTGGGGTCATGGTTTTGTAGAGGGATGTTACCAATGTAAAATGGATAAGAAAGTATTTTTTTTAGTGCCATGGAAGATCAAAACCATTCCATCTCTCACTCGAGCTCATTGCTAGACTTAGAGAGCTCCATAGTTTTATTCTTGTACTATATAGAGGAAAGAGAATAGGGGCCCAAGATCATAAATAGAGAAAGTACACTCAGGTAGATTCTACCCATGGGAATTTGTCTAAGGATTGGTCTCATGAACTTTATGAAAATTACCTAAGAAGATAAGGAATTTATATGCCATTCTCATCTGCATAGGCCAAGTTGGACTGAATAGTTTTTAGGGATTCTTGACTTGTCCACTTAAACCAAAGATGGATGTTATTTCCTTGGGTCTTAAAGGGTATTGAAATACCATTTTAAAAAATTTAATCACATGTGTGAGCTCATATGACTATCATATCTTCAATACTAGCTCTTATGTGTGATCTACAAATAGGTATGTGCAATGGGTAGAGGTTTAATGTCTTCATCAGAGGTTATTTGCTAGGTTGAAGAGTTTGTATAAGTATTTCAAGGTTTCCAATGCCTTCTTTATTAGGTTTAAGTTTTAATGGCCCCTTTTCATCTCATAATATCTCAAGGAGAAAGGACTTATGCATACTTGAAGGCCATTCTGTAGTGATTACTATGTATGGCTTAATGACATCTACATAGTCTCAAATTTAACCTAAAACATGGAAAAAGGGTGTTGAAGTCATAGTGGACTGTCATCATAGCCTCAAAATTAAATTCCCCTACTTTCATGGTGGCCTCCCAGGCCTAAAAACCATCTTCCCTGTTTACAAACCCACATAGTCACTTTTAATAGAGTTTAAGATCTTTTGCAAAAATTAAGGTTTTTATAAGTTTTTAAGGTTTCACTTTAGGTTTGTATATGCTTCATTTCAGCCTCTAAATTGCCATAGTTTCCTAAGTATATGTGTAAAGGGTCTACAAGATTTATGTGGTTGGTTTTAGAAAGGTTCTTATTCTCAATTTCACACCATTTTCATATCCTTATCTTTTCAAATAGTTTCTACTACCATTCACATTGTGTTACCCTTGTTTTCATGTCCTATACTCCATATTTCTCCATTATTACCCTCTTCCATTCATACACCCTTCAATATAAGTCTATATCATGTCAATAGACCTCCATACTCCCTTATAACCAATAAAATTAATTAAAAAACAAAATATTGGACCCATATCATCATATAGTGAACTAAGGAGGAAAATAACAACCTGCAACCAACTTCTTTAGGCCTACTATAGCAGGGTCTCCAAAAGGCATCATATATACCATTAAAAGGCATGGATATTAATGTGAACATAACAAGATATACATCCCAAATATATGAGTGGAGATATGAAGGTGTTACTATGGTTTGAACATCTATTTATCATTATTACCTCATAAAAATATGACACTTAGGCCCTATAAATAGTTAACATGTATGAGTATACACCTATAGTAGATTAATGCATATGATGAACCATAATTTTCTTATGGTAGAAGGTAATAATCAATGAAAATATGATTAAGGTTTATATTTATTGAGAATTCAAACTTTATGGTTATCATATTTAAAGGGGCAAAGGAGCACCTACATAGGCTTGAAACACACTAGCATACTCAGACATGAGTCTTAAGCCTGAGTAGATAGGTAATATACAAATAAATAAACATTGGAAAATTATCATCTGATCATGATGATATACTTGAGGCACATTATGGACACTCCATGATCATAAACACCTTAGGAAAAAATGGAGAAGAATAAACTCAAAACTTTCATGCCTAGTCACACAATCAATAGTCAATTTACTACCAGTCTAAGAAAAAATGGTGGTTTGAGACCCTTATGGACATGGAAAAGCCTCCAAATTTAGTAAAAATGGTCACCATGATCATTTAAAGACATTAATAAATTTATTTGGGCTAAAAAAATAGTGGGTATACCTAGTGTTTTGTCTCAAACCAAGCCCTGTCCGTGATAGTTATTTTATGGGTTGAAAGATGCATCCATGCCATATATGGTCTACAGAAAATTTGGGAGCCATAGGAGGTTTTGTTTCAATGAAACATGATATCTAAGATCCTTATACTTCCTCCAAATATTATAACACTTAGAACTATAATCAAGTGCCTTAGTGATAGACTAATGTAGATAGTCACATAGGCATATTTTTAGACCCTACTACCATCCCAATATTCCTTCAAGCTCTTAAAACAAGATAAATGATCAATGTGAAGTATATGAATATTTTTAAGAAATTTTAAGGAGGTTTCAAAATCAAAGAGGTGAGAAAGTTGATCAAGGTATCATTAAACCCTATTTGAGCTAGTCAGCCTATACAGATTCAATTTGAAGCCCAACTTCAAATGCTCACCCACTACACCACATACATGTTCAAGGCCAAATATCCTATGGAATATTAAGTCTCCATATAGAACAAATATTCATGAAATATTGGTTAGAAATTAGGGGCTAATATTTATGAACAAACCTTAAGAAAATAATCACTTAGAATTACTTTCAAACAGCCCTAATGTCATCTTCTAACATTCATATCTCAACACATCCTTTGCATGGGAACCCAGACCATTCATGGAAGATGAGGAGGTTAATGTTGTATATATTCATGACATTTTTTCCTAGTTTGGATGTCTAATCTCTATGAACCATTGTTAAGATGATGAACATCTCAAACCCTGCATAACCACCAAAAATTGACCCAATGGTGAATTTTGGCCTCAAAACCCATCCAAATGAGATAATTTGGCCATTAAATGGCCTTTAAGGTCTCTTAAGATCCTATAATCATCACTGTGGTTCATAGGTTTGCATGTGCAGGAGTCAAACTATATGGAAAAGTCCTATAAGTGATCATTTGAGCACAAAATCAAATAGATGGGGAGTATTTGTGTGCATAAAAAAGTCAATAAGGGAGAATGGGTCCTAGAGGATCTATGCAAGCCCCTTTAGTAGCCACCAAAGTGACCTCCATATCTAGTTTACTAAGAAAAAGGGTACATGTGTTGGAATTCATGGCTATATGTATTCAAAGAGGGTTAAAAGGATTGATCAAGTCAGTGTTGCTATCTCTTGAAATCCCTAAGGTAATGTTTAGGTTGGGGATAATTTAAGAATTCCTTACAAACCCTTCTTTTAAACTAATATCCATGATTCATTCCTAAAAATAGATCAACCCATAGCTTCCACTATGATTTTATCATCAAAACGTGAAGTATAAAATAATTTTGAGAGTAGGAATTCTTCAAATCTTCTTGGGAAAGTCTATAATAGTGTTTGGAATCCTTTTTGGCTAATTTTATCCTCAAGAGAAGTTTATAAAGTGAGTCATTTTACCTGTAGACACATAAAAGTTACTTAAAAGGAATGTTATTCACAAAAAGAGCATCTTCAAATGTTCATCATAGCTTTAATTCTATTCATGGAGAACCAAACACTTCAAATAAGGTGGGGAGGTCTATTGGATTGAATTTGGTGCAATTGGTAGAGAGATCCAAGCTCTTATCTCTATGAACCATCCCTAAGACCCCCAAATAATCTTAAACCTCACTTAAACCCTAATAGTAACTTGACTCAACAGGTTTAATAAAAAATGCATTCAAACACTCAGTGTTTTCTTTTCTAACACTTGGATTATTTTTTTATCTTAGAGGTGCTCATGTTCATGGCTCCTGATGGTATGAAAACTATATGGTCACTTCCTGAATATGTAAGTTTGTAGGGTTTTAGGCATAAGATGTGTTGAAAAACCTAACTAGGAGTTATAAATTATTATATAGGTAATTTGAAGGCTTGTTCTACCTCTATAATATAAAAATGATGCATGAAGGTTCTTGTAAGTATATCTTCCATCTCATCCTAAATATCTAGTCTGTGAAGTAGGTCAAGTGACCTAGTCATGTAGGACTAATGTATTTGTAGGTGAAGATCACTTGAGAAATATAAATTATAATGCATAGGGTTTCATATAAGAATGACCCAAGTCATTTTAGATGATTTGTGATCCTATTTTAGTTGTTTAATCATTCAAGCAATGAATATGAGTAAAAAGATGAAGGATAAGTGGAATGGGTCTATGTATCTTATAAGTAGAAGAGTCTAGTAGGAATAAAATAGCATGGTTTAATTAATGAACCATATTAAATCATTTGTAACTATCATCTAGGTGACCATATACTGAAATGAAGGTCATTATGATAGGGCGGAGATAGTTCCATGGATAATTCTACATGCACATTGAAGGAGAGGTTTCCCAATGCCTCTAGGAGGTCTATCCACACTCCATTTACATCATGTAACTATAATTAGAGGAAATATTGGTCTATTGTAATCATGGTTAAGGATGAAATAAATTCAAACTTTTTATTTAAAACCTTCATGCCTAATCTCAACACCAAAGTGGAATTATTGAAGGCATGTCAATGTAGGAGGAGGATGAATAAGCCTGTTGTAACTACCATACACCACATTGGCCTCATTCATGTACTCTCCCATTCCTATAATATTCCATTATCTCTATCAAACTTATATTTTAGTAGGAATTTATCTCTTACTTTGGCATCCCTTGACTGGTGTAGTAAAGTTTTGTCAAAATTGCCTTATACTCCTTTGAATCAATAGAAGACACTTGCAAATTTATTGTTAAATGATAGTGTGCTTCATTAAAGTTTGATTTTAATAATTTATGAATGATGTTGTCATTTATAGGTCATTTCAAGGAGCTAAATTTATGTTTTTAGTCTATTGTAGGTTGTATGAAGTGTTGGCATATAAAGGTATTCTTAAAGTGTCATAAGCCAATAGTGTCTTGTGTAGATCTAGGGCTCTATCCTTAAAATTGCATAACTCTAAATCAATAATAATTTGAGATATTCATGATTATAATACCATCAAGGATTATAATCAGTTCTAGTCTCCATCAAGTTCATTAGTGGGTTTCAAAGGATATGACTAAGAGTGTATCTCTAATCAATTGTGCATCACCACTTAGAGTAGGTTCTTTCATCAGTTTTATCCTATGTTTCCCTTTTCATTGTAATAATATTAGGTATTATAGAGTGTCTAAGTGAAAAATTAGGGGAGATATCCCCATAAAATCTATAGGTTTGAACTGCATATTAGGTAGCCCATAGCTTATAGGTCACTACAATGATGGTCTAGGTTTGAGGTGGATGTGAAAAATCCTTTCCTTAGCAAGGGTGCAACCTAGTTACCTAGAAGTTATAGTACACCTAGTGGGAATAGATATCAAGTTCTTTGGAGACCTACTTTGAAAATATTGACAATATTTGAGGACATATAGAAGGCTAAGGAAAATTAGTGGGAGGTTGGAAGGTAGTTTTATGCAAAAGGTGTCCATTAGGTCAGCTTCAAAAGGTAAGAAGATTGTATTTTTTTAATTATATTTAGACATTTCAAGGATAAATAGTATGCCTAGATTTAATCCAAACCCAACACCCCAAAATTCTCCCAAGTTTCCTAATTTTTCTAATTTTATCCATACATAGCCTGCTACAAGTCCCCTAATTCTAATGGTAAGGCCTGTAATGCAAGAGTTTGTACCCTTTAATGGTGGTAACCCTTTAAAATTGAACCAATTTGATAATATCCCAATTGATACCTTGAAAAAAAATTCATACTTCATAGGTGACAACTCCACCACTCCTATGGAACATATAACTAATATATCAAACCTATGTTCAATACACAACATTACCCAAGAAAATGTAGCTATGAGACTCTTAGAAACTTCCTTGAGAAGAAAATACCTTTAGTGGTATATAGGTCTCACTCTTACCTCCATAAACACTTGGGATGAATTTATTGAGTGAATTTGTAAACACTTTGAAGATAAAAGTGATCATGTGTCATTAGTTGAACAACTCACCTCAATTAAGAGGGCACCCTAGGAATCTATGGTTGATTTTAACTATAGGTTTAAAAAGACTTAGGATAGGATTCCTTTTATTATTAATCCTACACCCAATTATGACTTTATATATTACCTATTAACATTTTGGTCTCATAGGACAAATGTTAACCCCTTATATTCAATTTTTTTGGTGATCATTAGTTTAGCTTGCTTATGATTACACCCAGCATGGTCATGTCTTATTTTTCCTAATGAAAATCTTGGAGTCATTATCATGAGTATAATGATATGTTATGGATTTATGCTTCAGTCCTTTATGTCATGAACATCTTGAGGTCATTGTAATGGTATAAGAAGCATCATAGCATCTTAAGATGAGAGTATCATTATTAAGAGGTCATGGAGTTCATTGAGTGTTTAGCCTTGTTTGAAGGGTATATTTGAATTTTGGTAATATGAATGTATTATAATAATGTTGGAATCCTTAAAATTAGGATCATTGTATGTTTAACACCTTTTTACTATGATTTGTTCACCTAGATTCACTTAACCCCTTCATTATCCTTCTTAAGTCATTAATCACCTCTCACACCCCCTTTATGAGCCTATTTCACCTTTTGAAAACATAAGATAAGGGAATAATTTGATTAATTGAATTTAAAAAGGATCCTTAGAGACATCCTATCTATGCCAATTACCTTCCCATATGATTTACATGCCACTTAAGGCTATTTTATGAGCCACTCACACCTTTTCCTTGGCCAAGTGGGTCCCAGATGGAAATTTATGGCTCTTACACTTCCCTCCATCATTTATCCTACTTGAAATTATATTTTTAATGTGTGATATTCGTCATTTTATCATGATATGGCATTGAAGTAGCTTAAAACTTGAAAAAATAGTGAAAATCTAAGGTTTTGAGGGATTATTTTGGACTTGTATGGACTATATAGACTATACCATATGATATAAAATAAGAGGTTGAAGGTCATCTCATGTATAATTTCCCTACAATTTTTTAGGTCAAATGGATTCCTTTCAATCCTAAAAATAGTGTGCACATCTTCAGGTCTCCCTTGAAAGATTGTATAGCCCCTTAAGTTCTTGTTTGTACCATAAAAGAGAGAGAAATTCAAGGTCCCATATCTTGACCATGAGAAATAGACTCAACTAGCTTACCATAAAGATAATTTTTTTTTAATAATGGTCTCCCTGGCTTTATTAACCTTTCTTAAGAAGTTAAGGAATGTGTTTGCACCTTTCATCTGCACAAGCCATCTTTAGGTCAATAGTTTTCATGGGTTTTTGATTGATTTGCTTAATAATCATTGATGTTATGTCTCAAGTATTGAATGATATTTTCATGGAAATTTTGACACTTATTCCACACATATGAGCTCCATATATTTCAAATCTCCATGATTAGCACAGTGTTTAGCTTGCGGAAGGTTTACTGTATTAACCAAGTTATGGTATTTTCATCAGATGATATGAGAATAGTATTAAGTTTTTAGAGGTGTATTTAATGGTTAAAATATATTATTTATAAAATTAAATTCCTAATTACCTCTTATCATATAAATATACCTCAAAAAAATATGGCTTATGCATAGTTTAAAGTCACTATTGATAGGGACTGTGTACAGTCCAAAGGCACCTGTAGGTTTCACATATAGCTCAAAGGCATTGAAAAAGTGTTTGAATGGTGATTAAGGTCACTCATTACATGTTTAATAGGCCTCTCGACCCCCTTGGTATCCTTAATAGGTACAGATACCATCTTCTTCACCTTTAACTATCTCAATCCCTTTTTGTAAAGATTAAGGTTTCTTTGTAGAGGTTAAGGTTTTTTGAAAGTTTAAGGTTTTATTTTTAGGTCCGCTATGATGTGTTCATGCTTTAAAATCCTCATTTTGGATCAATTATAGTCTAAATTGATCCAATTAAAATGTAGTTAGTCTTAGGAATGATCCTACTATCCATTTCTTATCCTACTATCCTTTTACTATGTATTCCCCTATATTCTTGTTCTCAACATTCCTTTATTAGTCCATCTCCATCTCTAACCATCCATAAAATCCTCCCCTTTAGGCCTTAAAAAATATAATGAACCAATAAATACACCTTTAAACCTCCTAAGTAAATAAATTCACAAGTATTAAATTATTTTGGTCATATACCTAATCAAAAAAAAAACTAATACCTACAGCTAGCCTCCTAGGAGCTACTATAGTAGGGCACTTAAAATCACTTTAAGACCACTCAAGGGAAAGTGAATATGAACAATGCAAATTTTGTGATGACCCAATAAAATATGAAATACCACTTGGATACTTAAAATATACTATATCATCCACCCAAGGAGGCACATGAGGATTGTATTAGTTCGTACAATATAGGTTCATATTCCTTAGAGATTGAGTTTGAAAGGGCAGTCAAAGTTGGATATCAATATTGAATGAATAATAAGAGATATAAATATATGGTAAGATTTTTATGAATGATTCATTACCTCTTAATATTACCAATTATTCACCTCCGTCATAGGCCTAATGGGTACCTACAATACTTGATTGGCTTAGGCTTGGTCTGTGAGAAGAGGGTTTAGTAAAAGTAATAGAGGTGTAATTAGATGAGACTTTGGAGTAAATAATTGGTAATATAGGTAAAAATTATGATTAAAATACCTAAAACCTAATTATAGGATACTTCACCCCCTCAAGGAGGCCTGATACAACATGATGGACACCTACATAGTACATAAAGGCAAACCTATAGTCAATAGTCAAAGGTAAATGAGAAAGGTTGCAGAGAATAGAGTTTAAAATCACTATGTAATTGAGGTAGTTTGAAATTAAAAATATCACAATGTATAATATAAATATAAAATATAGTTGGACCTATTCTAGGTCTGAGACTCGGTCCCCAAACATCTTCAACTGTGTTTTCCTATCATTGACTATGTGTCAGGATGCTAGTTGAGATAAAGGTCCTAGTTCATAGTGATTTAAGGGTGTGTGTAAGATTTATATTCCCTCCATGATATCATATGGGATGAAAATATGATTATGACACTCCATGGCAAAAAAATCCTTCCTTTTTACACACCTACAACCACTTGTTTGGCTTACATAATTATAGTGTTAAGTGATAAAGATCACTAGCTTAGGGTAGTTAGATGGATGAACAAGTTCACAAGAGATGAATTAAGGACATACATGAAATAAAGTGTTAAAATACACTAATATCAAGGAAAAATTACTACCCATCTTAGTCAAGAGAGCAAGGAGGAACACCTATAGGCTACCCCTACAAGGCAAATTTTACAATACAATTAAATAATTACTTCAATGGCTTAGTACCCAAGTTAAATGGAGGAGTTTAGTTTTTAAGATCCATACATGTGAAAATTATTAGACCAAAATCAAATTTAAATATTAATATAAAAACATCCTAGACAAGGCTAAGTTCTCATCACAAGTCAAGTTGTAGGTAGGGGAGATAATGTATAGGGTTTTAGCTAGAACTCATCCAATTAACACTACGGGAGCATTCTTGTTGCATTGGGTACAAAGTCAGTTAGTTAAAAATATTTGAATCAGTGTGATAAGACCTAAGAGACATTAAAAATTATTCCCAATATCATTAAATATAATTTTTCTCAGTCAAACCAAGCACAAGGAAGGTGTATAGACTTCATAGGGCTAGTTCAAACCCTCAACCTCTAAACCCTACACGGGTGAGTTCAATGCTTGGAAGGGGTGATAAATAAATATAGATAAATAATATAATGTATAAAGATTAAGGTTGGAGAAGTATATAAATTTAATTCTGATTTATCCACCTACAATGACCTTAAACTCAAAGAACCCCATGCTAAAACAATCTACAGTTAGAATAAGGGCAGTTTATACCAAAATAGCCATTTGAAACACGTAGAGGTAGAGTTAAGCCAAAAAAATTTAAAGATAAGGTTATCATGAGTTATAAAATTCATATATACTCTTTTATTGGTCATAAAAATAGTGTTTATACCAATTTTTTTCTCAGACCAAGACATGTCTAGGCAAACAGTCAAGGGGCTAAACTGGGAAAATCAAGCTTGGAAGGTCTAAAAGATAGTTTAGATCCAATATAAGGTTTTGTGATAATGGATAATTATTTTTTAGGATAATAAACCCTCCTAAAATTGTTTTCCATTTCTTACTACAGTAAAATGGTTTGGAGGTAAGCCAAATAGGTAGGTTTTAAGCCTAACTATAGACTACACTGCCACCTTAAAATCTCTAAAACTCCTATACTAGGTTGTATGATCAAGTTTAGAGGAGAATTAAGATTATTGGGAAGTTATATAGGATATTTAATGTGGAAAAGAGTGAATAAAGATCAGAAAACCTCCAAAATCTTGCTCAAAACATTTAATCCTATACACAGGCAGTTCAACTGCCAACTTCAAGCACTCACCCCATCCACCACATAAGCTTTCAAGGCCAAAGATATTAGGATTTTTTAAGTAAAACTATGCAATAAAAATACATGGTAGATTATTTGGAATTGGGAGGCTAGTTTTTATGAACAAACATTAAGAATATGGACACTCATATATGACTTGTCAACTCCCCTAAGGTCACCTTTTGGCACTCATATCTTTTTCAATTATTTGCATGGGAGGCCTAGATACTCATGGATGTTAGGTAAGTATATGCCATAGATATTCATGTATTTTGTTTTGGTCTTGGATGTCATCATTGTATAAACCATCCTTAAGATCCCAAGGTAGTCATAACCCTCCCTAAAACCATAGGCAAATCTAGTCATAAGAAATTTGGTATTTTGATGTCATAACAACTTAAAATGGTCTAAGTAGTTATTGGAACAATAATTAAACTTATGGGGGGATCTAAATATGGTACTTGAACGTATGGAATTGTACATAACCCTAAAAAATAGGCTATTTTCTAGGGTTTTTAGATAAAATGAGGGATGTTTGATGGTACATCATGATTCCAACCATTGAAGTGGAAATTTTGAGACTTGATTCACCTTATCAATTCATAACTTGCTTAAGGATTCATCTAAAAGAGCCTATATAAGTACATCCAAAGTTACCAGTCTGTCATGCTTGAGAAGAGTGAACTAGTCAGCTAGGAAAAGTGGTTTTTTGGGTTCTTAGTATCTTTTTAAACCTATGTAATGGTTGTAAACAATGTTTTAGGCATGGAACACAATCATACATAGGTTTTATAAGCTTTTATATAGGTTTCATGGAGGCCAACACATCAATACTTAGCCAATTAGGCCTAATAGGCCTAATTGACGTATGTTGTCATAAAAAAGGGTTGAGTTGGCATTGAAAGACCAATGGAACAAGTCAAAGTAGAGGTTTCATGCTTGCTAACTAACCCTTAAAGGGAATTTAATGTGTATTTCATGGCTGTGATGGAGAAATAAGATAGTTTTCTTGACTTTGTCAACTTACCTTAGAGGAGTGTGGGCTACTACATGGTCATGGTGGCCTAATTAATCTTATAACTACCATATGGGGTAATTATATACTATTCTAGGAAAGATCAAGCCCTTTACATAGTGTAATT
Source organism: Torreya grandis (assembly GCA_037957365.1). Classification (NCBI taxonomy): domain Eukaryota; kingdom Viridiplantae; phylum Streptophyta; class Pinopsida; order Cupressales; family Taxaceae; genus Torreya; species Torreya grandis. The sequence goes on from JARHVA010001823.1 coordinate 2,595,478, forward strand.
GATGTTGAATCAACCTCCCTCACTTGATTTCCAATTGCAACACCTCATTCAAGGAACATTCAAGGAAGTTTAATACATGAGAATATGGGAGGAAGCTATGTAACTATCTTTTTGAGTGGACATGGTCATTGATGACCCTCCTATCCATTCTCTTATGCCATTATTCCCTTCTCTCTCATCCTACTCTTCTATATATTTAGACTTTTAAGCCTTGATTTATATCCCTCAGGCTAGTATGAGGAGACTCTACCAATATTATACTGGTGCATCTATCTTGAACTAAATAATAGACTTTATAGCTATTTCATGGTGATATTCTAATTATAGACACCTAAAATTGGCCACCAATAACCTCTAATCAGGGTTTGGTTAATTTTCACCTAAAATGCATAATTTTGCCTAAAAAAACTAAAACATGCTAAATGATGTGAAATTGACATATTTAAGTGCTAATTTTGGCCAAGGTATCCCTAAATGGGGTAATGAAATTTATGGGCCAACTAACTTTGATCAATTCATTTCAAGTCAAAATGCCAAATTTGCACCTAGGTGCTCTGGATTGCTCTTTCCTATCAAATCTCTTACACAAGACATGTCCCTTCATTATTTAGTTTTGATAACATCCTAAATGGGAATATAGTTCCAACACATCTAAATCACCTTCCAATTCTAATCCAATTGAATTTTGGACCAATAACAAGGTATTCTAATCAATTTGGGTAATTTGTGCACAATGTGCTTAATCATGCTTAAGAGATAATTAACCTAAATCAAGGCCTAATCAATAATTTCATGGAAACTTGTTGAAAACTTATTTTTTTAAATGAATATTGAATATCTTCATCATCAAGTGACCTCATTTCTTGGGAAGACATCCCTAGGCCATAAATGCCACAAATATCAGAATTAATGCCCTCCATGTCTCATCAATGCCTTCCATGATGCCCTCCATGCCTCTTGATTTCCCCTTATTCCAATGTCATGATGGAGATAATTACAAACTTAATTTCAAAATTTTAATTAATCCTCAACCACAAATCTCAATCTTGAGATGGATGGTTGAGGTTGATTCTCATCAAATCAAAAAATCTATAAATAAGAGGCTTCACAACATCATTTCTAAGCTTAATTTGTGCAAAGTTATAATGCAAGATTAGTTCTAAAAGCTTCATAAAACTAGTTTTACCATGCCAAATTAATTCCAAGCTAAGCCAAGCCATAAGCCAAAGGTGTCAAGGAGAGATGGAGGTAGCCAAGCTTCCATTTCCAAGGACTTCATGAGCACAAAATGTCAGGGGATCTCTAGCTCTACCAATTAGAGCACAATTGATTACTTCTCGTATTAGCAATTAAACATGGAATTATACCAGAATGATAAAGTAGCTAGAAACTTGAGACAACAAAGAATTTGAGAGACAATACACACTCTTATATTAAATACTACTAGAATAAAATACAATAAGGAAGATGCCACTTCTTCCTCCACCTCAAAGGCTTGCCACACCTCAAGACCTTCTTCTCTCTCTCTTGCTCAACACAACAACTCTAAAGTCTGAGTTGTTATCCCTCCTTGAATGCTTCAGCTGATCTCCTTGACCTTACACCTGTAGATCTCCTTGACCTTGCTTGCTTCAATGCTTTTACTTGCCTTAGAATGATTACAATACATGCCTTATGGGTCTTTAAATAGGATCCCATGCTTACAAAAATAGAACTCTAACTACTAAAATTACACACACAGCCCATGACTTAAATTAGCCCCTTAGCATGCAAACACTCGATTAAACTAACTAACTGTTCGTGCAACGAACAGTTTTGGACCGCACAAGCGATCGACGTCGGTCCCTGTTTGTCTGGTGTTGTCGACGTTGGCCGAATCCCTGTCATCGCCAGTCTCCTTCTCCATTGCATCTGACCGACGTCGGTCATACTACCGACGCCGGTGGCTCTGGTTCTTCAGCATCCTTCCTTGTGTCTGCAAACAGTTGAAGCTTTTAGCTCCACACCTTAATAATCTCCCACTTGGAGATAAATAGCTGCAACTTGTACCTATACTTGTACACCATTTATTTTGTTCCTTAGGCTCTATATCCCTCTTCAAAGTCACTCTTGAAGACCAACCACCATGTAAACCTGTGATGCAATACCTGTATCTTATGCCACAAGAATTTTTTTGCTCCCAAATTCTCCATGACATACTTCTGAACCAACTCTACCCTTAGCTCAAAAAACTCCCTGTATATGAAACCCTGCAATAAGTAACACAATACAATAACAGGATAATGTAGCTAATATTATCCAACCTGGTAAAGATAAAATACAATGGTCAAACCTCCATTGTTCTACAGCATAATCAAGACCATATACCATAGCCTTCTGTCTCATGTGTCCATCCACTCTCTTCTCTAAAATGGGAATCCATCCCTCTATCCAGTGCTTCCTTCTAGCTAACAACACTACCAACAAATACCTGTTTGGTTTTCCAAAGACTCACACTCCTCATCCATGCCAAGCTCCCACTATTTCTAGATTTTACCTGCATTGCTTCTTCCATCTTCCTAGTTCATGACTATCAGTAAGCAATATAAAGAAGGTGAACAATGAATATGAGGTTCACATACCTTTCCTAACCTCCACATGGGTGTTTGAGACTTATTGATTCACCCAACATCCATTTTAGTGATTGATATAGGCCATCTCCCAGTTTGCTCCCGACCAATGTCGGTTCCTTGCACTGACCCTGACTGCCAACATCGTTTCCCTGGCTGATGCCGACGTCCCTCCTACCGACGTCGGTCCTTATGACCGACGTCAGACTTCTCCTTTCTGACCTACCGACCCTACTGGTCTGCACATGACCGATGTCGGTATCTGGATGACTGACATCGATGCCAAGCTACCGACATCGGTGTCTATGTGTTCCTGTAAGTGATGAAATTTTCATCCACAAGCTCTTCTTGGATCATACCTCTGTCCATGCTACCCTGCTCAGATTTATTCAACCCCTGTGACTGATCTCTATCCTTCATCTCCTCCATAAACACCAAGGCTTCTTTGTTCCTGTCAAAAGCATCAAATTTCCTCTTTTTACAATGAGTTGTATCTGTGCTTTCTAAATTTCAACACATACCTTTTGAATCAAGAACTTCCATTCCCTTCCTATTCTTGTGACCAAGCCTATTAGAGCCACATCTTCGAATCTACACCAGAAGTAGAATCAGTAATACAAGTAGACAGATAAAGAGTATCTACTTTCTTACCTCTTGCTAGAACAAGTGCTCCCTTGGTAACCTTCCAAGAATCTGCTGTGAGGGTTATTGTGCATCCCTCATCTCCCAACCTTCCTATAGAAATCAGACTCTGACTTCAGAATTGGAACATGCATGACCTCTTTCAACACCCATGTGTTGTCAATCTGCAATCTCAGCTGCACTTTCCCTTTGCCAACTATCTGATAAGGCGTACCATCCCCTAAATAAAGAACTCCAAAGTCTCCCTGTTCATACTCATAGAACAAATCTCTATTTGGGGATGCATGAAAAGATGAACTAGAATCTAAAATCCATGATCCTACCTGACTATCTGAAGAAAGTATGAGAGCATCCTGCATCACAATATTTGCATCCTTTGCTTCTTCCATACCTGCATGTTGATTCTCTTTATCTCTCAACCAACACTCCTTCTTTGTATGTCCTTTCTTTCCACAAAACTAGCAGGTAATACCTTTGGACTCAGATCTCCTTCCCGACCTTGATTTCCCTTGCTCAACCTTCTCCCTTTACCTTTCCCTACTTTCTACACTTAGAGCATTCCCTGATGATTCACCTGTGCTTCTCTTGCGTATTTCCTCATTTAAGATCACACTCACAACATCATCAACTTTTAAGATTTTAGAAGCAGATGCAAAATTACTTACTGCCATAACCAAACCATCCCAACTTTCAGGCAAAGAACATAAAATCAAGAGAGCCTTTACCTCATCATCAAAAACAATATTGACTGAAGCTAGTTGGTTTACTAAACCATGGAAATCACTGAGATGAGTATGTACCGATCCACCTTCCTGCATTTGCAAAGTAAATAGCTGCTTCATAAGATATACCTTATTAGAAGCCGAGGGCTTTTCGTATAAATTTGCCAAGGACTTTATCAACTCTTCTGTTGTCTTGCACTGTGATAAGCTGGAAATCACAGATGATGCAAGGCTCAACCTTATGGAACCAAGAGCCTTCCGATCAAGAACGTTCCATTCTTCATCCTTCATATCTGTGGGTTTACATGCAACCCCACCCAATGGTAAGTACAAATCCTTCTGATACAGATAGTCCTCAATCTGCATCCTCTAATGTTGATAATTTTTGCCGTTAAACTTTTCCATTCGTAGCCTGCTTTCTTCTGCCATTGCTGAACTCCCACTCAATCAAAAAACCCTGTGAATGACCTATAATAAAAAACAATACCCTGCTTCCTGCAAACCGTAGCTCTGATACCACTTGTCAGGGGATCTCTAGCTCTACCAATTAGAGCACAATTGATTACTTCTCGTATTAGCAATTAAAGATGAAATTATACTAGAATGATAAAGTAGCTAGAAACTTGAGACAGCAAAGAATTTGAGAGACAATACACACTCTTGTATTAAATACTACTAGAAGAAAATACAATAAGGAAGATGCCACTTCTTCCTCCACCTCAAAGGCTTGCCACACCTCAAAACCTTCTTCTCTCTCTCTTTCTCAACACAACAACTCTAAAGCCTAAGTTGCTATCCCTCCTTGAATGCTTCAGCTGATTTCCTTGACCTTACACCTGTAGATCGCCTTGACCTTGCTTGCTTCAATGCTTTTACTTGCCTTAGAATGATTACAATACATGCCTTATGGGTCTTTAAATAGGATCCCATGCTTACAAAAATAGAACTCTAACTACTAAAATTAGACACACAGCCCGCGACTTAAATTAGCCCCTTAGCATGCAAACACTCAGTTCAACTAACTATTCGTGCAACGAACAGTTCTGGACCGCACAGGCAACAGACACCGGTCCCTGCTTGTCTGGTGCTGCCGACATCGGTCGACTCCCTGCCATCGCCGGTCTCCTTCTCCACTACATCTAATCGATGTCGGTCATACTGCTGACGCCGGTGGCTCTGGTTCTTCAGCATCCTTCCTTGTGTCTACAAACAGTTGAAGCTTTTAGCTCCACACCATAACACAAAACCGAGCAAGCCACTAATACAAAGGCATTTGGAGCATCTAAGGAAGGTGAAAGAATTCTTTTTTTTTATTCTTTGATTTTTAGTTGTGTTTGTCACTTGATTTTATTAGCAAAGCTCTCCTTAGTGTCTAGGCCTAGAGATGTTATGCTATTAGTGTGTTTCTTTCATTTTGTTTTCATTTTGAAACTAACACCATACTAATCATCTTCTCTTGAGTCAAATTCTTAGAGCACATAATGGCATGCCCAATGGGACTAGATGCATCTCACATTTGAAGGAGATCCTTTTGCAACTCTAAAATATTTATTTGAGCCCTTAAAACTCTTGAAAAATGATTTTCTAACTTTATTTTGCCATTTTTGTTTGCCACAGTTTTATATAGTAACTGATGTTGGAAGGAAATACTGATATCGATTACTTAACTTAACCGATGTTAGTTAGCAAAACTGACATCGATTAGATATCGGTTAGCCATAGCTGACATTGGTGGTAATAATCAATGTTGGTCACTGTGTTTTTCAAAAAATGCAGACCTAAGAGCTACTTTTCCAAAGTTTATTATTTCAAGATAAAAAGAGATTCAAAGCTAAAGGACATGCTAACAATTTTTCTATAGGACCAAGTATAAAATTTACTCAAAACATGTTTAAATCACCTTTTCATGCTTAAAAATTAATTAGTAACCTTGTTTTGGGTGTTTAACAAAGAATTTAGATGTTTTGGCGAATGTTTTTCAAAGTTTGCACCTAAAACCAAGGGGTCAAATGAACACCACCAAACTTTTTATTTGGGTCTAAAAATGAACACACTTGTCAATTTTTGTTTGCAATAGTTGTTTACTAAAATCTTGTTTGGAAAAAAGAGGAATGTTGTGTGTATGCTCTTCCATTTGTCTGCTATACGTAACCCTTGGAATCAAAAGTAGCATTCCTATTGCAAAGTAGCCTAGTCCAAGGCTTAGAAAGAAAGTCACCTAAAGCACTCCCCAAAAACTTATCAAATTTTGGGTGACCTTGAAAATGATCCTAAAGTCTTTCTAATTTCATGATTTGTTTATTTTTATGCATCTTGGCTTGTGAGGGGGACTTCATCACCTCCCACAAGTTCTTTAGGGAAGCTTTGACCTAGGGTTTCATCTCTTGGCATTGACTTCATTTGGCTCCTTTAGAGTTACACATGGGACGTATCTACAATTGGGCATCACACTACATTGAGTGAACAATAAGATGTAGTGGTTGTAAAAAGGACTAGACCTTTTTACAACTAGCCAATGTTGTGGTCACCCAATTTTCATGCTTGTCTTTTACATCATTTGATGTGAAAGTCATTATGTAATTGATTCCCCTAGAATGATCGAAACCTTGCTAGTTTAGTAAACCCCATCTTGCCATACCCTTTCTAGGATTTAGATGATTATACTTAGTGTATTTTTATCATTATTTGTTTGGTATGCTTTGAGGTTAAAACATGTTTGTTTGTTCATAAGCCATGTCAAAAAAATGCATTTGAGTTGTGAAGGGTAGTGTTATGCTACCCAAATCATGTCAAAACATTTTTGAGCCTTTTTAGTCTTTGAAACATAAACATTTATGGCATTATTCAAGTATGCTTACACCATTAGGCTACTCAATTTATTTCAAGACTTGTTTACCATTGTATTGAAACCAAATATTACAAACCATTTTTTATATACCATTTAGACATTTGTCTTGTGCCATTATGTTTTCCAATCTTGTCTAGATTGTTTAGTTAAATCCTAGTTTTTAATGTTGAGTTTTCAATTAGCCTTGTTAAGTTTATATCCAAAAATTTATTGATTTCTATTTAGACTTTAATTCATGGGGTTGATACACAAATCTTTCTCTTTTGGGTTGCATAACTTTGGTTAATCGATTACCCAAATTTGAAAACTATTGATGGTTTGTTTGTTTGATACCTATCCTCATCATTGTTTATGCCTTTATTTGGGAGAAAATAGCCTTTTTCAAAGAGCCTTTTATATTATGCCTTATGCAAACTGATCATGTTTATGTTTGATTCCATGTGTCAAGTCTATGTCAAATTTATTTCCAAACTTGTTAGATTAAATCAAATCACATCAGCCTTTGTTTCACGTTTAGCTTTTGAAACCATTTGGCCAAAAGTCCTAGCATGCCTATTTGTTTGAGCATAGATTTTGACTCCATGTTTGGACAAAAGACCTAAAAACTCAACCTTTCCCTTTCCTAGTTTAGACCTTGTTTGGAACACTTTAACCTAGACCTTTGCCCTGCCAATTTTTATTCAGATGTTTGACCTTTTGTGCATATGAAATTTGACATTAGACATTTGGTGTTAGGTTATTTTATGCCACGTCTTAGCACAAATCATTTTAGATAATATATATACACTTTTAGACCATATTGGAGATACATCTCCACCCCTTTGACCAAGTTAGACCAAGTTTGAACCATTTGTCCTTTGGACATAGTTTTTCAAAGTTTGTAAAACTCTAAGTCTTTATTTTTGGAGCTTTCATCATTTACGCAAATATGTCTCACCACAGTTATGGTGGAGTTAGTTACAATCTAAATTATGATAGAATGGTTGCACAAAATGACTTTTATGGCTTTTGTCAAGACCCTAATGATGTTAATATGGTTTGTGAGATAGATTTCTATCCACCTCATATTAATCATTCATGGAAATAAAGTCATGAAGAAAATTGAAGTCCAACTCAAGACCTTGATTGGTATGAAGAGGCTTGTGAAGAAGACTTTGAAGACCCAACTATAGATAATGTTGTTTAGGATATAGATCTATACCCCCTTTTCAAAAATTAGTACATGGAACATAGTAAAAAACTAGCTTGTGAGCCAACTCATTATTGAGATGATATGGTTTATGAGTAAGACTTGGATGCTTTTGCTTATGCAAATAATCAAGTTGTAAGACATCTTTTTTTTATCCAGTCATCATCTACCCCTAACCCTCCTCTAGATTATGTGAGCTATCAAACTCTACAATATCCAAGGAATACCATTTCTATACCTGGACCTCATCCTTTGGTTTGTGTGAGCAATCATACTCCACAACACCCCTTCATCATTTTAAGACCTAGTCCTTTATCTTGTATAATAAATCACACTCTATAATTCCCTATCATTACCATCTCAAGACTTTATCCTTTGGCTTGTGTAAGCAATCATGCTCTCTAAGGTCCTATCATTATCCAATCATGAGTCATTCCTCATCCAATACCAATCCCATCCAAACCTCAACTGATCCAATCATTCAAAGACCAAGCTATGTTCAAAACTGGTATCTTTTAACTCATTGGACACTAAGACCAAGGCAACCAACCAATCCAATATGTTTCTATTGAATCAACCATTTGTGATAATTCAACCTATGATGAATCACCTATTAATCCAATACCAATTATTAAAGAGTCTTACTCTGATGAGCTAGTCTTTATTGAGTCACTTCTTAATGATTATAACTACCTTTAGGAAAATCATTACCTTGACCATATGCCTATTTTTCAAGATCCTCCTATTGACAATCTAGTCTCTGAGGAGTTGTCTCTTGAACTATTAACCATCCTAGAGGAGACTCACTTTGACAAACCAATTTTTGTGGAACCCATCATGCCATTACAGGTTGTTACTTATCCAAAAACAAATATTCAACAAGATATCATTATAACATAGTACCAATCATATTAAGAATTAGAGTTAGAGTTAAGTTCTATTTTTGAACTGAAATTGGATTTAGCATCAAAAATAGAATCAACATCAATTATGACATTAGATTCAGAGTCCCTTGCTTTAGAATCAGATTCAAAAAAGGAATATGTTCATGGCTATTACAACATTGGTTATGCATGCATCATAAATCAATTTGAATACATTTTTGATCCTTTTATAGTTTTTTATTATGAGTACTTCAACATTGACATAAGTTCTCCTAGTATCTTCTACAAGAATGGTACAACCTCTCCCCATTCCATTACCATTCCATAAGCCATTATCATCAACCAAGGTAGCCATATCATTGACATTCCATCTCCCACAAGTGTCAATTAGGATAGATATAATCATAATTTATTGAAATGAATCCATGGTGACATAGTAGTTGAAGAAGAGTAAGGAGGCCAAGACCACATTCATGTAGCAGAACAACATTCTCCTAGCGAAACCTTTTTGGAGGTGTTAGGGGACAATCCAAGTCAACATATTCTAGTGAAACTCTATTAGAAGCACTAAAAGACAATCAAAGTCAAAATCAAATGTTCATTAGTGAAACTTTCTTGAAGGTATTACGGGACAATCAAGACAACTTCATTGGTGAAAACCTCTTTGAGGCACCAATAGCTGAGTACAAAAGTTCTTCATTGATAAATGAAGAAAAAATCAAAGATCAAATCAAAATAACTTCTAATCTACAACCTAATTAGATGGTAGTTACTCTCAAGATCAAATAATAGAAATGTTTGGTGGTCCTATTGAGAGAACAAGTCTTCAGTCATACCATAACCAAAGTTATGTTGAATTTGGCATCAGTAATATTATGTGTGACTGGAAATCTTGATCTTCATTTGTTTCCCCACCATTATACAATCCATTATCATCTACCATTCCATTTCACAATCAAACCTACCATCCCTTATTTTTTCCTATTTACCCTCCATGGTTGTACTTTCCTTTGTAAAGTCTATAAAAAATACCTTGTCTTGACGTTTGAAAGAATCAGAATTAATGATTAATAAAGATCATAAAAGCATTCTTAGAAACCAAATTTATAGGTTGATAGAGTAGTTATTCCAATGAGGTGTGGGATAGAAATTAACATGGTCGAGCATTCTATTTATGTCATTTTTTTATTAGGATGTGCATCTCCCAATCAGTAGAAACAATAGAATCAAAAACCACACCCAGGCCAAAAATAGGTAACATGCCATTGCCATTGTTATATATCCATTTGCCATTATCAAATTACCCAACCATTCACCCCATCACTTGGGGGAAATCCTCTTACCATTTTATTCAATCTATTAAAAACCATCATTATCCTTAGCAAGACCATACCATCCTATCATTCTATTCCTATCTAGAGCAAACACCTATTTTTAGTCATCCTACCCAATCTTGTTTTGATCTTGGTTCATTTGGTTCTTCCTGTACCTTTTGTGAGGGGATTCCAATCAAGTTTTATTAATAAATCCATTCCATATTTATAATGATAGTCTATGAAATAAATGTGATAGTTGATCTGGTAAGATATCTTTCATCCTATATCCACGTTTGTTTATGTGAGCTTGATTATAACCACCTATGGGCAAATCAGTGTCTCACTAGTCTTGATACTAATTATAACTTCCTATAGGAAAATTATTATCATTGACCTATGCCATTGTATCCTAGTTATAACTATCTATGGGTAAACTAGGGGAAACACTTGTTTACCATTCATTGCTGCATCACCTTGCCATCATTGTTTTTACTTGAATGACCATTTACTAGATTTGAGAACTTGTTGGGACCTAGTTGGTTTTTCCCCACCTTTTGTGTGGATGGAATTACTATGACTTGAGGTCATTTCAAGACTATGTGGGTCATGCTTAATTCATGTTGAGGTCACCTCAGTCCCCCTTTACATATGCTCTCACCATTTTATGAGAAACCTAAGCCAAATGCTCTTGCCATTTTGTGAGCAGGTATCTTGCCATTCTCTAATTTGTTAAGATACCTCAAAATTTCAAAAACATTCATAACATTTCAAAAATCCAAAAAAAATTATCATGTCTAAGCCTAGTCAATTATCCTCTATCCACCTTACTAGGGTATTATCATTGTTAGGATACTTTCTTTTACTTTCAGGCTTTTTATTTGTTTGTTTATTTCAGGTTATTTGTTTATTTTTCTATTTGTTTGTTTATTTATTCACTTGCCTTTTTTTTTTCTTTCAACACTATTGCCTTGACTCAGTCTATATATATTCATTGGGTGATTCCTTACACACATTATTCTTGAGTCTATCCATATTCATACGTCAACATTGTCATCATGGTTTTTATTATTAATGCATTGTTTTCAAATGTTTATTAGATCAAGACAGTCCTTACGCAGATTTTGGCCAAGTATTCATGGTGTTCCATCATGAAGCCTACCATCACATGCCATAGTAAAAATCATCTTCAAGAAGGTCTAAAATCAATGGAGCCATAAAAATTTCTCCTTAGTACCTTGGAAAAATCCTTCCATCCCACCCTTGATCAAATCAACCCAATGACCATTCTAGTTGTATCATTGCTAGTCAAGATGAGCATCTCCTCATTGAAAGGTATAACTGAATCATTTTCACTAATCAATCTTATTCTTATATTCATCTATTTCATCACTTTGTACCTGCTAATATTTAATATGTATTCCAAGTTATATCCTTGAGTTATGCTTGCTAATCAACCCTAACTGGGGAAATATCATCTTTAGCTAATCTAGGTCTTCTTAATGAATATAACTGCCTATGGTCAAATCATTATTTTGACTTTTATTCTTGATTATAACCATCTTTGGGTAAACTAGCATCTTTCTAACATCAATACATGCAAGCATTTTCTCATTTGGATTAATCTAACCCATCGATTAATTCCATATTTCTTCTTGTTTCTTTTTGAGGGACTATACATTAACAAATGTGATGGCCACTCCCTCGAGGGGGCATCATCATAGGCTTCCCAAAAACCATTTGGAGCTTTGTTCTTCAACCACCATCTTTTGTTTGGCATACAGGCCATTTCTCATTCTTTGAGAAGACATTGATTTTCCTATGGTTTTCAATGCCTTCCCAAATAGGAGAAAATTGTAGACACCTAAAACTAGCCATCGATAACCTCCAATCAATATTTTGGCTAATTTCCACCTAAAATGCACAATTTAACCTAAAAACACTAAAACATTCTAAATGATGTGAAACTGGCATATTTAAGTGTTGGTTTTGGCCAAGGTATCCCTAAATGAGGCAATCCAATTTATGAGCTAGCTATCTTTGATCAATTCATTTCAAGTCAAAATGCCAAATTTGCACTTGGGTGCTTTGGATTTCTCTTTCTTATCAAATATCTTACACAAGACGTGATTTCATTATTTTTTGTTGGTAACATCCTAAATGGGAATATGATTCCAATACATTTGACATCACCTTCCATTTCTAATCCAATTAAATTTTGGACCAATAACAAGGCATTATGATCAATTTGGGTAATTTGTGCACAATGTGCTTAATCATGCTTAAGAGATAATTAACCCAAATCAAGGCCTAATCAACAATTCTATGGAAACTTGTTGAAAACTTATTTTTGTAAATGAATACTAAATATCTACATCATCAAGTGACCTCATTTCTTGGAAAGACATCCCTAGGCTATAAATTCCACAAATATCAAGATTCATGCCCTCCATGCCTCATCAATGCCTTCCATGATGCCCTACATGCCTCTTAATTTCACCTTCTTCCAATGTCATGATGAGGATAATTAAAAAATTAATTCCAAAAATTGAATTAATCCTCAACCACACATCTCAATCTTGAGATGGATGATTGAGGTTGATTTTGATCAAATCTAAAAATATATAAATAGGAGGCCTCACAACATCATTTATAAACTTAATTTGTGCAAATTTATAATGCAAGATTGATTCGAAAAGCTTCATGTAACTAGTGTTACCATGCCAAATTGATTCCAAGCTAATCCAAGCCACAAGCCAAAGGTGCCAAGGAGAGATGGAGGTAGCTAAGATTCCATTGCCAAGGACTTTATGAACATAAAACTAAGTAAGCCACTACTATAAAGGCATTTGGAGCATCCAAGGAAGGTGAAGGAATTATTGTGTTGGATTCCTTAATTTTTAGTTGTGTTTATCATAATATTTTATTAACAAAGCTCTCCCTAGTGTCTAGGCCTAGAGATGTTCTTTCATTTTGTTTTCATTTTGGAACTAACACCATACTAACCATCCTCTCTTGAGTCAAATTCCTAGAGCATATAATTAGATAAGCTAGATAAGATTGGACAACATAATAGCACAATACAAAGGTCTAAATGGTATATACAAAATGATTTGAAACAAATGGTTTTGATATAATGGTAAATAAGTCTTAAAATAAATTGAGCAGCCTAACGACATAAGCATACTTGAATAATGTGATCAATGTTTATGTTTTAAATAATAAAAAGGATCAAAAATGTTTTGACATGATTTGAGCAGCATAACACTACCCTTCACAACTCAAATGCATTGTTTTGACATGGCTTATGAACAAATAAACAAGTTTTAACCTCAAAGTTTACTAAGTAAATAATGTCCAAAATACACTAAGTATAATCATCCAAATCCTAGCAAGGGTATGGCAAAATGGGGTTTACTAAACTAGAAAAGTTTTGATCATTCTAGGGGAATCAATTGTAAAATGAATTTCATGTCAAATGATATAAAAGACAAGCACAAAAATTGGCTGACTATGGGATTGGCTAGTTATAAAAAGGTCTAGTCCTTTTTACAACCACTACATCATGTTGTTCAATCAGTGTAGTACACTATCCAAATGTAGATACATCATGTGTCCAACTCCAAAGGAGCCAAATGAAGTCAATTTTAGGAGATGAAACCCTAGGTCAAAGCTTCCCTAAATAACTTGTAGGAGGTGATGAATCCCCCCTCGCAAGCCAAGATGCATAAAAATAAATAAATCATGAAAGTAGAAAGACTTTAGGGTCATTTTCAAGGTCACTCAAACTTTGACAAGTTTTTGGGGAGTGTTTTAGACAACTTTCTTTGTAAGCCTTGGATTAGGCTACTTTGCAATGGGAATGGTTCTTTTGATTACAAATAAAAACTGACAAGTGTGTTCATTTTTAGACCCAAATGAAAAGTTTGGTGGTGTTTATTTGACCCCTTGGTCTTAGTTGAAAACTTTGAAAAACATTCACCAAAACATCTAAATTCTTTGTTAAACACCTAAAAAAAGTTCTTATTTTATTTTTAAGCATATAAAGGTAATTTAAACATGTTTTGAACAAATTTTAAACGTGGTCCTATAGAAAAAAAATTAGCATGTCCTTTAGCTTTGAAGCTCTTTTTATCTTTATTAATAAACTTTAGAAATGTATCTCTCAAGTTTGTGTTTTGGGAAAGACACAGTGACCGACATTGGTTATTACCACCAATGTCAGTTAAGGCTAACTGAGATCTAATCGATGTTGCTTTTGCTAACTAATGTCAATTAAGTCAGGTAATCAATGTTAGTATTTCCTATCGATGTCAGTTACTATGTAAAACTGTGGCAAACAAAAACAACACAATAAAGTTAGAAAATCAATTTGCATAAGTTTTAAGGGCTCAAATAAATATTTTAGAGTTGCAAAATGATCTCCTTCAAGTGTGAGATGCATCTAGTCCCATTGGGCATGCCATTATGTGCTCTAAGAATTTGACTCAAGAGAGGATGGTTAGTATGGTGTTAGTTCCAAAATGAAAACAAAATGAAAGAAACACACTAATAGCATAACATCTCTAGGCCTAGACACTAGGGAGAGCTTAGTTAACAAAATAAAATGATAAACACAAATAAAAAGAAAGGAATCAAACACAAGAATCCCTTCACCTTCCTTGGATGCTCCAAATGTCTTTGTAATAGTGGCTTACTTAGTTTTATGCTCATGAAGTCCTTGGCAATGGAAGCTTGGCTACCTCTATCTGTCTTTGGCACCTTTGGCTTGTGGCTTGGCTTGGCTTGGAATCAATTTGGCATGGTAACACCAATTATATGAATCTTTTGGAACCAATCCTGCATTATAACTTTGCACAAATTAAGCTTTGAAATGATGTTCTGAGGCCTCTTATTTATAGATTTTTGGATTTGATCAGAATCAACCTCAACCATCCATCTCAAGATTGAGATGTGTGGTTAAGGATTAATTCAATTTTTGGAATTAAGTTTGTAATTATCCTCATAATGATATTGGAAGAAGGGGAAATTAAGATTCATGAAGGGCATCATGGAAGGCATTAATGAGGTATGAAAGGCATGAATCCTAATATTTATGGCATTTATGGCATAGGGATGTCTTCCCAAGAAATGAGGTCACTTGATGATGTAGATATTTAATATTCATTTCCAAAATTAAGTTTTCAACAATTTTTCATGGAATTATTGATTAGGCCTTGATTTGGATTAATTAGCTCTTAAGCATGATTAAGCACATTGTCCACAAATTACCCAAATTGATCAGAATGCCTTGTTAGTGGTTCAAAATTTGATTGGATTAAAATTGAAAGGTGACATCAAATGCATTAGAACTGTATTCCCATTTAGGATTTTAATAACAAAAAATAATGAAGGCACATGTTTTGTGTAAGATATTTGATAGGAAAGATCAATCCAAAGTACCTAGGTGCAAATTTAGCATTTTGACTTGAAATGAAATGATCAAATTTAGCTGGCCCATAAATTACATTACCCCATTTAGGGATATCCTAACCATAATTGGCACTTGAATATGTCAGTTTCACATCATTTAGCATGTTTTAGTATTTTTAGGCCAAATTGTGTGTTCTAGGTGGAAATTAGCCAAAATCTTGATTGAAGGTTATCGGTGGCTAGTTTTAGGTGTCTACAGTTTGCCCCTATTTGGGAAGGCATTTCAAACCATAGGAAAATTAATGCATTTTCAAAGAATGAGAAATGGATTTTATTCCAAAAAGAATATTATGGTTTAAGAACAAAGCTCCAAATGGTTTTTGGGAAGCCTATGATGGTGCCCCCTCAAGGGAGTGGCCATCACATTTGTTGATGGATGGTCCCTTGAGAAGAAACAAGAATAAATATGGAATTAACCCATGGTTGAGATTAATCTAAATGAGAAAATGCTTGCATGAATTGATGTAAAAAGATGTTAATTTTCCCAAATGTGGTTATAATCAAGAATAAAAGTCAAAATAATGATTTGCCCATAGGTAGTTATAATCATTAAGAGGACCTAGATTGGCTAAAGATGATTGTGCCCCAGTTAGGGTTGATTAGGAAGCATAACTCAAGGTATAACTCAGAATATAGAATAAAGAGGATTGGGTGCAAAGTGATGAAATAGATGAATAAAAGAATAAGATTGACTAGTGCGAATGATTTAGTTGTACCTACACACGAGGAGATACTCATCCTAACTAGAAATGATACAACTAGAATGGTCATTGGGTTGATTTGATCAAGGGTGGGATGGAAGGATTTTATGAAGGTAAAAAGGAGAAATTTATATGGCTCCATTGATTGTAGACCTTCTTGAAGCTAATTTTTATTATAGCATGTGATGGTAGGCTTCATGATAGAACACAATGAAGACTTGGCCAAAATATGCATAATAACTTACTCTCGATCTAATAAACATTTGAAAACAATGCACCAATGATAAAAAACCATGATGGCAATTTTGACATATGAATATGGATAGACTCAATAATAATGTGTGCAAGGAATCACCCAACACATACATATAGACTGAGACAAGGCAACAGTGTTGAAATTAGAAAAATAAGAAAGTAAATAAACAAATATAAAAATAAATAAACAACTTGAAATAAAAAAATAAATAGAAATCCTAAAATCAAAAGAAAACATCTTAACAATGACAATGCCCCAATAAGGCAGATCAAGGATAACTGACTAAGCTTAGACAGGATAATTTTTTTTAGATTTTTAAAATGTCATCAATGTTTTTGACATTTTGAGGTATCTTAACTCATTAGAGAATTACAAGATACTTGCTCACAAAATGATGAGAGCATTTGGCTTAGGTTTCTCACAAAATAGTGAGAGCGTATGGAAAGGGGGACTGAGGTGACCTCAACATGAATTAATCATGATCCACATAGTCTCTAAATGACCTAAAGTCATAATTCCATCCACAAAAAAGGTGGGGACAAACAAATTAGGTCCCAATAAGTTCTCAAATTTGGTAAATGGTTAGTCAAATGAAAATACCGATGGCAAGGTGATGCAGCAATGCATGGTAAACAATTGTTTCCCCTAGTTTTCCCATAGGTAGTTATAAATAGGTTAAAATAGCATAAGTAAATGATAAAAATTTGCTCATAGGTGGTTATAATTAGTAGCAATACTAGTAAGACATTTATTTGCCCATAGGCAGTTATAATCAAGCTCATAGAAACAAACGTAGATATAGGATGAAAGATATCTTGCCAAATCAATTATCACATTTATTTCATAGACTATCATTATAAACATAGATTGGATTGATTGTTGAAACTTGATTGGAATCCCTCCACAAAAGGTGTGAGATGAACCAAATGAACTAATATCAAAACAAGATTGGTTAGGATGACTAAAAATAATAATTTGGTCTAGATAGGAATGGAATGATAGGATGGTATGGCCTTGCTAAGGATAATGATGGTTTTTGAAAGATTAGATAAAATGGTAATAAGATTTCCCCCAAGTGATGGGGTGAATGGCTAGGTACTTCAACAATGACAAATGGATATGTAACAATGGAAATGTCATGTTACATGTTTTTGTCCTGGGTGTGGTTTTTAATTCTATTGTTCCTACTGATGGGGAGATGCACATCATAATCAACAAATGATACAAAAAAAAACTTGATCATGTTAATTTCTAGCCCACACCTCATTGAAATAACTACTTTGTTAAGAATGGCCTACAGATTTGATTTTTGAGAATGCTTTTGTGACCTTAATTGGTCATTGATTTTGATTCCTTCAAACATTGAGACAAGGTATTTTTATAGCCTCTACAAAGGAAAGTAAAACCATGGATGTTAAATAGGGAAAAATAATGGATGTTAGGTTTGATTGTGAAATGGAATGGTAGATGATAATGGAATGTATAATGGTGGGAAAATAAATGAAGATCAAGACTTTCAATCACACATAATGTTGTTGATGTTGAATTCAACATAACTTTGGTTGTGGTAGGGCTGAAGACTTGTTCTCTCAATAGGACCACCAAATTTTTCTATTTTTTGATCTTAAGAGTAGCTACCATCTGATTATGTTGTAGATTGAAAGATATTTTGATTTTATCTTTCATTTTGTCTTCATTTATCAATTGAGTGATTTTATACTCAGCTATTGGTGCCTCATAGAGGTTTTCATCAATGAAGTTGTCTTGATTTTCATATAATGCCTTCAAAAAGGTTTCACTAATGAACATTATATTTTGACTTTGATTATCTTCTAGTGCTTCCAAAAAGTTTCACTAGAAGATGTTGAGTTCTGACTTGGACTATCCCCTAGCACCTCCAAAAAGGTTTCACTAGGAGAGTGTTCTTATGCTACATGAATGTGGTCTTGGTCTCCTTGCTCTTATTCAACTGTTGTGTCATCATGGATGTAGTTTAACAAAGTATGATTCTATCAATCCCAATTAACACTTGTGGGAAATGGAATGTCAATGATATGGCTATCTTGCTTGATGGTAATGGCTTGTGGAATGGTAAGAAAATGGGGAGAGGCTACACAATCTTTATAAAAGATACTATGAGAACTTGTGTCAATGTTGAATTAATCATCCTCAAAACCATAGAAATATCATAAATGCATTAAAATTGATCTGTGAGGCATGCATAACCAATTTTGTAACATCCATGAACATATTCTTCTTTTGAATCTAATTCTAAAGTAAGGGACTTTGAATCCAATGTCACAACTGATGTTAATTCTATTTTTGATGATAAATCCAATGTCGATTTAAAAATAGAACTTGACTCTAACTCTGATTCTTCATCTAATGGGTACTCTATTATAATGATATCTTGTTGAATATTTGTTTTTGGATAAGTAACAACCTAGAATGGCATGATGGGCTCTACAAAAACTAGTTTATCAAAGTGAGACTCCTCTAGGATGGGAAATAGGTCAAGAGACAACTCCTTAGAGATTATATTTTCAATAGGAGGTTCTTGAAAAATAGGAATATGATCAAGGTAATGACTTGCCTAAAGGTAGTTATAATCATTAAGAAGTGACTCAGCAAAGACTAGCTCATCAGTGTGAGACTCCTCGATAACTGGTACGGGATCAATAGGCAATTCATCATTAGTTAACTTATCACAAATGGCTAATTCAATAAAAACATCTTGAATTGGTTGGTTGTCTTGGCCTTGGTGTCCAATGAGTTGGAAGATACTAGTTTTGAACATAGCTTGGTCTTTGAATGATTGGATTGGTTTAGGTTTGAATGGGATTGGTACTGGATGAGGAATGACTCATAGTTGGTTAATGGTAGGGCCTTAGGGAGCATGATTTCTCACATGAGATAAAGGACTAATTCCTAAGATGGTAATGATAGGGTGTTTTGGAGCATGATTGATCATACAAGCCAAAGGACTAGGTCCTGGAATGATGAAGGGGTGTTGTGGAGCTTGATTGCTCACACAAACCAAAATATGAGGTCTTGGTATAGAAATGGTATTCCTTGGATATTATAGAGCTTGATAGCTCACATAATAAAAATGAGGGTTAGGGGTAGTTTATGATTGGATAACAAAAGGATGTCATGAAACTTGATTTTTTTCACAAGCAAAAGCATCTAAGTCTTCCTCATAAACCATATCATCCTAGTTGTGAGTTGGCTCATAAGCTAGTTTTTGATTGTGTTCTATGTACTAATTTTTGAAAAGGGGTTATGGATCCATATCCCAAACAATATCATCTGTAGTTGGGTCTTCAAAGTCCTCCTCACAAGCCTCTTCATACCAATCAAGGTCTTGAGTTGGATCATAAGTTGATTCGTGACTTTGTTCTCATGAATGATTAATATGAGATAGATATAAATCTAACTCACAAGCCATATTAGCATCATTGGGGTCTTGACAAAATATATAAAAGTCATTTTGTGTGGCCATTCTATCATAAGTAAAATTGGAAGTGACTCTACCATAAGTGCAGTGAGACATATACATGTAAATGATGAAAGCTCCAAAAATAAAAAGACTTAGAGTTATACAAACTCTAAAAAACTATGTCCAAAGGATAAATGGCTCAAGGTTGGTCTAACTTGGTCAAAGGGGTGGATTTGTATCTCCAATATGGTTTGAAAGTGGAGCTATATTCTTGAAAATGATTTATGCTAAGACTTGGCATAAAATAGCCTAACATCAAATGTCTAATCTCAAATGTCATACGCACAAAAGGTCAAGCATCTAAATAAAAATTGGCATGTCAAAGGTCTAGGTCAAAGTGTTCCAAACAAGGTCTAAACTGAGAAAGGGATACACTGAGTTGCTGGGTCTTTTTTCCAAATGTGGAGTCAAAATTTAGGCTCAAACAAATAGGCATGCTAGGACTTTTGGCCAAAATACATCAAAATCTAGATTTGAAACAAAATATAATGTGATTTGATTCAATCTAACAAGTTTAGAAATAAATTTGACATAGAACCGACACACAGAATCAAACATAAACATGATTAGTTGGTATAAGGCAAAAGACAAAAGGTTCTTTGAAAAAGGTTGTGTTCTCCTAAATAAAGGCATAAACAATGATGAGGATAGACATTAAATAGATAAACTATCAATAGTTTTCAAATTTGGGTAATCAATTAACTAAAGTTATGCAACCCAAAAGAGAAAGATCTTATATCAACCCCATGAATTAAGGCCTAAACAAAAATAAATCAATGTTTGGATATAAACATAACAAGTATAATTGAAAACTCAATGTTGAAAACTAGGATTTGACTAAACAGGCTAGACAAGATTGGATAGCATAACGACACAAGACAAAGGTCTAAATGGTATATACAAAATGGTTTGAAAAAAATGGTTTTGATACAATGGTAAACAAGTATTGAAACAAATTGAGTACCCTAATAGCATAAGAATGCTCAAATAATGTGGTCAATGTTTATGTTTCAAAGATGAAAAAGGCTCAAAAATGTTTTGACATGATTTGGGCAGCATAACACTACCCTTCACAACTCAAATGCATTATTTTGACATGGATTATGAAAAAACAAAAAAAAAATAGCCTCAAATCATACCAAGCAAATAATGAACAAAATACACTAAGTATAATCATCCAAATCCTAGCAAGTGTATGGAAAAATGGGGTTTACTAAACTAGCAAGGTTTTGATCATAGGGGAATAAATTTCACAATGACTTTCACATCAAATTATGTAAAAGAAAAGAAAAACAATTGGGTGACCATGGCATTGGATAGTTGTAAAATGGTCTAGTCCTTTTTACAACCACTACATCTTGCTATTCGCTCAGTGTAGTGCAATATCCAAATGCAAATACGTCCCATGTACAACTCCAAAGGAGCCAAATAAAGTCAATGTTGGGAGATGAAACCCCAAGTCAAAGATTCCCTAAATAAATTGTATAAGGTGATGAATTCCCCCTCACAAGCCAAGATGCATAAAAATAAATAAATCGTGAAAGTAAAAAGACTCTAGGGTCATTTTCAAGGTCACCCAAACTTTGACAAGTTTTTGGGGAGTGCTTTAGATGAATTTATTTCTAAGCCTTAGACTATGCTAATTTGCAGTAGGAATGATGCTTTTGATTTTAAGGGTTCCCTATAGGGGAAAATGGAAGAGCATACATGAAACATTCCTCTTTTTGCTAAACAATATTTAAATAAATAATTATTGCAAACAAAAATTGACAAGTGTGTTCATTTTTAGACCCAAATGAAAAGTTTGGTGGTGTTCATTTGACCCCTTGGTCTTAGTTGAAAACTTTGAAAAACATTCACCAAAACATCTAAATTCTTTCTTAAACACCCAAAACAAGGTTCCTAATTGATTTTTAAGCATGCAAAGGTGATTTAAACATGTTTTGACCAAATTTTAAACTTGGTCCTACAACCAAATTGTTAGCATGTCCTTTAGATTTGAAGCTCTTTTTCGCTTGAAATAATAAACTTTGGAAAATTGGATATTATGTCTATGTTTTTGGAAAAAAATAGTGACTAACATTAGTTAAGGCTAATCAACATCTAACTGATGTCAATTTTTATAATCGACGTCAGTTAAGTCAGGTAATTGATGTTGGTATTTCTTGCCAACATCAATTATTTTGTAAAACTGTGGCAAATAAAAATGGAAAAATAAAGCTAGAAAATTAATTTACATGAGTTTTAAGGGATCAAATAAATATTTTAACTATATTTAGATGAATTAGAACCATATTCCAATCTAGGATGTTACCAAAACAAATAATGAAGGCACATGTATTGTGCAAGAGATTTGATAGGAAAGAGCAATCCAGAGCACCTAAGTACAAATTTAACATTTTAACTTGAAATGAACTGAATAAATTTAGCGAGCCCATAAATTGCATTACCCCCTTTAGGGATACCCTGGCCAAAATTGGCACTTGAATATGTTAGTTTCACATCATTAACATGTTTTAGTGTTTTTAGGCCAAATTGTGTGTTTTAGGTGGAAATAAGTGAAAACCATGATTGGAGGTTATTGACGACAAGTTTTAGGTGTTTACACTAAATGTGTTCATATTTATTTGATATGCAAATGTGATGGTTTTCTTTCCCTTATAGGTCTTTGTTAACCTAGTTGTCAAAGAGATGTCTTATGCAGATCACATGGAGTGTAAAAGGATAGATGATGGAGTCTTAAAGTGTATCATGACTAGTGAGAGTCTTCTAATAAACCTATTGGTCATAACCTTGGTATTCCATCCATCTAGTATAACCTCCATATGAAATGCGTGTGCATATGGCTCATGAAGATGACTTTTTGGTTTGATTAGTCTATTAGTATGTTGAGAAAGCAAGCTTATGAGTGGATAGTTAAATTCATGGTGCATCACCACACATTAGAATAAGTTTTTAATTTGTGTTTCTTTACTATTTTCATCCCAATATGTTTAGGTCTTAAAAGATCTCTAAAAAGATCAAATCAGGTGAGCTAGCCCTTTAGAAATCTAGAGGTCTAGCCCAATATTAGGTAACCCGTAGCCTAGGTTCATTCCCATATTAGCCTAGTTTTGGGTATTAGGAAATGAACACTCCTATCCTCGACAAGGGTGTAACCTAGAGTATCTAACATTACCTAAGGGCCTTAAATTATGATTTTTTAATGATATAGTCTATGGGTGGGACCACATTACTAGAGGCATATGAAATATATATAAGATTAGATAATTACTTTATTCAAGTAGGAAAGCTGACTCCTAGACCCCTCATGCCCCTATTTATATAAATCCAACCTACTACCCCCATTATTACTCCATTGCCAACTCCAAGTAATCAAGATCATTTTGATGGAATCCAAGTAGATAGGCTTGGAAAGATTGAAGGTTTTATTAAAGCACAAAACAATAAATTGGTATCCTTAGAGAGGCATTAGTATACTTATTATAGACCCTATCAACCCCCTATCAATCTCCATATCCATATTATCCCTATAATATACCTTTTTATACACCAAATCAACAAGTCCAAGGTTAGATCACATAGGCCATACCTTATAATAGTTACAACCCCAATGTTGTAAGTAGTTTAAGGGCATTAGTTCCAACACAAAACAACCTTGCACAATAATTTCAATGGTTTGATCCATGGGAGCAATCAAGTGAGATGGTGATGTCTACAAGTGGAGAAACATATCAAAATTATTGTATAAAGTAGGGTCCTACATTTCAAGCTCATGACACTATGCCTCCTTCACAAGAAGGTCATCCAATGCCTCATAGTGATATTCTTACCATTACACCATCATAAATTACAATCCAACAAGGAAGGAATGTGAGTAACACACCTACCGATACCACCTTTGCAAATTTCTAAAAAGGTGACCACACTTTTGAGAATGTGGTTACAAAATTAGGGTAGAATGTACTAAATCCAGATGATTCAATTTTAGCCCACACAAAG
Organism: Torreya grandis; assembly: GCA_037957365.1. Lineage (NCBI taxonomy): Eukaryota > Viridiplantae > Streptophyta > Pinopsida > Cupressales > Taxaceae > Torreya > Torreya grandis. The sequence continues at coordinate 2,619,615 of JARHVA010001823.1, forward strand.
GATAAGAGGAGGATGATTGATGATAACTTGGGGAAATAGAAAACCACTCCAACACATCCTTAAGCGAATCACTAGCCTACTACTCAAAGTATAGTCAATAAAGCCTCTCTAACCTAGTAGACATCTAAAACACATGGACAACATCATAAGAGTCCATTCGTTCCATAAGTCACTCAAGTCACAAGTGATGCCTCCACTTCTAATTTTTAGCCCAAAAGTACCAATTATCCCTTTAGAATTTTGGACTACATGAAAATATCTAATGTTAACATTCCTATGTGTGATTTTATACTCATTCTAGGGAATAAAGATCTTCTCCAACAAGAGATTTTTAATCTCTCTCTCCTGAACAAGTAAGCTAATAAGGTGAGTGCAATTTACACTAAAGATAGTAAACCTAGTGAAGTATAAGATCTAAAGGTAGTTAAGCCACCTCTATTATACTTGTCAATTATAATAGGAGATTTTCTTGTCTATAATTGCATGATAAATAGTTGTGCCTCTACCTCAATCTTGCTAAAGGCCATAGCTATTAAAGTAGAAATCAAATATGAACCTAATGAGAAAGGGATCTTAAAATTATATGGGTCTTCCATAAATATATTAGGTGTCCTAAAGGATCTAAATGTAATGTTAGCATCCTACCCCAATTGCACTATCTCACAAGATATAATGGTTGTTGATCTCCCTCCATACTTTCCCTATGCCTATGTAGGTATTTTCACTACAAATATTGGGGGATACATTTCGTCTAACTAGTGATAATGGTTTTTAGGACTAGATATGGGACAAGGGTCACTATTAGGTCTGAACCTATTTCTAGGTTCCACTTAGAACCCTATATGCCTAACCTCTCTAATTTAAACTCCATTATACTAGATGAGGATGAGAATATCAGTGAGAAATAACCTAAGAATCTTCTTGAAATAATTTCAGATATGATCCTTTATGAATGGGTAGTTGAAAAACATGGTTTTGACCCCTATAAAACCATTTAGGAGGTAGAATTAGGAGTATACTACATGCATGCAGAAAGAGTTGTTCTTAATCTCATAAACTCAACTCAAGAGCATGATGGCATATGGACTTTATTCTTTGATGGATCAATGTCAAAGAATGGTAGTGGGAATGTAATAGTGATTTTCCCCATTCAAATCAAAATTAATACTTAGGAATGAGGTTCCAATTTAGTTTTACTTCAAACATAACAAAGTATGAAGCCCTTATACATGGTATACAAGAGGTAAGGAGAAGAAGCATCAAATTTTTACAAGTGAAAGGTGATAGTGATCTTGTAGTGTAGTAGGTGAGGGGTGTTAGTGCATTCAAGAATCATATTTTGAATGCCTAAAATAACTAATTATTGGACCTCTTGGAGGGATTCTTAGCATTTGACATCTGTTTTATACTAAGGGAGTCTAATCACCATGCAGATAGACTTGTAGCTATTGGTTCCTAATATAACATTGTTGATAGAGTCAAGGGCACTCAAGGACAATCGTAATCAAGGTTATATGTAGGCCATCTATACCTAATAATGAGGTGAGTTTTCAAGTCTTTGACAGTGATGAGCATATTGCTTTCTTTCTCGTACAAGAGGTAGAATTATATCATAAGAATCAAGGTAAGTTATAGCATCAATTTGATGATTAAATAATACAACTAAGGACTAAAAAATTACCAAATGGATTAGTGACATTATAAATAATCTTAAATGAATATGATTAGATGAGAATGGATAAGGTGAGTATCTCAACTAAAGAAGAGCATTATGAGAAGATAATCATCTTTCAGGATAAGTTACTTAAGTTGGGAAAAGTGAACACATCAGAAGAGAGAGATGCCTTCATAACCTTGTGTCAATAATATGAAATTTTTTTTGCATGGGCGTACCATTATCTAAATTTATTTGACCCCAATCTAGCCCAAAACACCATAGAGTTGTAAAATAATGCAAAATCGGTAAGGTAGAACAAAAGACTAGTTAACTCTAAGGTGGAAGAGCTCATGGGAAGGGAGTTGTTCAAATTAATTGAGTCTAAGATAATATTACCCATTAATTATTGATTATGGGTAACAAACCTTATGCCTATGAGGAAGAAGAATGGAGAGATACATTTATGTGTTGACTTTAAAGACCTTAATAAGTTTTATTTTAGGGACCACTATCTACTACCCTCCATAGATCAGATCCTTCAAAAGGTTTAAAAATATCTCAAAGTTTTTATTTTCTTGATGGTTAATTTAGATAAAATCAAATCTTTGTCAAGGAGGAGGATAGCCACAAGACTACCTACACTACAAAGTGGGGAACCTATGCATACATTAAAATGCCCTTTGGGATATCTAATACAGGGGAAACTTTGTAAAGGGAAATGTATGTTTCCTTTAAGGGGTTAATTAATGAGATGGTGCTCATGTATCTTGATGACATCACTATGTTCTCAAAATATCTATTAGATCACGTTAAACATTTGAAGTTAGTCTTTGATAGGTGTTGGTAGTTTGGAGTTCCTTGAATCCCACGAAATCATATTTTTTATTCATAAGGGAATATTTTTGGGGCATGTAATGTCAAAGGATGGTATCTTCATAGACCCTGAGAGAGTTGAATCAATCTTGGCCTTACCCCTACCCAAGCACAAGAAAGGTTTTCAAATATTCTTAGGGAAGATCAACTTCATAAGGAGGTTTATCCTAGGTTTTGTAAAATTCGTTAAGCCTCTTACTCACATGCTAAATAAGCACAAAGAGTTAACATGTAATAAGGAATAGAAGAGGATATTTGAGGACATCAAATATACCATCTATTAATCCACCACATTCCTTAAACTTGAATTTAGTAAATATTTTTTCTTGTATTCATTCTCTACCTCATATGTAATTTCTACTATGCTTATGTAGTAGAATAATAAAGGCCTAAAACAACTAATTACAATTTTTTAGTCAAGATTTAGAAGGATATGAGGAAATATATACATTTATGTATAAGCATGTACCTGCTATCATGAGATGATTGAATAATTTTAGGCACATGGTGTCTAACAATAAGGTCATAGTGATGGTAGTGCACCTAAACATCAAATAGTTTATACTCAATAGAGATTTGAGTGAGAAGAGAGTTGGGTGGGTAACAAAGTGTATGGAATATGACATTAAGGTAAGAGTGACCAAGATAATAATAGGTAGAGGTTTATGTGAGAATCTTGAATAAAGGTAAAGGAAGACAAAGATAAAGTGTTGGCAATCCATGATAGTTAGTAGGTAGCTACAAATACAACTCTTCTCAGTTGGGCCAATGATGTGGTCAAGTTCCTCCAAATAGGGAAATGTCCTATGGCTTGGATAGGACCAAAATAAGGTACTTTATACTATATACCATAACTTATGTATTTATATTTGTAATTTTCTTTAAGAAACATGTAGGAGGCATGCTTTTAAGATGTGTTGAATCAAGCCATGTTGACAAGCTACATGAATAATTTCATGATGGACCTACTGGTGGACACTTTTATGCCAAGACCACAACCTAAAAAATCATTAGAGATGACATATTTGTCCCAAATTATTTATATATTCACATACTTGGGTTATAAGGTGTTCAAAGTATGCCCTGTTCATTGGCAAAGAAAAGTTTTTTGCCCTTCCCTTGAAACCAACCCAAGTTGAACAACCCTTCATGTAATGGGGATTAAACTTAATTATCATGAACTATCCCCCTTCTAATTATATACATAAGTGGTTCATAACAACCACTGACTACTTCACAAGGTTGGTGGAGGCATCTATACTTAATTAGGCTAATGAGAACTCAGTCTCAAAGTTTTATGGCAATCTTGTGATTGGATTTGGTGTACCTTTGACAATCATCTTTTATAATGACTTGGCCTTTGATAATACTAAGGTAGGTGAGTGGGCCCTTGTACATGGCATATAATTCAAGGAATCCTCCAACTAATACCCATAGAGAAATGGACTAGTAAAGTCCACAAATAAGAAATTGATAAAGATCATTAAAAGAACCATCGAGGATAGTCAAAGAGAGTGGCATACAAGGTTGAGAACTACCTTATGAGAAAATAGAGTTATACCTAAGAGGTCTACTAAACACTCTCCATACCTCTTTATATATGGTAGAGAGGAAATATTTCTTATTTCCCTCAAACTTATTACCTTAGAGCTTGCTCATCAACTTGAGCTCTTGGAAGATGATGCATTGCAAATGAGGATGAATGAGTTGAGATAGTTGGAGGAGACAAGGGATAGTTCCATGCATACCATGTGGTCTAATAAAAATCAATTCAAGAAATAATTTAACAAAAGGGGTTCATCTAGTAAATTCCAACAAGAAGATGTAGTCCTCAAGTGACATGAGGACCATGTAAAACTAGGGAAACACTCCAAGTTTGACGGCCTTTGGAGTGGACCTTATGTCATCACCAGCTACAAGGAAAGTAATGCCTTTCAAATTTATATATTGAATGGTGAGTAACTCTCCATCCCTATCAATAGGATTTTCCTCAAGTTCTTATATTATTCTTCATCATGTTCTTCTTGTACATAAATAGTTAGAATTTGTCTTTTCCCTCCAAGTGCTTTTGTACATGTGTTATGTTTGTTACTTAGTCTTGTTATTGGTAGTTGTGTGTCTTTCTTATTTATTCTTTGTTACTTTTTTGTGTCTCATTATTTAAAACTATGCAAGGTATAAGGAAGAGTTCATAAGTAGTCAATTTTTATTTGTTAATCCATCAAGAGCAAGTTTAAAAACTTTTTGAGTTCCTTGACTAGTAGGTTGGTCACACTAGCTAAGTCACTAGAAATGTTGATTAATTTCTAGTTCCAGACCTAGAAAGGTATCAGCATAATGCCTTAAGTCATGTTATCCATATTAAATACCATGGTTGTCATTTATCTTATGAGTTAGTAGGGTGTTTAGGAAATTCACTATCTTGTCATGATTACAACTTTGCTTTGTCAGTTTTCATATCTCCTTTTTGGCTTGAGTAAAGTATTGTCATGATGATAAAACATGATTATATGGTCTTTGATCACTTGGATGGAGCTCCAACATGTGAAAAAATCCATGGTAAAGGTGGACTATGGATGCCATTTGATAGAGGCTCATAAACACATTGGTTTTGTTTAATAACATGAGGTATGTTCACTTTTAATCTTCCAATAATATCATGAAAAGTGTCTTAAGATTCATTTGAGGTCTAAAATAGGTCATAATTTTTTTTCATACGATATTAACATGATGATTCAATTGATATACCTTTTAAGGTTATATATGTGTGCCAAAGCCAATGTTTTGGTCATAATGAGACCTAATTTGGCCTTAATGGATCACTAAGTCACTTCCCACACCTCTAATAGACTCCATATGCTTCATCATCCCATTATTAGACCATTTCACACCTCATTGAATCTATTACCATCATGTCATAAATAGTGTCTCTTTAATTCCCTCCATTCATACCATTAGGTTTAAAATGCCACATAACCCCTATTTTACCTCCATAACACTTGATAAACATGTATCTAGGTTTGAAACAAGGAGAATTATAGAGAAAATGGTAGGTTTTAGAGTTTTTTGAAGTAGTATGGATCCACATAGTATGGACCAACTCAGGTGGGGTCATGGTTTTGTATAAGGAGGTCATCAATGTAAAATGGAGAAGAAAGCAATGTTTGTCAATGACATGGAAGTTCAAAATCATCCCATCTCTCCCTCGATCTCATTGGTATACTCAAATAGCTCCTCAGGTTTATTCTTGTATTGTATAGAGGAGAAAGAATGGGGGGCCAAGCTCATAGCTAGATAAAATACACTTGGGCAGATTCCACCATGGGCATTTATTTGGGGATTGGTCTCATAAACTTTATGGACATTTATTAATAAGTTAAGGAATTTGTATGCCATTTTTATCTACACATGCCAATTTTGACTAAATAGTTTTTATAGATTCTTGAATTGTCTACTCAAAATAATGATGGATGTTATTTCCTTAGGTCTTGAAGGTTCCTGACATAGTATTTTCAACACTTAAATCACATGTGTGAGGCCATATGACTAGAAGACCTTCAAGACTATCTCATGTGTGTGATCTATAAACAAGTCTATGTAATGGATAGAGGTTTAATGTCTTCATTAGAGGTTTTGGGAAAGGTTGAATAGTTTGTATAAGTGTTTCAAGGTTTTCAATGTGTTCTTACTCAAATTGAAGTTTATGTTGAGTATGGAGCACTTTGGGGCTATCACATGACCATGGGGGTATATTTTGGGGACTTAGAGAGCTCCACAAATGTGGGAAGCACATTTTTCTCCACATTTTGTGGAACCTTACTTCCATGTGAGTGGAATATTCTTAGTATTTTATAATTTTTATGTCTTCTATATTTTGTGGAGTTAGTTGTTAGATGCCTATTTTCCATGTTGACTTCATTATTCTTAAGGAGTTAGTTATTTATTGGAAAAATGAATGACTTCCTTGTTTCAAGGAGTTGGTTGCCATCACGTGTCCTTGTAAAATGTGCCATTTGGAAGAAAATAGATGAGGATGGCAAGTTCCTCCTTAGATGGGTTTATGGACAAGCTTGCTAAGGTGGAGAGGTGTTACCTAGTGGATAATGATTATCTTGGATAAAAAATGCATAATTATCTTTATTTGGTGGATTTTTTCACATTATATGTGTGTGTGTGTGTGTGTGTGTGTGTGTGTGTGTGTGTGTGTGTGTGTGTGTGTGTGTGTGTGTGTGTACATACACACACACACACACATATATATATGTGTGTGTGTGTGTGTGTGTGTGTGTATGTACACACACACACACACACACACACACACACACACACACACACACACACACACACACACACACACACACACACACACACATATATATGTATGTGTGTGTGTGTGTGTGTGTGTGTGTGTGTGTGTGTGTATAGGTGTGGTGTGACTATTCAAAGTGATGTGAATTTTTACAGGGTGTATCTTTTGAGAGACAAAGTCAAAGTGTAGATGTTTTTGCAAAGTGCAGGTGTTTATTTACAGGGTGTGGTATAACAACTTGTGATATAATATTATGAAGGTGTAGGTAAAACATATCATATGTGTAGCATTTTATGTAGGAAAAATTATTTATGTGATTCATGTTAGTGCATAATTAAATCTGATTTTACATTTAGAATCTGGTTATGTGATTTTATGGTGATTTAAATCTGGGTTATATTATTTTAATTCCTAACATTGAGTATCAAAGCTTTGGCTGTATTTTTTGTTGAAGTGGTAAATAATAGGAAGGATCATTAGCTTGAGTGAGAGTAAGCCATGGATAAGGAGCATAGATCTCTCATAGAGAACCAAATGTGGGATTTGATAAGGCTACCCAAGGGCAAGAGTGCATTGCCAAATAAGTGGATCTTTAGAATAAAAGAAGAAGATGAAGGGAGAAAAAGGTATAAGGCCAAGATGGTGGTCAAGGGGTTTGTACAAAAATTAGGTATTGATTTTGATGAGATTTTTTCTCCTATTGTAAAAATGATTTTTATTAGAACTATTTTTGGTTTAGTTGTAGTTGAGGATTTTCACATAGAATAGTTAGATGTGAAAACTATTTTTCTTCATGGTGATTTGGATGAAGAGTTGTATATGAAGTAGTCATAGGGATATGAGGTCAAAGGGAAGGAGAACTATGTGTGTAGACTAAAAAAGAGCTTGTATGGCTTGAAACAAGCTCCATGACAATGGTATAATAAATTTGATTATTTTATGTTAGAACAAGAATATCAAAGGTGCAATTCTGACCATTGCATGTACATCAAATATTTTGATGATGGTTCTTTTATTATATTATTCTTGCATGTGGATGACATGTTAGTTGCAGGAAAGAACATACAACATATTCATATACTCAAAAAATAGCTTAGTGTTTCCTTTTCTATGAAGGGTTTGGGTGAAGTGAATCAAATCTTTGGTATGAAGATTACTCATGATAGTGTAATGTACTTGGATAGAAGAATAACTAATAGAAATAGTAGCATGTAATAGTAATGGATTAGATAAATAGTCGCACATGCATTAGACTAAGGAGATGGATAGGTAAGAGATAGTATAAATAAAGGGGTAGGTGATATTGTAGATTATCTAAGAAGTCATTTGTAATAGAGCATTTCTCTTAAGGAGGTATCCCCCTCAAAGTGGCTCATGATATAGAGTGTTCCTTCCACAAAATGAATTGGTTTTTGTAATGCAAGTATTTCAAATTAATATATGAGTTGATTCAACTATATAGTCTTGATGAGAGTAAAAAGTCCCTGACATTGGTATCAAAGTACTTTTTAGGGACATTTTTGTGATCATGATTTTTTACAAGTATATTTGGGAGCTTCATGGAGCAAGTCTAAGAAGTGCATATTTTTTTATACTCAAAAAACTGACTATTCTTACAATTGCTTATAAATGGTAATAAATCAAACCAGAATTTTTTTGGGTTTTGTGCATCTTTGTCTTATCTTTGCATAAAATTTTAAATTTTTGAGTTTTTTTTGTATTTAAAAAGTTATCATAGTTTTAGTGACTAATCTTTTGTAAAAAAAATAAAAAAACTCAAAAAAATTAAAAAAAGTCATGCAGCCTTTTATTTTAATGTTATTTAGTGTATTGACATGTTGATTATCGTCACAAGTTTTTTTATTTAAATTATTTTTTCATGTTTTGGTTTATTCATGTTTAAAATAAATTATATTTGGTTGTATTATCATGTGAGTAAGATATTATTTTGTCTATTTATGTGTCCAAAAATCAAAAAGAAAAATTGGTTGTATTGTAAGGATGCATTTTTTATTGAAATTAATGTCTAATCTTATAATTCTCATGGGTTTTCCCATTCTCTTAAGAAATCATATCACCAGTGTATTGACTCAGCTTCCATAAACTGGTGTAGTATGAGAATATCAGAGTAAGTTTCAAACATTAACCAATATCACCTCTTTTACATTCTTTGTTCATTATTTTATTAACGAACTTCAAGATGTGATTCAAGAAGAGGTTTGCATATGGCACCCTTAGATAGTAATTGAATTAGTGGGTTTATCCAAGCTCATAGAAGACAACATAAAATGGTAACATCTTTAAACAACACTCCCTTGGACTATAAAAGTAGCATAGCAAGCAGTATAAGTGTCTGAGCACTCCTCTAATGAATCCATTCAAGAAACCACCATGCTTGAGTAGACCCCAGATGAGCCCAAGATGATAATGATAGATCCCAAGTAGGGAATCAAGGCTCCACCTCTCATAGGAAATAATGCTAAGGGGGATGGAATGTACTCTTAATTGGTTCACATAGATAATTATTTTGTGCACCCCTATTCTAGATTTGAGGTGATCATCATCCAGATTCAACTTTCATTACTTGACTCTTACTACTAGATTCTAGTTATAGTTAGTCCACTCATTCATATTTATGTGCATCCACTTCCAATTTCAATTCTTGTGTTCACCTTATTGTTTTACATACTCATATCATAACATAGATAGAAGAAGTGGAAGTAGAAAAACATGTATGACAGAGATTCCATTTGGTTTTTAGCTTATTTTTGTTCTAGCTTTCATTTGGTCCTCCTAATTCTTATCATGTTTCAAGGTCAAAACATATTTAAGGTGGATATAATGTAATGTACCTAGATAGAAGAATAACTAGTAGAAATAGTAGCATGAAATAGTCTTGTATTAGATGAATAGTCCCACATGCATTAGACTAAGCAGATGGGTAGGTAAGAGATAGTATAAATAAAGGGGCAGGTGATGTAGATCATCCAAAAATTCATTTGTAATAGAGAATTTCTCTTAAGGAGGTATCCCCCTTGAATTGGTCCATTATACAAAGTGTTCCTTCCATAAAAGGAATTGGTGTTTGTAATGCAAGTATTTTAGAATAATATATGATTTGATTAAGCTATTTAGTCTTGATGAGAGTAACAAAGGAGAGGAATATAATTTTGTCTTAGTCAAAGTATGTGAATAAAGTCTTAGAAAGCTATAGCATGTTGGATGATAAATATGTTGATACTCCTTTGGCAAGCCACTTTATATTATCAAAGGAGTAGTGTCTTAGGATAGAGATTGAAAAGCTTAAGATGTCTGAGGTACCTTACTCATTAGAAGTTGGTAGCTTGATGTATTTCATGGCTTGTACTAGGTTGGATATTTTCCAAGTAATAGGAGTTATGAGTAGGTATATGAGTGATCTTAGTTATGAGCATTGACAAGTAGTGAAATGGATTATTCAGTACTTGAGAGGAACCATTGATGTTGCATTATGTTATGGTGGATTAGATACCACTTTGTGTGGTTATGTGGACTTATATATGGTAGGGGATATTGATAGTAAGATGAGTACAATAGGATATATATTTACTATTGGAGATACAGAGGAGAAATGTCCCAAAATAGAGGTTGAAAAAATTAATATGTCCAAGGTACCTTATTCATCGGTATTTGGTAGCTTGATGTATGTTATGGTTTCTACTAGGCTAGATATTGCCCAAGTAGTGGAAGTTATGAGCAAGTATATGAATGATACTAGTTATGAGCATTGGCAAGCAGTGAAATGGATTCTTTAGTACTTGAGAGGAACCACTGATGTTGCATTATGTTATGGTGGATCATATACCACTTTGTGTGGTTATATGGACTCAGATATGGTAGGGGATATTGATAGTAGGAAGAGTATGATAGGATATATATTTATTTTTAGAGATATAGTACTTAGTTGGATTTCCAAGATATAGAAGGTTGTGGCTTTATCAACCATAGAGGCTAGCAAGGAGATGATTTAGTTATAGGAGTTATTTCAAGATTTGGGTCATAAGCAAGAAGTTGGGAGACTACACAATGATAGTTAGAGTGTTATTCATTTGGCAAAGAACTTTACTTTCCACTCAAGGATGAAACACATTCAATTATGTTATCATTTCATCAGGATAGATTTGGAGGAGAACTTGGTGAAGCTAGAGAAGATTTATACTAGCCAAAATCTTGTGGATATGATGACCAAGGTGACTATCACACTGGAAAAATTGAGACTATGTTCAAATTTGGTTAGCCTTAGTGGTCATGGAGCAGTGATAGATTCTATTCAAGAGAAATGATCTCTAAATGGGAGATTATTGAGTCTGGATACCTTTGGGGATATCACATGACCATGGGGGTATATTTTAAGGGCTTAGATATCTAAAAAAATGTGGGGAGTGAATTTTTCCCCACTCCACCTTTTGTTGAACCTTACTTCCATGTGAGTGGAATATTCCTAGTATTTTCTAATTTCTGTCTTCCATATTTTATGGAGTTAGTTGTTAGATGCCTATTTTCCATGTTGACTTTCTTTTTTTTAAGGAGTTAGTTTTTTTATTGGAAAATGGAATGACTTCATTGTTTCAAGGAGTTAGTTGTCATCACATGTCATTATAAAATGTTCCCTTAGGGAGGAGGAGAGATGAGGATGGTGAGTTCCTCCTTAGGTGGGCTTATGGATAAACTAATTTAGCTGGATGAGAGGTGTTACCTAATGGATAATGTTTATCTTGGATAAACATTGTGCATTATTTGGTGGATTTTTCCTCATTTGTTATATATACAAGTGTGGTGTGACTATTTAGAGTGATGTGAATTTTTGCAGGGTGTGGATTTTGAGAGATAAAGTCAAAGTGTAGATGTTTTTACAAAGTGCAAGTGTTTATTTAAAAGGTGTGGTATAGAAGCTTGTGATACATTATTGTGAAAGTGAAAGTGCAGGTGCATCATAGCATATATAGAGCATTTTCTATAAGAGGAATTATTTTCATGATGCATGTTAGTGCATAATTAAATTTGATTTCACATTTAAAATCTGGTTATGTGATTTTATGGTGATTTAAATATGGTTTATATTCTTTTAATTCCTAACAGGTCCAATCACCCCTTGTCATCTCAAAAGATCTCAAGGAGAAAGGAATTATGCATAATTGAAGGTCACTATGGAGTTAACACTGTTTATGGCTTAGTGACATCTATAGAGTCTCAAATGTAACTCAAAATGTGGAAAAAGGGTGTTGAAGTCATAGTCAAGTGTCATCATATCCTTAAAAGAAACTTCCCCTAGCTTTCATGGTCGCCTCCTAGGCCTAGAAACCATATCCCTTGTTTACAAACCCACATAATCACTTTTATCAAAGTTTAAGGTCTTTTGCAAAAATTAAGGTTTTTTTTTAGTTTTTGAGGTTTCACTTTAGGGTTGTATATGCATCATTTCTACCTCCAAATTGACATAGTTAGTTAAGTATATGTGTAGACAGTCTTAAAGCTTCATGTGGATAGTTTTATAAAAGTTTTTTCTCCATTTCACACCATTTTCATATAATTATCTTTTCATATGGTTTTTACTACCATTCACACTATGTTACCCTTACTTTCATGTCCTACACTCCATATCTCTCCACCATCACCCTCCTCCATTAATACACCCTTTAATCCAAGCCTAGATCATGTCAATAGACCTCCATACTCCCTTAGAACCAATAAAATCAATGAAATCATAGGATGTTATACCCATATGATCATATAGTGAACTAAGGAGACAAATGGCCACCTACAACCAACCATTTTAGGCCTACTATACCAGGGTCTCCAAAAGGCACTGTGTATACCATTTAAAGGCATGGAGATTGATGTGAACATAAGAAGATATGCATCCCAAATATATGAGTGGATATATAAAGGTTTTACTAGGGTTTTAACATTTATTGATCACTATTCCCTCATAAAAACATGACAATTAGGCCCTACACATAGTTAACATGTATTAGTATACACCTAAAGTAGATTAATCCATATGAGGAACAATAATTTGCTTATGGTAGAAGGGAAGAATTAATGAAAAAATGATTAAGGTTAATATTGAATGAAAATTCAAAATTTATGGTTATCACCTTTATGGGTGTAAAGTAGCACCTACACAGGCTTAAAACACATAGGCATACATAGACATGAGCTTTAAGCTTGAGTAAAGAGGTAGTATGCAAAGAAATAAACATTGTAAAATCATGATCTAAGCATGATAATAGACCTAAGGCACATGATTGATAATTCATTATCACAAACATTTTAGGAAACAATGGAGAAGAACAAATTCAAAACTTTCATGCCTAGTCACACAGTTAACAGTCAGTTTACAACTAGTCTGAGCTAAAATGGTGGTTTGAGACCCTTATGGGCATGTCCAAGCCTTAAAATTTAGTATAAATTGTCACCATGACTATTTAAAGACACCAATGTATTCAATTTGTCTAAAAAAATATTGGTTATACCCACTGTTCTATTTCAAACCAAACCCTATCTATGATAATTATTTTGTGGGTTGAAATATTTATCCATGCCATATAGGGTCTGTAAAAAATTTGGGAGACATAGGAGGTTTTTTTTAAATGAAACATGATAGATAAAATCCTTATACCTCCTCCAAATATTCTAACACTTAGAACTATAGTTAAGTGCCTAAGTGATAGGCTAATGCAAATAGTCACACAGGCCTACTTATAGACCCTACTGCCATCCCAAGATTCCTTCAAGCTCTTACAATAAGTTGATTGGTCAATGTGAAGTGTATGAATATGTTTAAGACATGTTATTAATTTTTAAAGTATAAAGAGGTGATAAATTTAATCAAGGTGTCCTCAAACCCTATTTGAGTCAACCAACTTATACACAATCAATTCAAAGCCCACCGTCAAATGCTCACCCACTCCACCACATAAATGCTCAATGCCAATGCTCCTAAGTAAGTTTAATTCTCCATATGGACCAAATATTTATGAAATATTGGTTGGAATTTGGGGTCTAATATTTATTAACAAACCTTAATAAAAAAAGCACTCAAAATATCCTAAAAATAAACTTAATGTCATCTTGTAATGTTCATATCTCTACATATCCTTTTCATGATAACCCAAGCCATTCATGGAAGATGAGGAGGTCATTTCCCTATAGATTCATGGAATTTTTTCCTAGTTTGGGAGTCTAATCTCTATGAACCATCATTAGGATGGTGATCATCTCAAACCTTGTATAAAACCCAAAAGTGACCTAATGGTGAATTTTGGACTCAAAACCTATCTAGATGAGATAATTTGACCATGAAATGACCTTTAAGGTCTTTTAAGTTCCTCTAAGCATCATAGTGACTCATTGGTTGGCACATACAAGAGTTAAACTATATAAAAAAAGCCTGAAAGTGATAGTTTAAGCTCAAAATCAAAGAGATGGGGACTATTTATGTGCACAATCAAGTCAAGAGGGATAATGGGTCCTAGAACATCTAAACAAGCCCCTTTAGCATCCACCAAAGTGACCTCCATGATTGGTTCAGTAATAAAAAAGGTACAAGTGTTTGAATTCATGGTTATATGCATTCAAAGAGGGTTAAAGGGCTTGATCAAGTTAGTTTTACTACCTCTTAAGGTTGTTAAGGTAATTTTTAGGTTGGGTATGACGCAATAATGCCTTGCAAACCCACGGTTTAAACCAAAATTCATGATTCATGCCTATAGATAGATCAACCCATAGCTTCCACTATGACTATGTCATCAAAAAGTGAAGTAGAGAAAAATTTAGAGAGTATGAATGCTTTAAATCTTCTTTGGAAAGGCTATCATAGTGTTTGGAAGCCCTTTTGGATAATTTTAACCTCAAGATAAGTTTCTACAGTGAGTCATTTTACTTATAGACACACAAAAGTTACTCAAAAGGTATGTTCTTCACACAAAGAGCATATTCAAATGCTCATTATAGATTTAATTCTATGCATGGATAACCCAAAACTTAAAGGAAGGTGAGGAGGTCTATTGGCTTGAATTTTGTGTAATTGGTTCAGATATACAAACTCTAATCTCTATGATCCATCCCTAAGACCCCTAAATAGTCTTAAACCTCCCTTAAACCCTAATAGTAACTTGAATAAAGATGTTTAATGAAAAATGAATTAAAACACTTATAACTTGCTTGTCTAACACTTTGATCATGTTTCTATCTTAGAGGGGTTTAGGTCAATGGTTTTTTATGGTAAAAGAACTATATTGTCACTTCTTGAAAATGTAAGTTTGTAGCTTTTTAGGCATAATATGTGTTGAAAATCCTAACTAGGAGTTATAAATTATGGGAGAGGTAATTTTAAGGCTTATTATACCTATATAAAATAAAAATTATGCATGAAGGTTCCTTCAAGTAGCTCTAACATCTCATCCTAAATAACTAATATGTGAAGCAGCTCAAGTGGCCTAGTCATGCAGGGCTAATGTGTTACAAGTGAAGAACACTTAAGACATCTCAATTATAATGAATAGGGTTTCATATAAGAATGACATAAGTATTCTTAGATGATTTTTGATTTTATTTTATTTGTTTAATCATTCAAATAATGAATATGAGTAGAAAGATGAAGGATAAGCAAAATAGGTCTACTTATATTTCAAGTAGAAGAGTCTAAAAGGCATATAATGGCATGGTAACATTGATGAACCATCTTGAATCATTGGTAACTATCATATAGGTGAGTATATCCTAAAATTAAGTCTATTATAATAGGTTATAGGTAGTTCCAAGGATAATTATGCATGTACATTGAGGGAGAGGCTGCCCAACACCTCTAGGAGGCCTATCCACATTCCATTTGCATTGTGTAACTATAATTAGAGGGAATATTGGGATATTTAAAGCATTTTTAATACATAAATAAAGTAAAACTTGGGATTTAAAACTTCCATGCCTAATCTCCATGCCAAAGTGGACTCATTGAAGGCATGTCAACAAAGGAGGATGATAAATAAGCCTATTGTAACTACCATATGCCACATTGGCATCATTCATGGCCTCTACCATGCCTAGAATATTCACTTATCTCTCTCAAACTTATATTTAAATATTCATTGAGATATTACTTTGGTATCCTTCAGCTAGGTGTAGCAAAGCTCTGCCAAAATTGCCTTATACTCCTTTGAATCAAAAGAAGACACTTGAAGATTTCTTGTTGAATGATAGTGTGCTTCATGAAAGTTTGATTTTTAGAATGTATGAATGATGTTATCATATTTAGGTCCTTTAATGCACCTAACTTAAGGTTTTTATTTTATTTTAGGTTTTATGAAGTGTTGTCAAATAGAGGTGTTCTTGAAGTGTCATAAACCAATAGTGTTTTGTGTAGATCTAGTCCTTTATCCTTCAAATTTTAGAACTCTAAATCAACCTCCATATGAAATATTCATTATTAGAACACCATCAAGGAGTCTTATCATTTTAATTTTCAACAAGCGCATTAGTGGGTTTTAAAGGATATGACTAAGAGTGTATCTCTAATTAATTGGTACATCACCACTTAGAGTACATTCTTTCATCGATTTTCTCCTCTTTTTCCATTTTCATTGTAACAAGATTAAGTATTAGAGAGTGTTTAAGTGAAAAATTAGGGGAGTTATCCCCATAAAATCTATAGGTTTAAACTATATATTAGTCATCCCATAGCCTATAGATCACTCCAATGTTGGTCTAGGTTTGAGGTGGATGTGAAAAAACCTTTCCTCAACAAGGGTGCAACCTAGTTACCTAAAAATAACCTTATATTTATCCCCTCAACTTATTTTATATGCTTTAGGAGTTAAACAAGACAATACCCTAGCAAATAAATTTGTTTGAAAGGAATTACAATATTTATATTGACACTAAAATATAGTTAATAATACATATTTACCTAATTTAGCATGTTAAATAAACATAGTAAGTACAAAACAACTAAGGGATAAAGAGAGTGTATTTTATTTAATGTTTAGTTCTAGATCATGGTGGTGGTCAGGAGTCATCACAAAGATATGTTAGAGATATCTATTTCATTCATTCTATGTTTTGACTATTTTTAACCTTTGAACAATTGCATTGACTTGGGATAGTAGCATCCATGCTTATATTTTTATCTGATTCTAGTGTTTGGTGAGAGATATACATAGGAGTGATCTCAAATTTTGATAAGACCTATGTTTCCCCTATGTAATCATTATGTGTCTCAACTCATGCTCACCTATGTACTATATCCATACAATAAGCCAACCCTAGTTATTTTACACTGTGCCTCTTTTAACCTAGTAAAAAGTGGTTAGTAACATGAATTGAGCTAGCCCTAGCAACCTTGTTATTTCTAAGTGTTGCCTACATAGCTAATGCTCCTAAGAGGACCTCAAATTCATATGTAGTTCTCCCTCTTATGCATGTGTGTAATTTTAATAGTATGAATATATGTTTTTTCTCCTATTAGCCCTTAGTACAAGTGATGCAATAGTATATTTGACATTTTTAATGATTCAAGTATTTAAAGTAGTTTTGTAGTGCAATTTGATAACTTGAAATAAATAGTGCTTTATTATTATAGAGTTTTCTTATCAAATTAGAAGGTTTATTAATTATACCATAGCTTTGGTGTATATTTGAACCTTTTGAATTTGAATTAGAACCTAGTGGCATGTGAGAAGCCAACCATATAATGGGAAAAGAGAGATAACAAAATGGTCATAATGTGAAAGATATGGTAAAAGATAAAAATATAAGATTGGATAGTTGTGTTGAGCCTAGAAACTAGTTTTTAGGATGGATACAAGTGTTTGGGGAATGAAAATATAAAAAAGTAATCACAATAGGTAGGGGTCTCTGGTATACACTAAATGAGGATAAAAAAACATAACACATAGGCCCAAGGGGTAGGTAAATCAAGTGAAATAAGATGGAACCAAAGAGGTCCATGAGAGACCATGTCACTAGATGTCTAATTATTAGTAAAGAGGTGTATACATACAAGAAGACTAGTAATATATGTACTTGTACCAAAATGGGTGTCTAGATTCCCCTACCACTTTAATCTATTAATGTAATAAAAATTGTAATTACTAGTTTAAAAGGAAAATCAAATGCATATCATGGTGTGGACAACACACCTTGTTTATACTCGAGTTGATACCTTAATATTTTATCCTTGATCATTACCTAAAACCAATCATATGCCCAAAAAAATATAGATCAGTATATATAATCTATATGTAAGCAATACTAAAAAATCATCATAAAGAAATAACATGGATAGAGTAACCTATGTGTGTGTCACATAGTAATTAGGCCTAGAGTGCAAGAAACTAGAGTGCTAGAAACTAGAGAAATAGACAGAGGAAATTACAACCTCATCTATATTTTATATAGGAATATGAGTGAGTCTACAAGAGGTAAAAGTGTATTACACCATATTGGTTTTGTACCTAGGGTGAGGAGAGTTAGGAGGTGATCATGCCCCCAACCCATAATAATAAGAGAAGTATTTCATCCATTGGGAGTATCATTTTCTAATGAGCACAACTTGATTGAAAAAGATATGTATATGTATAGATCAGTATAGGGTGAGTGATTTAATCAAGATCATCCAAAAAACTTGATTAGACTGGATGATTTAATCCCTTTAATCATATTGAAAATAATAACCAACTGTTGTAGATGGGTAAGGCTCAATACATTCCATAAATGCTCAATTAGGGTATCAATACATTGGGGTATCAATACATAATTTTTTTGTAATTTTGAATTTTATTTGGATTGTTTAAATATTAGGCACATGTTTCATAGAATATGTACCTTGGATATGTATCATGTTGAAACTATGTATAATAAATGGTATCGATGTATAGGATTTTTCCATAACTATGATTATGAATCATTTACTATGTATGTTTTGCCAATTTGAAAATTTGTATAAGTGTGGATAACAAGCTTCCAAAGCATGCCCCCACTATGTATAAAGGAATATTAAATTGGAATAAGTACCAATGTAAAGGAAATGTTTTCCAAAATATGCCCCCCATTATAAGTTGTAGATGTTAAATAATAAATAGTTATGGAGAACATGCTTATAAAGTATGCCCCCACTAAATCTAAAAATTGATATAAGTACCACATACTGAATGAATGTGGAGAACATTATTCCAAAGCATACCCTCACTATAATCTGATAATTGTGCCAATTGTGTGTCAATTATGTAGAACATGTTTATAAACATGCCCTTACTAAGATTACCTCCTTTTTAAAGGAGATAATATAGTGCCTATTGGTGGTCTCCTCATAAATAGAATAATAAATAATTTTCTTGGTAACATTTGACTTGGTAATATTATGTTAATGTTATAGCAAAGAATTTGTAACATTATTTTTGGTAGTATTTGGAATGTTTCAAGATATTTGTGTAGCAAAAATTTTAGTGATTTTTAAAATTTATTGAAAATATACAAAGTTGGTATAATATGGAAGGGTTCATTATGTAGATCCCAATGCAACTTGCATTTTTAAATTTGGATAACTGAGGCTCAAGATATGGCCATTTGAAGTTGTGCCAAAGTGGTATATTAGGTGGGTTGGGATAGAATTTTGATATCATTTACATTTTGAACCTTTGTGAATTTTGACCTCTAAGCCTAAAGGAGAATAATGCCACATGGAAGAGTTCCTCCTTTATGATAAGATACACTCTAGAGTGCCTTAGCCAATTAGGATTTTTGCAACTTGGTAAGTAGGTATTTGTAAATTTATTATTAATTTTGAGTTTTTGAAAATTTACATTTTGAACCTATTTTTTTAGCCTTTTTATGGGCTATCAGATTCTTGTGTTATCATCTAAGACAATTTTATCAAGATGATGATGAAACCATATAGTACTAAAAATTATCATCTAATGTATGTGTTCAAAATGGACATTAGCATCTAATGTAGTTTTCCTACATAGATGATAGTATCTGACACTAGTATATTTATATTTTATGCTTAATTTATTGTTATTTATATATTTTTATTAGAAATTTGATCATTGGCGAGTTTTTATTATTATTATTTAGTTGTAAGAGGATGTGCATATTCAATATTTCTAGCATGGTTGCCACTATTTAACTTTGGCAGAGTTGGGTTTAGATATGGTTAATTATGTCATTATTGATAAGTTAGGATTGGGTAATGTGGCTCAATTAGGATAGGTTATATATGATATCCACCTCCTTACTATTGTAGTGGAGGGGTGGAACCCACTTATATGTATATTCTAGATTCCTACTAGTGAGATCACCATCACCCTAGAGGATGTATATTAGATATTTTGATTACCAATTAAGGTGAGGGGGTGTAGGTAGCTAGTGATGGTAGTCATATCTATATTTAGTGATTGCATGTATATTTTACCAATCATAGGGATCTCAAGGAAAATTCAAGTAGTATGAATTTATTTTATAACATTATTAGTGGTGATGTTCTTCCACTATGGGAGTTTGTGTATTACTAGTATCATTTGTAGCTATGGAGGGTGGGATAGTTGGGATTTCTTATCATATGTATTGGGTAGTTCATCATATTGAGTTGGATAAGACTAGATATTCTTGGGATTAAACTATATTATACTAATTTTATAGATATCTATATAAATTTACACTAGAAATCCATGGTGGTGGTATTCATGTGATGACTCTATTACATTTTTAGGTGTATGAACATATCATAATAGTTCATCTAGTTGGTGGTCCCCTTCCTGGTGGGCCAAGCCACAAGTGTCTACTAAGCAATGGGTATTCCCACATGGTAGATTGCATACCATGATAGAATATTAGACTAATTTGGATAGGTTTTCTCTTGATTAGATTGTGTGAAATCTTTATAGGACTATTTTTGGGTGGCCTATGGTCACAAGTTATAGAGAGTTCATCTTAGTATGAGGTTGAATAATTGATTTCCTAGAATCCATGAATTTTAATAAGATTGAGTGACATAATAATTTTGGATTGAGTAAGATGTGCCCTCAGAATCATATCCATGGCATTGCATAGTATAGAGTGGTCATAAGCCACATGATAAGCTAGCACCCACTACATAGATTTAGCCCCACACCTAGGTGATGAGTGAGATCATATGTTTTCCTTGGTAATGGGACATGATGTAGGTTATATTAATGGGTATGTGTAGTGGTGGGATAAGGATATATGGCCTCTATTTTTTTATTTTAGTTATAGCTCCAAGTTCCATTCCTATAGCATAGGAAGTTTATAGAGAGATAAGTGATTATGGAGGAGACAATGCTTGAGTAGGGCCAACACCAATTGATGAGACATCCATTAGATCCACATGTGGGTATCTTAGTTTTGATTTTTGCATTTTATTTTACTATAAAACTATTAGGTTTTGTATATTTTTCTAACTAGTGTATTATCTCAAATATGTGTAAGTAACTAGGAGTGGTTGACCTTGGTAGATTAGGTGATTTAGGACCTTATGCATAGTGTACCAATAGACATAGCTAGATAAAACTTTATTCATAGAGTTGTTGATATTACTAGTGTGCATTAACAATTTTTTGATTTGGTTATAAGAGGTGTGGTAGCATACCATACTATAGCCATATCATGAGGAGTTATGTGAAGAGTTAGATATACAAGACATCCTAGAGAAGAGTTCTAATGAAATCATGTAGACACTTATTAAGTGATACAATTATTTGAGATGAGAGTATGAGGAGATAGTATAGAAGATATGTGTTTTTGAGGAGAGAGTATGCATGCTTTCAAATGCATGGAGTCCATCATTTGATCCTGGTACATCTAATTCTAAAGGTGTTAGATTTATGGATGTTGATAGTGATGATTATACCCCATGGGATATGCCCCTTATTTATGATCGATATATTCATTTTTAAAAAAATTGTATCAATTTATTTGTATATGACATTATTCTCATGGGTTTGATTCGGTATCTAATATATTTTCACCACTTTATTCTTTGTTGGTCATTATATGATTTGTTAGTTAGTTGACTTATATGGTGTATGTTGTGGATATGGTAAAAGGTATAACAAATATTTAAATTTAATGAAATAATTATATGATTTTAATAATAAAGTACTCATTTTATGTAATGGAACCTTATAGGAAACAAGAATGCTTTACTGTAATGATCATATGGGAAAGTAACTATCATTTTTTATTTTATAGTTAACTCGATTGGAATTATAGGTGTAACTAGTGAATCTATAGGTACATATTTAGGAACCTAAATATTTTGTGTAGGTACTCCCCCTCCATGTGTACCTCTATCCAAGACATGATTAACCAATGGTTCCTTGGTAGGATCTATGTGGGAGTAATCAGTCTTAGTAGAGATCACATTAGGATAAGGACTAATGTTAGTGGGTGTCTTATGCAAAGGTTGATGGACCATGATTTCATTATAAGGATAAGAATGACATGGATCAACCCTGTTATATGGGCCTTTAGAAGAAGTATTTGAATCAGTTATGGATGCCTCTTTTTTAAATGTGATAATTCCATGATCTGCTAATTTTGTAAACTTTTGCTCAAGATCAAAACACTCATTATCTTGATGACCATTAATACCATGATAAGTGCAAAATTGGTGCCCTTTTACCTTCTAAAATCTATGATGTGGATACTTTGAACTAATATGGAGTTTTATCAATTATTTATCCAAAAAAAATCATAATATATCATGTGGTTTATCTCATTACCAATCAAACTAAAGAGGTTGGCATCTAGTGGTGCTATTTGGTCTAACTATAAGAGGGATTTGCAAAACATTTTCCTTTCATTTTTTTAATACTTTAAATTTTGGTCATTTTGTAGGTATTAGAGGTTCTATATAATATTTTGTAATTGGTTCATGATCCTTCATAACTTCTTAAGGTTCCCATGAAACATAAGATTTTTTATTTGGTTCATGATCTTCGTAACTTGTTTAGTTTCCCTTGAAACATGAGTCTTAGCATGCTTGGTTGGTGATGTAAAAATAGGTAACTAAGTTTGTGTGTTTGTTAAAGCACATGCATAATTATGCACATCCCAATACAAGGTCTTGAATGAGCAAAGGGATTGTGCAATGATATCTATCTAAGTAGAGAGAGAAGACCCCTACTAAATATAAATTATAATTCCAAATTTGAGTGTGTAAAGTTTAAGGAATATAAAACATCCTCAAATTGAATAACATAGTCTTGTAGAGATTCATTCTCATGTTGGGTCAATTTTTTAAAATGCTCCAATGGTAACTTATGTAATGTAAATCAGTGAAATGTGATTAGAACACATCCTAAAACATTATTAAAGTTTATAATGAACCATTTGGCCAAATGAACAACCAATCAAGAACACCTTTTATTAAAGTGTGATGGAAAGATTTTAATAATAATATTTTATGTTGGGCCCAATGTCCAAAGAAGTGTGTATATTATTGAAAATGAATATAATGATCCCATTAACCATATAATAATTATAAATCATGAATGATAAAATTATATGGATAAGGGCACTCGAACACATGTTGATTAGTAGGTTATCTTGGTAATGTATTCTCCTCAAAAAGTTCTTTATGAGAATAAAATTTTAACTTAAGAGTGTTGGTTTGATTTTGAAAATATCCAATGGTGATCATGATATATATCATATAATTATGAGAGGTTGAAGTTTGTGTTAGAGGTTATAAATAACCATTCACATGAATGTTATGCCCTTAATCATTGGTGTGTCTAGGGATATGTGTAGTCAACTTGTGGCTTACATCACCTTTTTTCATATTATTTTACATTTATCTATGCATTATTATGCTTATTAGGTTGGCTTATGGGTGTCACATGGCCTTGTTAGACTATATATAGGAGGTAGGGTTAGTTATTAATCATCATATTTGAGTATTCATTCTTATTACAAGCATTTGGTAGGTTGCCCACTCAAAGTGGCTTATCTATTATTCATATTTTCTACCATATTTACATATCATTGTGATATAGTATTGTATATCTACTTATTTAATTAATTAATATCATTCCAAGTGGTATCAGAGCATTAATTTGGGCCATAATTAGGTCAAAAACCCTAGATATTGAAATTTGGCTATATCTCACAAATGTTTGATAATTTCTCTACAATTGTTTTACAAGAGTTGAGAAATAATTCAAGTAATATTACATTAAAATTTAAGCTCATTTATATCTATTTTGTAAAAGTTATCGCTATTTTAGGTTTTCATAGTTTTTCTCCATAGCTCACAAATTACAAAACAATTTAAATTTATTTACATTTTTGAAAATCTTGGAAAAAATTATTTTGGGTTTATTCTTTTATATTTGTGATTTGAGCTTGATATATTTAAAAATATTCATAGTCAAATTTGGGTCAATGGGGTAAAATAAGGTTCACCGTCAAGCCTTCTTATGGCTAGTCCTAACACTCATGGATAAGGGAAAGGGAAAAAGACCCCTAAAAATAATTCAAGGGATGATATGGAGTTTAAAACCTCTAATATTATTTCTAAAATTCAATCAAATATACATAGCCTAATGTAGAATGATGTGTAAGTCCAAACTCAAATGTCAATAATGTAAGGGGAACTTAATGGTGTGAATAATAAGTTGCATCATATCATGACACAAATGGATACTATTTTATCTCATTTTCCTATCAACAACCCTCCAAATTTTCCTTCTGGTCCTCCTTCTCTCAACACTAACACCACCAATATAGGGGTGAAATTTATGTTGCCAAAAGTAGACATACGTAAGTTTGATGGTAAGGACCCACTCACATGGATTAATCAAATTGAAAATCTATTTGATTTGAACCAAAATCTTATCTCTCAAAATGTGGTTATGGCATCTCTATATCTAGAACCTGATGCATTCATTTGGTATCATTAGTTGTATGTGTTTCACTCAATTTTTACTATTATTCAGAAAAAGGTAGTAAAACTAGAAATATAGGCTATGGTAGTAATACCTACTCATTTGTGCACATGTTGAATTATAAGATTGTGAAGAGATCCTATTTTGCTAGGGATGATGACCTACATATAAGAAATCACTAAATCAAATTTTTTAATTAGATAAGTAGCTAGGTGGATTGCCTAGCGCTAGCTAGATCTTGGAAGTGAGAGCTTCTTTAGGGGCTGTCAATCCACCATTTTATAATAATTAAGTTAATAAAATAGAAATAAATTACTTGCATCAATGATTAAAAAGTGATAAAATTGATAACAAAAATTTCTTGATAAATAGATATGCTAAAAATGGTTTAATTAGTGATAAACTAATTAGTACTAGTGTTAGTGGTCAGGGTGTGATTCAAGGAATCTAAAAAAAGGCATATGAGTGGTCAAGAACACAAAAAAGTTAATTTAATTAGGAAAAGGAAGTTGAATAATATTTATATCTTTTCCTATCATAGGTGACCATTGATGGTTGGGTTGACCATTAGCGATTAGGCCTGACTGTCAATGTTGGGCTAAGCATCGATGGTTGACTATGTCTAATTATAGACATTATCAATAACTAGTTATCAAGATTTTGGAACAAATTTTGGGAGTTGGTCAAGGTCTAAATTGATTTTAAAAGGGAAATAAAGTACATGGATGGAAAAAAACAAGTACTTATCTTACCTAGAGTGGATTAGGTGAGTGATAGGTGTTGTTGATTTATGGGTGGAATTTGGCCTGATTCTAATAGAGTAATGGTGCTTGGAGACTTGGTTGAGAGGTAGAGATAAATTGGATCTTAGAAAGAGAGGTTGATAGTGTTTGATAATGCTAAATGACCTGCAAGAGAAAACTCTAAGTATATGAACTCCTGATAATAATTACAGATGGTTTGACCTCCCAGACCTCTCTGTCTTATAGGCACAAGCAAGTGGTGGAAGTGGTTGTCCAAACTAGACTTGAAGAAAGATTATAAATATAATACATCTATGAAAAGGGATCACAACTAGATTTATACTACCATATTTTGAAAAGTAAGGTGGTGGTTTGCATCTAGGTTGCATGTAGGAAGATCAGGTAGTTGAACCTGACCATTGACGGTTGGGTTGACCATCAATGGTTAGCCTAACTATTGACAGTCGAGGATAACTACCAAAATAGCCTAAAAGGACATGTTAAGCTTAAAACTACTGAAGATTGGCCTAGATAAGGAAAAAAGGGTCCAATGGGCCTGTTATGGGTCATGGTACTTGGGAATATGTATGTAGAATTCTAGTGTCTACATTTTACCCCTTTTTTGTGTTGCTCTTGTGAACGAGTGATAAAAAAAATGGAAGTTGGGTAAGGTCAATTTTTCCATAATTTAGGAGGATTTAATTCTCTCTTAAATCAAGATGTGATGAGGTCAAATGAAATTGGATCAAGGTTTGATAAGTGGTAGGTGGTAGGGTAAGATGCAAAACCTACAAAAATAAAAAATAACTAAGTGTGATAGGTTAGATCACCCAAAGAGTAAAGTTGCCAATGTTAATAAATAATAAGTTT
This sequence comes from Torreya grandis, assembly GCA_037957365.1. Taxonomy (NCBI): domain Eukaryota; kingdom Viridiplantae; phylum Streptophyta; class Pinopsida; order Cupressales; family Taxaceae; genus Torreya; species Torreya grandis. Next base: position 2,646,012 of record JARHVA010001823.1, read on the forward strand.
TGTCCAAAGAATACAAGTGATAAATGTATCATGTGAATACTATAGGCATGACAGTTGGATACACCTATTAGTCTCTAAGGTAGATTTATTGTTTTTAGTGGGTATTTGAGGCAGGAAGTGCTCTTATGAAAACACCAAATGTGTCAATATGCAACAGGTATCTAAGGTAGGAAGTGCTCTCATGAAATCATAAATGATCTGATTATGGTAATAGGTGGTACAAATAGGTAACCTAACAAGGTTGGTTAGTGTAATCAAAATGACCTAGGCAAAAGTCAGTGCAATACATGTGCATAGTTTGGATAATAGGGTCATCATCAAGGTGGACATGGGAAAATGGATGGGTTTAGGTACAATCAAGCTAAATATAAATACACTAGGCAAGTAGACACTACCAACATAGTGTAGGGGATATGATATCCCATAACCATTTCAGGTCAAATGTATTTCTTACTCATAAGGTAGTGTTGAGTTTGATAGGTGACTAGATCATCAAGAGTGTGCATAGAATATAACTGAGTGTGAAAAACAAGTACTTGATGTCAATTACCCAACATTAAGGTGGACATGGTCAAATGAAATTTCCTAGGATGAGTGATTTGTTATAAGGTAAGGTTCTCACATTGTGATCCTTTGGAAAGGGCTTAGTTTAGGTATTTTTATTGTGCTTAGGGAGAGTAGAAGAAAAAGAGAGACAAAGAAAAAAATGTGGGGCCTTTGATCATCGATGGTCATAGGTCAAAAGGGTCAACCATCGATGGTAAGCCTAACTATCGATATTCAAAGGGGACACCCTAAAAGGTTAGATAGGTTAAAAAGTGAAAATGAAAAGTCATTTTCACATTTTACCCTCTTTGATTCCATATGTGTCGTTCTTGATGAGTTTTCCATTCATGACAGTAGTGTATTTGAACTAAAGTGTGGATATTGTAATCATAAGGTGGAAAGTGAGTTAGAGTTGTGTTTGATCAACATGGATGATGTAGGAAGACATGTCTAAGTAGAGGGATTCAAGCTTCATCCATGGCATCGCTCATAGAATGAGGTAGGTGCTATTGTTTAAATTAGCTGAATATTTGTTTAAAGAGAAATAAATTGGTGTACATAGGTAAAAATTAGATGATTGTTTATTTTTGGAGGGAAATGTTTATCAAAACCCTAGATTGTAGGTTTTAATTTAATTATTTAAAATATTACTTATTATTTTTAAATGAATTGTAGCTAGGATTGGAGGGGAGATTAGGAGATTATTGTTTGTGCATGTAATAACCTTTGTGTTTTGATAGGGTTTTGTGGGTTTTAAGGGTTGGGTGTTCACCACCAGTGGTCACCTTTAATGATTATTAATGGTTAAGACCTAACCATAAATTATTGATCGACCATCCATGGTTTAGTCGAGGGATCAGACCCTTCTAATGGATTGTCGATGATTGGGCCAACCATCAACAGTCGAGGGTCTAGAGTAAAAGACCCTCATAAAGAGGTTTTGTTTATTTATGTTTTTAAAATTTTGTTGGAGGTTGGGAAAATGGAAAAATGGGGAAAAAAGTGTTAGTGTAGGTTTATTATAGGTGGTATGCTTATTTAATAGGTTGGGGTGAGTTAGTCATGTAGGTAGGATGTATTTTGTCAAAAGAGTCTAGTTGCTAAAAAGGGTTGGTTGTTGTTTTTGCACTGAGCTTAATTAGGAAAACCAAGTGTGCTTACCCACATGGTTGCTTTACAAGTGTGAGACCAAATTCAACTGAGGGATTAAGTTTTGAGGCTTTTTCTTTTAGGTACATGATATAATGAAAAATGATGAGTGGTGACACATGGAGGCCATTGGATTGGGTGTGATGTGACACTACCAGCATGTACCCTATGATCCTACCATGCTTGTTGTACTCATCAAGATATGGGATCCTATGATAAACACCTTTTGGCTACTAATAGGAAATATTACTATTATTTTGGAGGATGTTGCTAGGATTACCTAATTACCTATTAGAGGTGATCTGATATATCACATAAAGAGTGAGGAGAGGGATTTTTACATGTAGCTTATTTATGGTGATGATCAAATAGACACATAGTTCCATGTTGGTGGGTTTGGCTATGGCCTTTTGTATCAGAGGGCACCTAGAGATAGGTGTTTAATTACCATGATGATAATGGTGTTGATGAGCTTTATGCTACTAGATTTAATTGGTGGTTACTTCCCTTATTTACTACTTAGATTTCTATCAGATATGGTTCTAGGAGGGACCATGTTTAGTTAGGCACAAGTGTTACTTGTGCAAATTTATAGGGAGCTATGGGGTTTTAGAGTATATTGACACTATAGATTAAGCATGGGGTTTGTTTTGCACTGCTAGGCCTTTGAGCACATCTAGGTATTGAGACCCTTGGGGCTGCCAGATGATATACATGCACTAATTGACTATGTTGCTAGCTTCATGCACTAGAAGAGAGTGGCTATGTATAAAGGAAAAGGTGGTTGGGCCAAAGATATTGAGTGGTTATATGATAGATTGGAGGGTCTAGTCCTAGAGGATATTACATGGTGACCATAAGTTAGGTGGCCATAGTGGGTAGGGTATAAGTATCACATCATAAGACTCTAGAGCTAGAGGTGGGTATATGATAGGAGAGAAATAAAGATAGAGATGATCTCATTTGATTAGGTTTGGAGATAGTTTGGTTTATTATAGGGAATTCTACCTGACACCCCTAGATACAAGAGAAAGGAGGCTAAGTTTTTGCTTCTTAAGCCTTAATTGATGGATATTATACTTGATTTTGAGGAGATATTAATGGGTGCTCAGAATCATGATGCTGATATCATTGATGGCTATGTAACTTGATACTAGGGAGGTACATTGCACTTTATTTTAAAGAGGGTGATGGAGGTCAATAGCCCATGTATGTGGATCTAGGGGTATGATATGGGTAGGGTGACCTATAAGTATCAATATCTCTAGCAGTAACCTAGGCTTAGATAGCTAGTTTATAGGGATAGGTGGCCACAATATAGGGCCACATTGTAGCACTTTAGGGATAGTTGGGGACTATGATAGATGAGAGGGACTAGGCATGGGCCCATGTTATTATTCTTTAGGGGTAGGTAGCTAGTCTACAGGGCTAGATAGACACATTATAAGGTAGATTGGTGTGGATGTGGTAAGTATAGCAACAAGAGGGCCACTAGATTTAGTGCCATGAACATGGTATCTAGTCATTATATAGGAGCTTATATACTCTGAAGTGATGGTGTTAGATCAGTTACCCCATGCCATGATATTTATAAAGATAAAATCTAGTTTAGGGGGTGGGGCTAAGCTAACTACCCTTGGGTAGCGGGCTAATATGGTTGGTCAGATAGGGATCCTAGGGGGACCACTATCAAGTATAGGTATAGATGGGGCCAGTGGTAGTAGTCTAGGTGGTCTAAGTGGTCTAGGTTCCCGATATGATATTAATGTTATGCATATGATTTTTTATTCCATCTTATGTGTTGATGTAGTAAGATGTATATTTTGAGAGAGAGTTGACATTGTCACATGTACTATCTTTGACCATTGATGTATATGGTATATGCCATTTTATGTTTTATGTGATGCTCATGTTTGTGATTTATGGTTATGGATGTCCATGATTTATGGTGACTTAGTTTAGGCATGTGATGTTTTAATTCTACCCATGGTTAGATAGGGTATGTTATGGATGGATACATGTTATGGCTCTCATTTTATGGTTATGTGTATTGATTGGTGAATGGTTTATGCTATGATGTTTTGCTTATTGATTTAGTTTATGGTGCCATAACATGTTTAGAATCTTACATGATGTGATGGGTAGGTGAATGTTTGTGGTTGGAGGCTCCATGTTTAATTGTGCTTGGCTTATTGGTAGATAGATGATGTTGCTTGTTTGACATAGTTCACGATGTTCATATTTTTGGTATAATGTTTTTTATTTTTTTTATAGGCTTCTATAGAATAATAAAAGATATGAAAAATAACATAGTGTCTTTTCATTGGTAAAGACTGACATGAAACACAAAATTAGATTGGCTTGGTGAACCTAAGCGTTTCAAATGTTTCACATGTGCATGCCTAGGTTGATAGATAGGGATCTTGATAACATTGTGTCAAGTGAGATCATAGTCCCATGCATATGATATGTGGAGGGAGAATGGGTAAAATTGGAACTATTAATGAGATTAGTATGCCTTTTATGTAGGTGTCTAAAGAGGGGGTATAAACAAGTTTATATCCATATATAAAATGTAGACTGATCGATATGGGAAGTCTAATAAGGAAAGATAATTGTATTTTTCCTAATTTTATTGTTATGTAAGAGAGTCAATTGTGGCTTTGAACCAAGATTGTTTTGTTTTCAAATTGCTTTTGACTTTTTCTTAGACGTTAGGGAAGCTGATCAATATGGGAAGCTTCTAAGACATTTCTATCTTTTACTAATTTTGTATCCATCCTTCCTTCAAGGGAGTGGTCTAGATTTATATGGTTAGGTCAAATGCTTTTGATAGTTGTCCTTCAAGGGAGCAGTCTACCTTACATTTTGAAATTTTAAAATGAGTTTTCAATAGCTATCCTTTAAGGGAGAAGCCTATGGATGCCAAGGATGACCCATAGTTTTTTTTTGATATTTGATATGAATTTTTATGTTATTTAAGTTTGATTGACATAAACCTATTCCATATATGCTCAATGGACTACCTTTATGAAGGTAAAACTAAGCCGACATGGGGTGCTAGTAGGTGAAGAAGAGGTATAGGTAACAATGACTATAGGAACCAATTTAATGGAGATATGAAGTAATATGAAAATCATGCCATGGATAGAGCCATGGTATCCATAGTTCAAGATTAGAATATAGTTGTGATGGATAATCACATGATTTAGTTTTACTTGATTGTCCCTAAAAAAAGGAAATGAATTTGGTTGCAAGGGATGAGCTCAAGTTAAACAAAGGATGATTGTGATCCCTATCTAACAATAAAATTAATGTAGATGTGAATCGTTGAGAGGCTCAGGTTTTGGTTTGCCTTTGAGAAAGGATAAATGATAAGCTCTTGATCCATACTTATGGGTTATGATGTAGGGTCCAAGCAAATTGAAAGCAAATTTGCCCCTTTTGCTTTTCTCCAAATTAGTGACATGTTGGTTTTCCTTAAGGACAAGATCTCCAATATTGAATTTGTGGAATTTTAGGTGTTTGTTATAGGCTTGTTTGATTCATTCTTGATAAACAAGAAGATGGGAAAGGGTGATTAATGATGCTCATTGAGTAGCTCAAGTTGGGCTAAGTGTTCTTGATGGTAATGATCCTCTAAAATGAGGTCATGAAACTATATACAAAGATAAGGTATCTAGATTTCAATAGGCAAGATGTCCTTGTATCCAAAGATAAGAGAAAAGGGTGTATCACTAGTGGGGGTTCAGATGCTAGTATGATATGCCCATAGGGCAAAGGGGATGTGCAAGAGCCAATCCTGTCATGAGGCATTGACTTTTTTGGTAAGCATATTGATAAGAGTTTTATTAGAGGCTTCAGCTTGTCCATTTACTTATATGTGATAAGGCGATGAAAAGATGAGTTTAATACCAAATACATTACAAAGGCCCTGAACTTGTTTATTTTTGAAATATTTGCCATTGTCGATAATTTTATGAAGAACACTAAAATGACAAATGATATGATGGGTGATGAATTTAAAAATATTTTTATCTTTCATCAAGATAAAGAGAATAGATTCCACCCATTTGGTACAATATTTAGTTGTGGTAATGATAGAATGATGTTATTGCAAAGAGTGGGGGTTGATTTTGCCAATGAGGTCTAAACCCCATTATGAGAAAGGCCAAAAATATATGGACACACGAAGGATACTACTAGGTACATGATGTAAATTAGCATGTCATTGACACTTGACATGCCTTTTTACATAATCACAATAGTCTTGGTTGAGGGTGGGCTAGTAATAGCCTAGGTAGAGGATGCAATTGGCCATAGTGAGACCACTAAAGTGACCCCCATAGATACCATAATGTGTTTATTTGATGGTATGAGAGGACTATGAACCATGGAGGAAATGGAAAAGGAGTCCATTGAAGCCTCATTTATAGAGAATTCCTCCCATAATGGTATAACAGGATGTGCTCTGAATAAATTCTCGATGAGCATTCTTTGAGAGGCCAAAGGGAATTATGTCAAGCTGAAGTTAGTAGAAGGTTTATTGGTATTAGAGGTCAGGTGGGATATCCTCCACACTAAAGATGGTTATATTGTTTGTATTAGTGTAGGAAGGCTTGGTTAGGTAATGGAAAATGATAGATAGTTTGGAGTTTGATGGTGCTGATGAGATCTAAGAGGCAAGCGAAGCTATGGTATCAACAAATTTATTGGTAGATCGTGGGGAGGTTTGAATATGGTAAAATTTGAATAAGGCTATTACTTCTATAATTAGTTACTTATATAGCTATAAAACATCATTTTTACATTGGGAAATGTTGGTAACTTGATTGACCACAAGCTGGGAGTCACCAAATATATTGATTGTTTTGAATCTTAAGGCTAAAGCAATTTTGAAACCCATTACTAGGGCTTCATATTCATCCATGTTGGTACATTAAAATTCAAGTTTAAAGGATAATGGAAGTGGTTCACCAATAAAGGGGACAAGGATGATACTAACTCCCCCACCACACTGACATTTGAAACCATCAAAAAACATGGTTACATGATTGGTAAAATCTACTTGAGATAAGTTTGTGATGGAATTGTCTAGAAATGCAAGAGGAGGAGGTTGGTTGTCCCTTATTGGTGCCTCATCCAATTATTTGGTGATAACCTACCCCTTGATTGATTTTTTTTTGGATAAACTCAAAGTCAAATTTAGCTAAAATCATGAGCCACTTAGCCATACACTAGTTTTGATATGGTCTAGAGTGAATGTATTTGAGGGGGTCGATATTGGTGATGGAAAAATTCATGTGGTTAAGGAAGTAATGGAAAAATTTTGTGGCCATGAAGAATAGGTCTAGACATATTTTTTTGGTATGTGTGTACCAATTCTCATAGTCGACCAGTGGCTGACTAATGTAATAGATATCTTGTTCTTTGTGTTATTCATCTCAATGGGAAAGCATTTCCCCTAATGAGTGGTCCATGGTAGAGATATAGAGGTATATGTTTTGGTCATCCTTAAGAGGTGTAAGGATAGGTGGGGATAGGAGGTACTCTTTGAGTTCATTAAATGCCTTTTAATAATTAATGTTGCACTTGAAAGGGACATCCTTTTTCAAGAGGTGGCAGAAGGGTTGACACTGGTTGGAGAGCTAGGAGATGAAGCAATGAATGGATTTAAGTTTCCACTAATAGTTGTGAAGTTTTTCAAGATTGGTCAAAAATAGAATCTCAAGGATGGATTTAATTATGGTTAGATCAACTTTTATTCCTTAAAGGGAAATGATGAAGCCAAGAAATTTACCTAATGAGATCCCAAAATACATTTCTTGGGATTAAGGTAGACATGATAACAGATAAGTCACTCAAAGATAATCTTAAGGATGGGTAAATTATCTTTACAAAGCTTGGAATTCTCAAGAAGGTCATCCACATAATATTCAGTGATTATATGGATAAGGTTGTGAAAAATATATGTCATAGCCCATTGGTAAGTTTTTCCAACATTCTTAAAGCTAAAGGGTATGACCCTATAACAAAAATTCCCCCATGGGGTAATGAAGTCAATTTTATGCTAATATTCAGGGGCAATCAAGATTTGAATATAACCTAAAAATCCATTCATGAGTGATATCTCATGGCCTATTATAAGATCAATAAGTTGGTCAATTCTAGGTAGAGGAAAGTCATCCTTTAGTTAGGTGAGGTGGAGGTCATGAAATTCCATATAGATACATAGTCCCCCTATAGATTTAGTGATAGGTATGATGTTTGAAACGCATTAGGGATAGTTTATGGGTTGAATGAAGTTAATCAAAAGGAGGAATTGAAGCTCTTCTTTGAAAAAGAGGGCTATGCAAGGATGCATTCAAAAAAAAATTATGTCAAATAGGTTTAACCTCATGATTGGTGAATATTTTGTGGGTGGAAATGGTTGGTTCAATACCAAGCATATCAGCATGAGACCAAGTGAATGCAATGTTATGTTCATGAAGGAAGGTTGAGTAGTCATTTAGTTTAACAAGGGTAAGATTCTGGCCAAGTTTGATGATGTGGGGTTTATTTGGAGTACCTATGTTTATGTCTATGGTAGATTCATTCAACATGGTTGATGATTCTAGAGATAAAATTTGTGAATGAAGGAATCTGGTGCACCAAGGTCAGTGAGGATAACATCATCATCTTGACAATGAACAGTGTTGATGGTAGGAGAGTCTTCTCCCATGATTCATGAAGGGTCAAAGGGATGGATATGGATGTCCCCTCCTATTGATAAGTTAGGGGGCCAAGTGTAATCATGTTCACACACAAAAATTGGGTGAGATGATGTCCTCATCTTCACTCATAGGCAGAGGGGATGTTGGTGAGAAAGGGGGTTTTTCTTCAACAATGGTGGGGGTAGGTTGTTTGGCCTTCTTCTTTTTGGGTAGGATGAAGCTGAGGTCATGTTTCTCATGAGGATTAAAATTCTCTATCAAATTCAACATGTGTGGTTTATGCTCGTACCATCCAAAACCAAACCCTTTCTAAGCACACATATGAAGGTATAGTTTGGTGAAGTCAGGTTTGTCCAAGTAAGGGAAGTTAGAGGTAAATGGTTGAGATGAAGGGTAGGAAATGGAAATGTTAAGTGGTTTTTCAATTCCCCCATAAATAAAGTGGGTTAAAGGAATAATGGATCCTATGTTGAAGTCATATCCTAGTTGGTGGTTAAGTTTCCCATATTCTTAGGGAGTAAGGAGGGAATCCAAGGTGAGGAGATAGTAATCTCCAAGGGTAAGACATTGGAAGGTAGACTCCAAGGGCTCAGTGTTGGGTATTTTGTCCTCAAATAGATGAACTAGTAGATTCTTCCATAGGAAAGGAAATAATGGCTTTGGATTCTATGGGTAGTGGCTTTTGTGGTGCTTGGGATGGAGGTAAGAAAACATCATTAGGTTAGTAAATCATGTTGCATGCTACAAAAGGGCTAGGTTTAGATTATATGTTAACCACTTGACCTTCATGTCCAAACTTGACACAATGATGAAGAGTAGAAGATATACAATCCATGGCATGTATCTAAAGTCTCCCTAGTAAAACATTGTATTAAAATTCACCTTCAACTCCACAAAAAGTTTGGGGAGCATGTGAGGACCTAAATGAATGTGAAGGACAATGGTCCCTAGGGTAGTGGTCATAGTGTCATTAAAGGATCTAAGGATGGTTTAATTTTTAGACATGACATTATCCAGTAGCTTGACTTAGTTTTAGGCATGGGAAGAGATGATATTGATACTAGCTCCCCCATTGATCATAACCTATTTGATGTGGGTTTGGTTGATATGGGTAGTGATAAAAAGAGGTGGATATGGGTCTTTAAGGTGGAAGGAAGGTATCTTGATGTCCTTAAAGGTGACAAGGGTGGATATTTGGAGAGCACTGACAAAGGCCTCTATAGGTTGGGAGTCTCCTAGTTAGATTCCAATGGCTTGTATAGTCTCTATCATTGTCTGGTGATGGTGAGGTGAGGTGGCAATGAGATCATATAGGCTCATCTTAGCTGGGGCTTGGTGAAGTTACTTAATAATGACCCTCCTAATGGATTCAAAATTATTACCTTAGGAGGTGACTAAGATGGTTACTTTATGTGGAGTCAAGGATGTAGAGGGTTGGATTGGATTTAGTTTAGGATAAGTAGGTAGCTATGTCAATGGAATGGATGCCTTAACTTTCCCGTTATCCCTTTTTTGTGATTTTGTGATTATGTTGATCATATAGATAGAAGGGAATGGTGTGGTAATAATTTGGGTAAGTTTCTCATCATTCTGAGGTGAGTGGAGGATCTAGGTGGAAAATAGCTAGTAGGTGTATCGATAATGGGGTCAAAAGAAGATCTTCTAGTAAGAGATCATCCTTGTCATAGAGATGGTGGCTAATAGTCTAAGATATTTTTAATTATTGGTATCATGTCTAGGTTTCCTTTGATAGTAAAAGATTTTTTGATCATTGTACCAAGCCAATTCCAAACCAAGAGGGTTGAAGGGTTTGATATGAGGTAGGGTGAGGTAGGAAGATTGTGACAACCTTTAAAAAATTTCTAAATAAGATTTAGGGAGAGATGGAAAAGGTCTAAGGTTTATCCTCTTCGTTGGTAAGTGGGGTGTTTTCATGGAGTGGGTTTGGTAAGATAAAACTTGTGTGAGGTGACATTTCTAGGTAATTGTTTTGGTTGGGATATGTTAGTGGTTGGAGGGTTTGAGTTTGATAGTTTGGCCATCCATAGTTTGGAAAAAATTGGTGTATCAGAAAGTAATTGGGTTAGCATAATAAGTGGTGGTGGATGATATATGTTACAAGGGATTTTCCTTTTAGGTAGAGTTGATAGATGAGAACCCAAGATAGAGGGTAGGGCAGAAGAAGGAAAATCCCTAGGCATGTGGCTACTTGATGTCTTTTCTCTTTTGGTTGGTTGGGATTGAGGTTTGGGTGGAACTTTAGATGGGGTCAACTCTACTTTAATATATGGGCAAACCAAACTTTGTATAGGGAAGGTACCAAGGTTTTTAATAGGTTTGTGTGGTGGTTTACTTGCTTGAGGTGTGATTACCTTGGCTGGTGGGGCACGTGAGGGGTTGGTAGATGTCTAATTGGTTTGAGAGGTGGTGGAAAGATGATAGATTTTTTGGTTAAATGTGTGCTAGAAGGTTTGGGTTTGTTGATGTAAGGGAGGCCTAACTATTACTAGAAGGTAGCTTGATCCATATCTAGGTCTAGGGCAAGTTCCAATTTTTGCACTAATGTGGAAAAAGGTTTGTGTACTAGATTTGATTCATGGGTAGTGGATGCAAGAGATAGACTTGTAGGTTTTGGATGTTAGTTGACCAGTTGATTGATTTCCTAAGGTGAGGGAAGCAAGGTTAATATAAATGGCTCATCCATGGTAGTTATTGGTAGGAACACTTCTCCTATAGGAACAATATCCATAGGAGTAGTGTTTGGTTGGGTAGCTGGTGGAGGTGGAAAACCAAGAATGTTTGGTTGTTTAGGTATGCCTGTTGGGGTGGTATGTGATGATTCCAAGGCTTCTATGAGCATGTCTAGTTAAAAAGGATCCTCATTAGGCTAAATCTCTAATAGAGGGGAAGATAAATCTTCTTCCTATATAAGTGAAGTGGGGGAAGAGTGGGTAGATTGAATGGTTGGGTCCTCATGTGTAGGTGTATCATAAACCATGTTGATCGTGTGGGCATCATGGGAGCATTTGTCCTATGTATCCTCATATTTGACAAGGGAATGGCTGGGAAAGGGCTTTATAAAGATGTCCAAGGCTTGATTTTGAGGGTAATTGGGGTCATCTAATGTGAGTTCCCACTTATTAATGAGGCTCTGAATAACATTTTTGAAAGTATTGCTTTGGCTGACGTCATGTCCAATCACTTGATGAAAATCACAAAGGTTATTTTCATTGTACCAAGTAGGCACTAGATGAGAAGAGTCAAACTATGGGGGAGTTTTAATGGGTAGAAGTTATACAAGATTGGCTTTTAGTAACTTTTCCAACACTGAGGCATAAGATTGTCCAAGTGGAGTAAATTATTTTTGGGTGTTTTGGCTTGGATTCTATGAGCTCTGGTTAGAGGGATTGGGAAAGTTCTGTTGATTAATAATAAGTGATGGGGTAACATTAAGGGTGATTTCATTCATAGTTCCCTTATTATTATCCCTAGCTTTGGAGGAGGAGGTTTTGTTGGTCTTAAAAGTAGAATTCTTATTTTTTAACTTCAATTTACCCTCATCTATAGCTCGGTTCTCTAACTTATGTGCCATGGTTAAAGCTTCATCAAAAGTTCTAAAGCTTTGGACATGTAATGTAGAAGAGATGTGCTTGGCATAAGCATGAGAATTTTTTTTATCAATTAAAGCTAAGGTAAGGAGAATGATAATTGGTTAATCAAGCTTCTCTAATGAGCCATAAAATCAGCTATAGACTCATCCTCAAATTGGGGAATAGAATAAAGATCAGTGATAGAGACTATCTTGTATATTTTGATACAGAAGTGATCTAAGAAGGTCATAGTTGATTGGTTAAAGGATAATATTTAATGTTTGGTAATGGAACTATACCAATCTAGCATCAGACCAAAAAGAGACATAGGAAATGTGCACAACAGTAGGGCATAATCATAAGCAATCATGTAGCAAGAGTGCCTAAATGCTCTTAAGTGTTGTTAAGGGTCTTCCTTATTGTTAAACTTAGAAATTTTTTGAAGCTCCCATTGGGTTAGATAAGGTATGATAGGGACTAAAGGGTGAATGGTCTCATTACAAACTTGGTCATAAGATATAATGTTATGGGCTCCTGAAAGGGATGACTATTGGGACCCCTTTTTGAGAATACTTGATCTTACACTAGCTAGACCAACCCCAACATGTGAATACCCATGGAAGAAGTGAAGTATCTAGTTTGCACACCTTGGTGATAACTAGATAGATTCTTAGAGTCCCTGTACCAACTAGTTGATGGTTTCATAATGGCATGAGTCTCAAGGCATACCTACCAAGTCCTACACATGGTGCTTCAAGGTTCAAGAAACATGGAGATATAAGAAATAAAGTAGGTAGGCATACAACCCCAACCATTAGATTGGCCCTTGATATGTACCTTAGATGTCTTGTATGGTGTAGTGGAGCCAACAAGATCGCAACTACCCATCCTTTGGCATGTGCCTATCCAATCAGCAAGAAGAGTGGCGAGTGCCTATATAAATGATGTGACCTCTAATATCAAGGAGATGAGACCATTAACAACAAAGCTCTAGCGAATTCAAGAGAGATAAAAGGATTAAGTCTAAAGTAATAAGTAATGGATGTAAGCCATGCTCGTCTATGAGCCTCTAGCATTAGTTAAAATAGGATTGAGTGGTGAAGGATCCTACTGGCTACTATAATGTAAACAAGATATCAATGAATGATTATTGATTGCTAGTGTTTTATTTTATTATGTTATAGACTATTTGAGTTGTGAAGTTTGCTCCCCATGAATAATGTTAATGAACTAGGACTCAACCCTAATATTAAGTGGTGCCTTTACATCACTTAACCCTCTTACACTTCATGAAAGACCTTTATGCTAGACCTAGCACAAATGATGACCTTAAGATGAATAGGCATCCCCATGTGGACTCCCTTACATAAATATACTGATAAAGCCTTGATCCCCTCTATTTGAGCATGCACCAATGGAACTATCCATTTGAGTCTCTACACTAGATACCTTATGAATCCTTTAAACCACTACACCCTAGACAAACCTTAGTTATACCATGACACAACTAGCCCAACATAGACTTGGTCCCTTCATTATTGTACTTTAGGTGAGTGTATAAGGTTCACACCTTATGTGAAATTGATGCTAATATGCTATTATGTTTAAATGTTGTGTATTAGACCTTGTTCCCTTTACACCTAACTCATTTAACCCTAGAAATTCTTGATAACTAGAGTTACATGCATGACTAAGCATTGTGCCTACTTAAATGACACACTTCACTACAACATTTTGGTTTTATTTCCAAAATGTGTTGAATTTCATTACTAAGATGTTACAATAGAGAGATACTTTGAATATCACTTGAGAATGTCAATCTCTAGCTAGATCAAGTTTAATATTACTTCACATATAATCATTCCACATGTGAAGGAGAAAAGCCATGAAAATGGGTGTAGACTTATCTGTATGACCCATTGTATGAAGTCTTCTTCTATGAGCTACCTAAGCATGTATATAAATGGTTGGTTGCATATCTTGATAATAGATTAATAATTTATGGACAACACCTTGAGTGGAATGTAGAGCACATAGAGAGGCTAGAAATCCTAGATAAAGTGTGGATGTGCACTATAGATAAGTGGTGGGATGGCACTTTGAATAGCTATGTGTTGGAGTTCACTGTTTCAACCTTTTTATGCCCAAAAGAAGTAGAGCATGAGTTTATACAAGAACCAAGGGGAACATTCATCATAAGACTCCAAAATGATCTAAAAAATCTCATGGTCAATTATGGGATAGAGACCATGAATATGGAAGGCTAAATGTCCTTGTGCGTATGGGCAAGTATGAGGGGAAGGAGGGAGAAGTATATGGAAGGTGTTATGGAAGAGGAACAACAACTTGACACCTGAGAACTCTAGAGGTTGAAATATAGTAAGCATAGATGAAGGCTAATAGAAGACCTATAACCTAAAAGTGTTGAGAGGACTTTTAATGAGTAAGAAGTGCATGGGGAAGGATATTTTGAAAGACCATAGCACACCAAGATAAAGGAAGAAACAAGTGGTCAAATTTTGAAGATGGGTGTGGGATGCAATGAGATCTTACAAGATAAGGTTCTTCAGGATGTGCTAGAGGCACCTACCCCCTTTGAACCTAAAGTACAAGCCCATGCACTAGATTTCCCCTTTAAGAACATAAAAAAGGTAAATAAACCTTTTACCCTAATAGACTATGATTAGACCAAGATTTTATATTAATGGTTTGTGATTGAACAAGTGATCCCATATGAATAGATGAGTAATGGTATGATAGATCAAGTAAGCACTAGTCTAAGTACTATGAAATAAGCACAAATATTCTCATGCAAGGAATGTTAGTTGTGCCAACTAGGCAATAACCCATAGGAAATGGTATAGTGCCACTAGTGATTGGAGCTATGCTATCAGGTTCTATGGTGCACCCTACTCCATTAGGGTCAATACTCAACCCTACCAGTGGGGGCATTAGAGGATTTCCCCCTACATAGATATAAGGAGGTCAGGCACCATAGAATCTCATGCCACCACCTTAGTAGATATACTATGAGATGGTCATGCCTCTACCTAAGTATTATATAGTTGAAAAAATTGTAGATCATGTGATAAAATATGAGTTGTAGTGGCATGCTTGGGGCATTACTTAGCTTGAGTTCAAGGTAACATAGTTAGTGATAACCTTGTTGGATTGTACCCATACCTGGTATCAAAATTTTGATCCAAACTAGGCTATAGTTGACTATGACATGTTGAAGGGAGAATTCTTGAAGGAGTTTTACATTGTTGAGTATAAAAAATAGAGCATCATAACTTTCAAGGACATTAGTCAAGGGTTATCTGAGAGCATTTTCTTGTATGATGTATGGTTCAAAACTCTCCTCTCCAAGCTTCCTTATGATATCCACCCCTCCTAACATGTACAATGGTTTATTAGAGCCTATTGATGCCATTCAAAAGGGTAATATCCATGAAAACCTTTATATAACCCCATGAGGTGGTAGGTAGTGTTGATACTGGGATTATTCACTTCATGGAGGCATAGATTGCATTCATGACTTATTAGCTAAAAAAGCTTACTATTGGATAGGCACATGACTCTCATAGTGGGATATGGTGCACCAATTGTAAGATAAAGTGGAAAAACAAGAATAAATACCTACATAAGAATGTCCATGTAATACTTCCCAACTATGAGGTTTTTCATAAAGTGCATGACTCTCAATATTTTCCCCTATTATAGCATGCTAGTCAAGTAAATACTATAGTTTATTAAAAGATGTGTAATGCCTACAAACATGATGATAGACTATAGAGTCATTGATGAGATACACCAAAACATGGAGAGAGGCATTAAGGCAAGCCATAACTTCAGGTGGCAGGTAGACAAGCCAAAGGAATGAGGGATATAGCCAGAATAACATGGGTTATTACAACTAAAGAGGAACACATGGCCGAGGAGGTGGATGTGGTGGAGGGAGATTCCAACCATGATCTTTTTATAAGTGTGGATCAATTAATCATTATTAGTGTGACTACCCTACACACTTAACATGTGGGTACTACCAAGGCCCACATGCAGTCGAAGACTACCTAGATCTCTACAAGAAGTTGACACAAGGTAACCTAGCATGGATAAAGGAGCCATTATGGTGTGGCATGAGTCTAAAGAATGGATATGGGCCCCCAAGCCACATCAGACTCCTAAGGGGCCTCTAAAGGTGTATTACATGATGTATTAGGCTCACCACTCAACCACATGCCATGTCAAACCAAGACCTACACCTAGAGAATAACTAGTCAAGCGACATTGAGTGCATGATGTAGCCAGATCCAAAAATAGCACCATATCTTGATCATACAAGCCAAAAAGGTGTCCTACATCAAGTGATGACCATGACACAAGACCTTCATGGTGAAATCTAGTTGGATAGAGACTTGGAAGAACAAGCTACCATGATGTGTAAAAAGCAAGACCAGTAGGAGGCTAAATTCCAAGAGTTAATCAACATATTATGCCTACTATAGATAGAAGGGGTACTATCCCTACTAAAGGAATTACTTCTAAAGCATGTAGAGAAAGCACTAGTTTGGGAATTTATCCCCTAATCAATAGAGATTATAGAACCACATATGGATCAAGTGTGAGAAGTGAGGCATACTCAAAAAACTGAGTATGACTAGGAATTTCTAATAGACACAACCATCAATGGGTGATCAGTTTGTGAAGTGTTGGTTGACATAGGCATAGACGTTTATATCTTGACCAAGAATGCTTGGGATAAAATTTGGAGGCCACCCTTGAGGCTATCTCTACACACATTGTGCATGGTGAATAAGACCTGAGTGTAGCCCATAGGTATCCTAAAGGGTGCCATAGTGGACATCATGGGTGCCAAGTTCTAAGCTAATTTTGAGTTCATAGAGCTAGTAAGGAGGATAACTACCTAATATGCTTAGGAAAGCCATGGTGCTATGTAAAAAACATTGATATGCACTTCAAGAATGACTATATGACCTTCAAAAATTTCAAGGAGAGGGTAGTGATACCTCTTTCAAGTGACCAAGGGCTACCTTATGTTGAAAGTGTTAACCTTGAGGATGAGGTCAACCATATTTATAGCATCACAACACAAGGCATTGAGACTCTCAATCCTAGTGAACAAGGGGTGTTTACTTAGGAATATGGCTAATCAACCTTAAATATAATATATGTAGCTTACAAACATTAGATCAAAGAAGCCTATGAGGTCACTAGGCATAGATGTTGCCTAGTGCACAAAGTTGGATCTGGACTATTTGGTATAAGCTTGGTAAGAATTGCATGACCCTTAAAGAAGTTGACTCCTCATTCTAAGAAGATAGGAAAGAGAGTGCTCTAGCATAGCAAGGGAAAGCTCATATCACTCCCTGAGTATGAAGGAAGCTAGCTTGTTGAGAGGTATGTCTAGGATATTGAGGCTTGCATCCCAAAAGAAGTTGATTGGCTAGGTGCTTTAGTGTATACACTAAAAAGTATTATCATGCACTGGTGGGCCACATAAAACCTAGCTTGCCCACTTGATGAGATGTGAAGGTCGCTATGTGTATCAAATTTGACAAGAGAATTAAGGATCTAGATAGACCCTCCTATGATGGAAACTTTGACCCAATTGTACACATCTAGATTTGTGAAGAGACTTGAGTGATCTATAGAGAAAATCCACCATGAGGCTTGTGGGTGCATGCCTTCTATAGATGTCTAAAGACATGGGTGTGACCATGATACATCATGAACAAGACACATTAGGAAATAGGAAATTGGGATGTGTTAAAGGAGAAGTTTGTGTAGACTTTCTCTTTCACTTTGTAAAACCTTGAATTACTAGAGCTGCTACAAGTCATTTGCCAAGCTATGTTTGAGGACACATCTATCTTAGAGGAGAAATTAAAATAGATGCTCAAAGATAAAGGACTATCAATTTTGAATTTATTCAAATAAATGGTGCATTACTTAACTCCAGTGAAGAAGATGATGAGACCTCTAAGGAGCATAATTGGAGGGCCCTAATAGGTAAGCAAAAGCTCATGTGCCTCATTGATGATAACTCTCTAGATGATAGAGACATGATGCACCTTTAGCTTGAGATTACAAAGGGAATGAGGTATGTTGAAGACTCCCACCAAGAGATAAATTAACCCTACCAAATACCCCTCAAGACCACCTAGGTAGACATCAACACAGAAGGTGAGTCCAAGATGGCCACTATAGGCACATATTGGTCTGAGGTGAAGTTCGTGTGCATCATCAACCTCTTGAGGGAATTTTAAGATCTCTTCCCATGTAACTATAAGTAAATGAAGGGCACCCACCCTTTAGTAGGAAAGATGAGCATCAAACTGTGGATGATGTAAGACCAGTTAAGAAGTACCCTTATTAGATGAACCCCTATCTCCATGCCAAGGTGAAAGTAGAGATTGATAGAATGTTGGTCATTGGTGTCATCTACCTAGTGTAAGAATCATAATGGGTGAGTTTGATGGTCATCAACATTAAGAAATATGGGTACATATAAATATACATTGATTATAAGATGTTGAATGCTACCTATGTTAATGATCCTTTTCTAACACCATTCACTTATAAAGTCCTAGATGGGGTCATAGGTTATGAAATTTACACTTTCATTGATGGGTTCTTAGGTTACCATCAAGTGCAGATAGATGATGAGGATAATCCCAAAACAACCTTCATGATTGAATGGGATTTTTTCTCTTATAGTGTGATGCCCTTTGGGCTCAAGAATGTGATAGCCATATTCTCTAAATTGGTGATCACCGCTTTCAAGGACTTCATCCACAAGTTCCTCCAAGTGTATTTAGATGATTGGACCATGTATGGTCTTGTAAGGGACCACCATGACAAGCTACACCTTATGTTTGAAAGGTGTAGATAGCTTTAGATATCATTAAATCTAAATAAGTGTGTCTTCATAACCTTATTTGGAACACTACTCAGGCACATCATCTATAAGGATGGATTGCTTATTAATCTAGTAAAGATTACGATAATCATCCAGCTCTAGACCCCTTCCACATAAAAGGATGTTCACTCCTTTCTAGGCCTTTATGGATACTATAAATAGTTTATAAAGGTCTACACAAATATTTCCACACCTCTAAAGGATATCTTGTATAAGGATGGCCTATTCTACTAGGGTGAGGTGCAAGAGGAGGCATTTGACACTTTGAAGCTGAAGTTGGTGAGTGCACTGATACTTCAATTTCTTGATTAGATTACTCCTTTTCACATCCACATCTATGCATCAATCTTAGCCATTGGCACCATTTTATCATAGCCAAGTGAAGGAAAAATGGACCACCCCATTTCCTTTGCAAGCAAAAAGCTGATGTAGGCTAATCAAAACTATACCACCACTAAGTGTAAAGCATTGGCAATGGTTTATGCCCTATAAAAGTTTAGATAGTATTTGATAGCAACACCATTCACTTTATTCACTGATCATGAGGTGATAAAATACTTCATGAACAAATCTATTTTTTATGGGCACATTTGTAGATGGATTGTCCTCTTCTAGGAATTTTAATTTTTAGTCATGGTTAAACCTAGAAAGTAGAATTTGAGGCCAAATAACTTGTCCCACATCAACTCTAGCAATGCATCAATGTCAATTAAGGATGATATGCCAAAAAAAGAGCTCTATTGGTGTTTCTACACTAAATCGCTTTCTACATTCAAAAGATAGAGAAATGAGAAACTTAAAGAAAATAGATGAGGGTTTGTACGTACCCAGAATGTAGACGTGTGCACTAGAATTCAGATGTTGTGAGAATTCCTCTTTGGTTGTGGAGGAATGACACCTGAAAGAGAAAGACACTAAACATGAAAAATGTTAGATGACAAAAGGGTGGACTGCCAAGCAAGAGCTTGGTCCTAGAAGCACAAAGGCTTCTTGGAGGATGTCAGTCCACTATTAAAAATAGAATGCTGATCAGAAACAGAAAGTAATAAATGATGGAAAATAGAAAGAAAGAACTTAAGGCAAATGCATACTTGTTTAGAAGCTGTCTGCCTTTGCACAGTCACCGACGTCAGTGGTATTACCGGCATCTGTCAGAAAGGTCACCGACATCGGTTAGACTACCAATGTCGGTAGGGGTACTGGCCAAGGTCAGTTGGGGCAGTAGTCAGGGACGGGTCGGGCCAAGTTTCAGGACTGTGGATAGGGTCTATGGATGCGCAGAATGGACTGTGGTCTTGTCTGAGGGTTAGGGAGGTCCGTTTAGAGGTCTGAGGGACTTATCTTGGGTTTGAGGGACAGAGAGTGTTGTCTGGGACTGGACTAAAAGGGTGATAGGGCAGAAGGAAGATAAATGGGAGACAGGGTCTGAGAAGGCTTTTCAGCCTCTCAGGGGAAGGACAGGGCAAGTGGTAAATAGTGGATAGGATAGGTAAATGAAATCAAATGAAACAATGAAACTACTTACCTCCTACTTGTTGATTGAAGAATGAAGGATCCTATTGTTGGAGCTGTGGAAGGCCTGTTGCAAGAAGAAATGACTGATGTAGAGCACCTATACCTATTATTATTGCTATACAAGGTGGAAAAAAAGGAGAATACCAATGCCAAAGAGCATCCAAAGAGTTCTGTTTGTGGCGGGGGCAGAATGGTTGCAAAAAACCATTTTGAAGGGTGCCGACGCCGGTAGAACCGCCGACATCAGGCGAATAATGATCGACGTCAGCGGGGGCAGAATGGGCATAGAGGCTAAAATTAGCCTCTGTCCATTCTTGTACGCTGCCAGGTCAAGGGGTCATGGGAAAATAGTCGAGGAAGACATAAATGGATGCGGGAGGAAGGATAAAGGGGAGATTTGGGCAATAAAAGCTAGGAGAGAGGTGGGGGAATCTAAGGAGGGGATCCAAGGTGACAAGGGTGAGGTGGAAAGGGGCCAAATATTTAATTATTTTAATTTGGTAAATGGAGGGGGCTAGGACAAGGGTTAGGATATGGGTCAACGGGGGACAAGGGGGGAGGACAAAAGATGACCACGATGCAGACACATTTTTGGTGTCTACATTTGCCCCTTTTTGTCTTGTTGGTTGTTCTTGACGAACTGCAAGACAAAAATAGGAGTTGATTGCCCCAGGAATGGGATGAGATGTTTCCCCCTCAAAGTAGGAGTCGAGGGAAGGGAACCTGAGATCGAGTGTCAATTTGACAGAGAGATGGATAGAGATAGGGTGAGTGTGAACGTTGCAATAGTCGTGATTGCGTGTATACCACTTCACGGGATGGTTGGGTCAAATTGTCGCAAGTTAAAGGTCAAGGAGTGCTAAAATTGAAATAACCAGGCCCCAGCATTTAGTCATCTTTTGATTGGGTTATTAAATCTAAGCTGAAGCTCCAATGGTCGTCGTGTTCCAGGTATCTCAGGCTTAGGAAGTGCTCCTGAAAACATGAAAATGTCACAAGTAGTGGGGATCAACTGGCTTGCGATCCTATACTTGTGGGGGTCAAAAAATATGGGCTGTGCACAATTTTGCTAACCATTCATGAGGTAGCAGACATGCAAAAACAACCAAGGCAACATTTGTCTTGGAAGTGGTCATGGTCAGAAGAGATGGTCACGATCGCCAAGGTCGGGTGGTCGATGCGGGCAGAGGCAAAAGTGGTCTCCAGGGTGCCCCAGGGGGCAAAGATAACTTGGTCTAGAGAACTAACTGATCGGGGGCATGATTGTGGGGCAAGGTGATGAAAAAAAGAAGGATTGAGGGCCATCGATGTCAGTGATAAAATCGACGACGGTGCCCCAAATGGACCGACATCGACAAAAATAGGCTGATGTCGACGGCCTGCCAAATCTGACAAAACCAGATTGGCGGCCCACCAAAAGTCATTTGCTATTTGTTGACTGAGAGAAAAGAGCTCTGGAGCTAAGTGATTGAAAGTGACCCAGAGTTGACTAGAGAAGTGGTGAGGTGGTAGATAGGCATTGGTGGAGAGAGGGAGCGAGTTGGAGAGTGATTGGAGGCTGCAGAGATATTTGTGGGCCAGGTGAAGTGTGAGGGTAGAGAGACACAGCATAGATGGCAAAGGGGATTAGAGGACCTGTGGGAGGTCCACCACTAGTGGAACCCATTGTGCCACCATGCTGACGATGCCAAAATGAGGTAGGAGGGTCCTGAACCCTATTTGGACTGTTTTTGTTTTGGATTTAGTTTTTGAAATTTTAGTTGTTTTTAGGCAAAAATCAAGGGGGAGGGTTAGCTAGGAGGGTGGGAAGGGTAGGTAGGTCATCCTAGGATAATTTAGGAAGGTTTTGGGGGGTTAAAGGGTGGTCAAAGGAGAATCCCTAATTTTTAGGGCTCGCCCCGTTCGGCCCTAGGGCCAAACTAGTCGTCGATGTCGGTGGGTTCGCTAGCATCGGCCGATCAGCGACCGGCGTCAGTCACAAACCTACCAATGTCAGTCACTAAGTGATCAACATCGGTTAGGTGATTGCCATCGTCGGCATGATAACTGATGTCAGTGGCTACCTAGCCAAGTGTGGTTGAAAACTATCAAGTCAAAGGGTCGAAACTACGCCAAGGGCTTCTTGGGTGTCAAGATAGGCATAGATGGTCAAATAGGTTGGTAAAAATAGAAATAGGAGAAAAATTATTAACATGAGATTGATTGATGCAAGTGAGGCAGACTCTGATGCTGTAGGATTAACTACCAACATTACTGACATGGATGCATCAGGACATTACCAGGGAGGAGTGGGCGTAGATGAGTGTAGTGGGGCTAGGTGGGCTGTGATGATACTATCAGGTGGGGAGGGATGTGAGCTTGATGGTGGCTCTAATCGAGTGGTGGGATCATTCCACCAACACCTTCCACTTGCTGACAGGGGAGATGATAGTGATGGTCGAGGATGTGTACCAAATTTTGTGGTTGTTGGTACACGGAGCAGATTTTTATGCATGCTCAAGAGAGATGCACGACATACACATGGTCACACTATTTAGGGAGCACATTGCTGAGATGAGCTACCATTCAGCGAGTTTTGCTTACAAGCCTCTATACACGGTGGATGAGGGCACACATCGACTGGCTGTCCTGATGATGATTGGGATCACAGTCTATGCATTATCGGATGTGGAGGGAGGTCAGTTTTTGGTTGCCATGACTAGAGTTTTGACAGACATGATTGAGCGGTAGACAGTGTTCGCCTGGGCACCAGTCTTTTTGGCCCAGGTCTATAGGGAGCTGTGGGGCATTAGCCAGTGGTGGCAGTATAGCTTGTGCATGGGCCACCTTCTGCACTGCTAGGCATATGAGCACATTGTGGTGACATGACCTCTCAGCCTCCCAGTGGCTATCCAGGCTAACTTCAGGATTAGGTTTAGATGATGGCACGAGGTGATGGCACAGACACAGGTGGATAGAGTGGTCAGAGATATTGACCACTATAGAGGGGTACTGGAGGCCCTGATCTCAACAAATATCATTTGGAGACTGTACTTAGGGTATCCAACATTTAGAGACTAGGAAGAGTAGCTTGTTGGAGTGTAGAGCCTGAGATGGGTCAGGGGTAGGCGAGCCGGTGAGCTCGAGAGGGTGCCTGTAGAGAGAGTGTGGTGCCAGTACGGGCTGCTACAGGATGTGCCACCCATGTTCTCACAGTACAAGCAGGATGATATTGAGGCACCACTCCCACTGCCAGAGGAGACAAATGAGCTAGATTTTGAGGAGTTACCGGTAGGACCTAGGATGGCTGACCCAGGTTGTACAAAGGCCTACACAACATGGTGGGTATGGCAGTACACAGGAGTTCAAGCAGGGCCATAGCCACATTTACAGGCTATCACCGAGGAGCGAGATGTAGCCTGTGAGGAGAGAGACATAGTGCGGTAGGAGAGGGATGTGGCATAGGCCCAAGTGACCATTTTATAGGGGCAAGTCATGGTTTTATAGGGGCAGCTGGCAGGGGTGATAGGGCAGGTGGCTGCTTTGACAGGACAGGTCACTATTTTGTAGGGTCAGCTAGCCGCAACCCAGGCATAGATATGATAGGTAGGGTAGGGTTTTGGAGGGCAGAGCCCATTATAGTAGCCATATTAGCAGCTAGTTTAGTAGCCCATACAGTCAGTGTCAGTGTAGCTAGGGTTTTCACAGCCATAGGGTTTAGTGCAGGGTGCGACAGTAGGATAGATGGGTCCACTGTAAACTATATCTCTAGTTAGATACAGTGATGCGCTAGATGAGATCATGTATTATGAGTGGGCCATCAAGGGGTTCCCTTAGATATAGTGATACTCTGAGATGATGGTAGAGCAGATTTGACAGAGGTCTATGTCTCAAGCGATGGCTTCTGGGTCTCGCAGATGACACAGATCAGAGGGGGGAGAGGATACAACATCTTCTCAGCCACCGCCACCACCACCACAGCCATAGCCTTGAGGGCAGAGTTTTGACATGATGAATATACTGGCTTGTGTGCTGATGATGTGAGATGTATTTGACTTTTGAGAGAGAGAGATGCATAGATTGTGTGATTGTATAAAACTTTAAGATATATATATATATATATATATATATATATATATATATATATATATATATATATATATATGATGAGATTATTTTGGATTATTGGATGTTGTTATGGATGTGTTTAATATTTATGGCACTTGGATTTGATGCATGTTTTAATATGATGTGTATGATGATGATGTTATGATGCTATGTTTGTGATTATGATGACTAATATAATGATGAATGTGATGGCTAATGAAATGACGATATGATGATGATTAATGATATTGATGTTGATGTTTTGATTTTGTTAATGATTATGAAAATATGTGATTGTTTGTGATGTGACTGGCAGGTGACGAAAGAATGAGATGGGAGAAAGGATGAAGAGGATGGCCGAGCTAACCCCAGAAGACCACATGTCAACTGAGTGCTGCCTACATAGCCCTTGTCCTAAGGGCCTCAGGCCAATGTAGTTCTCCCAAAGAGGGAGGAAGAGGGTTAAAGTGATTGATTGGTTGTGGTTGAGGTCAAGTCATGGTTAGAAGAGGATAAGGTTTGTCCAGTATGTAGATGAACAAACGGGGGTGGTCGAGCTAACCCTAGAAGATAGTCGTGTCATCTGAGTGTTGCCTACATAGCCCTGGTTGTTAGGTGGGCCTTAGACTGATGTAGTTCAGACAAGGAGATAAAGCGGCTGATGATTGGTCTAGTCATGAGAATGGTCTAGCACGTCCATATGTCTGAGGGAACATGCTTGAAATGATGAGAAAAAGTCAAGGTTTTTCACCCCTAGCAATTGCCCATATTAGGTGATGGACATATGCCAAAAATGAAATGAATCTATTTATGCTTCAATAAGTAATGGTTTATGCTGAACATAAATTAAGTGGTTTATAGTTTCCATGTGTATTGGTCTCTATAGAAACTAGTGTGAATAGGTTAAGGTGAGTGGTCGAAAAAGAGGGTTGAGTTGATTTGATAAATGACAAATGATTGAATGTGACCAAAGTGTAAAAGAAGTGAAAGGCATAATTGCCCTTTCATTGACAAGGACCAGAATGACATCATAGATAGGGGTTGTTAGAGCTAAGAGCCCCATTCATGCATTACGTCGTTGACCAGAGGTTGTGTTAGAGCGGCAATCGAATCACTTTGACATTAAAGTGAGCTCGAAGTCCCTTGGGCAGGTGTTAGGATAGGAGAATAGGGTGACCCATTTAAGATCAGAGATAACCTTGCCCTCTTTTTATAGGAGACCTTGAGACAACTATAAGCCAAGTCCATGACCCGTTTTTTTTGTTTTTTTTTTTTGAGCAGACTGATCAATGTGGGAAGTCTGCGAAGAGATGTCATTTTGCTTGGTGGTCAGTTGTGAAGCTGATCGATGTAGGAAGCTTCTAAGAATGGTGTTGTTTGTATCAAGAGTTAATCATAGCCATCCTTCGAGGGAGTGGTCTATATTTTTGCTTTATATATAAGGGCTTTTGAATAGCGGTCCTTCGAGGGAGCAGTCTATTAGCTACAGTGATGATAGTACAACTATCCTTCAAGGGAACAGTCTGCCTTTTGATTTTGATTTTGTGACCTTGGATATTTTGATAGAAATGTGAGTCATGGACAAGACTACAGAAGGTCAAGGGCTCCCTTTTATTAGAACAAAGCATCCATACTTTATAAAAGGGTCATAGAGGATTTATTAAGGGAAATAGGGTGAAAAGGGTTGAGGATTAAGAGGACATGGATTGCTCAAGGGATGAGCTCAAGTTAAATGTCAAGTGGATGAGTACTTGACTAATAGTAGAATGGTCACAGATGCAACACATTAAGAGGCTCAGGTTCTGGCCATCTGTCGAGAGAAGACAGATGATAAGTCCCTGACCCATACTTGTGCGTGATGATGAAATGTCTGAGCCAATTAGGGAAAAACTTGCCTCATTTACTTCGCTCCATATTGGTCACATCTTGAGTGTCTTGTAAGGCGTGGCTGGGGAGATGAAGCAGGTTAGAGTGCTGCTGACAATTGATGCAACACTAGACATAGTTGCTACAGTCTTGATGAAGGGTGGGCCAATAATAGCCCAAGCGAAGGATGTGCTTGGCAACCAAGTTCCCATTGAAGTGTCTTCCACAAATCCCATCATGGACTTGCTTAATTTATTAAGAGGCTTTAGTGGAGGTGAGACAGTGGAGAAGGAGGCCATCGAAGCCTCACTTATAGAGAAGACCCCATAGCATGGTAGAGTGAGCCATGCATTTGATGAAAGCTCACCACACATTGCTAGAGAGATTGGGAGGAGTGACAGAAAGAGATAAATAGTCCATAAGTTGCTTATACCAATGATCTCATGGACTAGAATTTATGGTGGTGACATGATTGATGTTAGGAGAAATGTATGAAGGCAACGACACACGATGCATCATGACAAAAAGTCTAGATGAAGATGATGAAGATGGAATATGCGAGGCAAGAGAAGCCATGGTGTCAGCAAACTTGTTCATGGATCGAGGAACAGTCTGCAAGAGGTAATGGTCAAAAGATGCCAGAAGAATGTCAGCACCATTTTTGTACCTTTGCAAAATTTCATTTTTGTAGAGGTATGAACCGTTGACTTGATTGACGATGAGCTATGAGTCATTAAAGATATTGATAAACTTGATGCTAAGAGAAAGGGCGGTCTGAAGTCCCAAAATTAAGGCCTCATATTCGGCCATATTATTGGTACAATCAAAATTGAGCTTGAAAGACAAAGGCATGGGCTCACCTTCGAGTGGGATGAGAATGACACCCGCACCCCCACTGAGTTGACATTTGGAGCCATCAAAGAACATGGTCATTTGGTAGACGGTGTCATCGGTGGAAAGTGTGGTGATAGACTTGTCAAGGAACTCACACTACGAAGGTTTATTGTCGAGAAGAGGGGCATCTACTAGTTGGTCAGCGATGGTTTGCCCCTTGATAGATTTCTACTGAATGAATTTGAGGTCAAACTCAGCAAGTAGCATGAGCCACTGAGCCATACGTTGATTTTGATATGGCTTGGAGTGCATATACTTGAGAGGGTCAGTGTGAGTGATGATGAGGGTTTTATGGTTAAGAAGATAATGGCAGAGCTTGGTAGCGGCAAAGACTAATGCCAAATAGAGTTTCTCAATATGGGTGTACTGAGTTTCATAGTTGACCAGTGTTCGGCTGATATAGTAGACCGCTTGCACATGGTGGTGCTCGTCTTGGTGCATGATCATGGCACCTAACGAATGGTTGGTGGTAGAGATATAAAGGTAGAAGGGGTGGTCATCTTTAGGTGGAATGAGAACTGGTGGAGAGACTAGATAGCGTTTAAGGGATTCAAAAGCCTCTTGACAGTCCTTATCCCATTTAAAGGTGACGTCCTTCTTAAGGAGGTGATGAAAAGGTTGGCAATAGTCAAAAAGCTATGAGATGAAATGGCGAATGGACTGGAGCTTCCCTTGTAGACTGCGAAGCTGCTTGAGATTGGTCAGGGGTGGCATCTCGAGGATAGTGTGGATCTTGGTGGGATCTATCTCGATGCCACAGAAAGAAATGATGAAGCCTAGGAGCTTGCCAGAGAGGACCCCAAAGACACATTTCTTGGGGTTAAGGTGGACATTGTATTGAAGAAGGTGAGAGAAGATGATCTTGAGAATGGCCAGATGGTCACGGCAAAACTTGGACTTGCCGAGCAGGTCATCCACATAGTCCTCCATGCTTTTGTGGAGGAGATCATGGAAAATGTAGGTCATGGTGCGCTGATATGTGGCACCAGCATTCTTCAAGCCAAAAGGCATGACCCGATAGCAGAAAGTCTCCCATGGGGTGATAAAGGTGGTCTTGTGCTGATCTTCTAGTGCAATCAAGATCTGATTATATCCTGAAAACCCATCCATGAGAGATAGCATTTCATGGCTGACCGTGAGATCAACAAGATGGTCAATGTTAGGAAGAGGAAAGTCATCCTTGGGATAGGCTAGGTTGAGGTTGCGATAGTCTGTGCAGATCCAGATCCCCCCATTTTCTTTGGTGACTGGGACGATGTTAGAGACCCACTGCAGATAATCGATGGGCTGGATGAAAGAGACAAAAAGAAGGCACTGAAGCTCTTCTTTGACAAGGAGTGCAATGGGAGGATGCATCTTTCAAAGCTTTTGTTGGATAAGCTTAGCCTCTAGTTTGGTGACAATGTTATGGGTAGCAATGGTGGGGTCAATGCCAGGCATGTCACTATAAGTCCAGGTAAAGGCCTTGCTATGGTCAGAGAGGAACTGGGTATAGTCAAGCTGCTCTTGAGCATCTAAAGATTGGCCAATCTTCAAGATGTGAGGAACATCAGAAGAAGGGAGGTTGATGTCAATGGTTGATTCATTTAACATAACCTAGGTCTCAGAAGGGACGGAGCGCTAGATGAAAGAGTCATCGGCACCCATGTAAGAAAGGATGGCATCGTCGTCAATGCAGTGGATAGTGTGAATGGTCGCCGACTCATCCTCTATCATGCTAGGATAAATGAGAGGGAAGGACCTGGACACCCCATTTAGATGATAGGTCAGGGGTTCCAGGTGGATGGTGTTTATGGAAAAAAAACTAGGAGGGATGGAAACCACCGACTCCGTAGGTGAAGGAGGAGAAATGGGTGAGCCTGGAGGAGATTGGTTAATGGGCGGCTTGGGACAAAGGTTTGAAGGGGCTTGAGTGGGGTCGTGATATCCTAGGCCATACCGTTTCTTGGCATCATCATCGTTGAGAGGCTTAATAGGTTGATGGGAGCCTTGCTCATAGCATCCAAAACCAAAACCCTTCCATGCACACCTATAAAGATAAGTGTGTGCAAAGGTGGGGTTGCCAAGAAATGAGATGTTTGATGTGAATGGTTGGGGTGAAGAGAGAGGGTTACCATCAATAGGAGCTTGATTGAGCCCCCCATAGACAAGATTGGTTCAGAGGTGAGGAGGACCATAAGGCACGACCATCCCGATCTGATGGTCGTAACTGGGGCTGTGGTGAAGTCATCCATACTCTTGTAGAGTTTGGAACATGTCTAAGGCCAACAAGCAACATTCCCCCAGTGAAAGTTGTTGGAAGATGTCTTCCATGGGGTCTTTGGTCGTTGCTTGCAGAGGAGGGGTAAGGGTGACCACCGATTGCGAACTAGTTGAAGCTTTTGCAGATGGAGGCAGTGCCGAGGTTGATGGCTTAATAGGAATGAGGATGTCATTTGGACGGTAGGTTGTGTTACAAGTTTTGAAGGGTGATGGGTCAGTGGGAATGGTGTGGACTTGCCCATCATGCTCAAATTTCACACAACGGTGCAGGGTGGAGGGGACACAGGCCATGGCACGGATCCAGGGTCAGCCTAGCAACATGTTGTATCGAAACTCTCCTTCGATGATATAGAAGAGCTTTGGGACTGTGCATGGACCAACGTGAATGTGAAGAATGACTGTGCCAATGGTCGTGGCAGTGGTGTCATTGAAGGAGCATAAGATTGTGTCAGTTTTAGAGACATAATTCTTGGGAAGAGCCAACTAATTAAAGGCATGGGTGGAGATAATGTTGATGCTAGCACCTCCATCAATCATAATGTGTTTAATGCATGTTCGATCAACATAGGCAGTGATGAAGAGGGCAGCATCCTGATCTTCTATGCTAGATGTGGGAATCTTAGAATCGCTGAATGTGATGGAGGCAACAGGAGATAAAGAATGGACAAGGGTAGCGAGTGGTTGGGGGTCCTTGGGTTGGACCTCCGCTACCTGCAAGGCTCTAATGAGGGCTTGATGATGCTGAGGTGAGGTTTGGATGAGTTCATAGAGGGACATCTTCACGGGCGTCTGGTGAAGCTGTTTCAACATGGAGTCATGAATCATCCCGAAAGAGGAAGAAGAAGAAGGTTGAGATGCGCCAAGGATAGAAATTTTAGGCTTGGGCGCTAGAGGTGGCTTGATGAAAGGGTAGGTCCAAGGAATGGCACATTTTTCTTTCGCCTTGTTCTTTTGCGACCTAGTGGTTATGTGGATAGCATTGATTTTAAAGATAGGAGGTGAAAAAGGGGTCATGGCCTGCTGGTGAGATGTTGATGTGGTTGAAGAGGTTGGATGGGAAGGTGTCGAGCGTCGGTCAAGAGTATCCTCAAGGAGAAGAGTGTCCTTTTCCATATAGCAGTGAATGATGGCCTTGAGGGCACAGCAAGTCTCAGTATCGTGTCCTGGCGTATGATGGTATAAGCAAATCTTCGTGTCATCAAACCAGGAGGGCTTGGACCCAAGAGGTTGGAAAGGCTGAATGGGCAAAAGGGTTATGATGGAAGTCTACAAGAGTCGGTGCAATATCAATGAGTATGAGCCCACTAAAGGGTTTGTGCTAGTTGATATGTGCAAGGCAGGTGATTGTTGCTTAGGCAAAGCTGGAGGAGTTTTTCATACCACCTTGTGGGTTGATGGTGCGGTGACAGGCGTAGACGACACTTTCTTCGTGAGAGGTACTACCTTTTTAGGAGAAGGTAGGTTGGAGGTACGTAAAGGAAGCAAAGGAGGCAACTGGTTTTGATTAGAGGTCAGAGTGGGAAGGACTCTGGTCAGGGTCGAAGGATGGGGGCCCAAAATAGAAGGTAATGGTGACAGGGGAGGAGGCATTCGCTTTTATGGTCTGGCAGTCTTCTTTGACTTGGTTGGAAGACTACTATTGGTTGAGGTCTAGTCTAAGTCCACCTTCACTTGTAGGTGAGTGAGGGTAGAGACAGAGCGAATGCCAAGTGACTTGATAGGTTTAGATGGGGTAGATGTGGGTTTTGGTTTTGATGGGGTTGGTTGAGGTTTAGAAGAGGGAGTCTAGTCTTTGTTGAGATTCTGAGGAGATTCTACCTTGGGAGGATTGGCAGCATGAGACGAGAGGGCACGGGCATGCTGAAGAGCTTTAAGACGCTCCCACAATACCTGATGCATCACTTTCCTTGAAGGGAGAAGTCCGATTTTCTCCACTAATCAGGAAAATGGCTGAGAAGATGTTGGATGAGATTTGGGTTCTTGAGAAGATGTTGACGGTTGCGGGGCCGAAGACGAGATGGGGATAGTAGTCTCAGTCCCAAGGCATGGTGAAGTCATGATAGGTTTGTCCTTGATTGGAGACAAAGGAGAGGTAGGTTCTTCCTTGGGTGGAGAAGAAACCAGAGAATGAGGCTCCTCGAGCGAGTAAAGGGTAGGGATGATGGTGCCCTCCACTTGCGGTTGAGGAGTAGGAAGGGTCAGGTCCTCCATAGGCAGTAAGAAGGAGGATGGTGAGACCGGTGGTGCTGGTAAGGTCGAAGCATCCTCCAAAATGAGAGAGGTTGACAGAGAACTAATCGAGGAAGGAGGCTCATCCACATGTGATGGACTGATAGATGGACTCACCTCTTGAGGTTGGTCAGGGATGAAGGGCGAGACCGTATTGACTATTTGAATGTTGTGTTCATGAGTGTCATCAATCAAGGTCTGGACACTATTTTGAGTTGGGGGATGATTGGGGAATGGTTGCTTGAAGATATCAATGCCCTAATTAGGGGGTGCATTGGGATTGTCTAGGGCAAGGTCACCCTTTTCAAGCATGTCTTGGATTATGTTTTTAAGGGTTTTACAGTTTCCCATGTCATGTCCTTTAACATGGTGGTAGTTGCGGAAGTCATTTTCCCTATACCACGTAGAGATGGTGTGTGAGGGATCAAATTATGGAGGTGGTCGGATCTAGGGGAGATTGAGAACCCCCTGTTTAACAAGTTTTTCCAGCACAGATGCATATGATTCTCTGAGAGGAGTATACTGTCGTTGTACATACCTCTACTAAAATTGGTGGGTGGCACTCTGAGATGTGGATGGCTCAGGCCGATTAGTTGAAGGCGAAGAGGATGAAGGTCTAATGACCACAGCATTAGCTGAAGCTTTAGACTTAGGATTGGATGATGGAGGTTTAGAAGAAGAGGAGTCATTGGTCCTAGAGCTGGGATTCTTGCTCCACAACTTGACTTTATTCTCCTTGATGGTACGCAATTCAAGCTTGTGGGCCATCGTGAAGGCTTCGTCAAAGGTGTGAAAGGTCTGAACCCTCAAGGTGGAATAAATATGTTTGGCACAGGCTTGGGAGAAAAGTTCAATAAGTTTGGGCTAGGGTAAGGAAAAGGAGAGTTGATTGATGAGGCCTCTTCAGCGAGAAATGAAGTCAGCTATGGATTCATCCTCGAATTGGTAGATAGAATAGAGGTCTGTGATCGAGACCTTCTTGGTGATGTTGATGAAGAAGTGATCGAGAAAGAGCTGGGCCAACTGTGTGAATGTGAAGAGGGAATGGCTAGCAAGGGAGCTGTACCAGTCAAGTGCAGCACTAGAGAGGGACATAGGAAACGTGCGTAAAAGCAATGCATCGTCATGGGCAATAAGGTAACAGGCATGTCTAAATGCCCGTAAGTGTTGTTGTGGGTCTTCCTTGCTTTGAAAATGAGAAAACTTAGGAAGTTCCCACTGGCTGGGATATGGCCTGATCGGGATAGAAGGATGAATGGGCTCATTGCAAATTTGCTCATATGAGAGAGCATTGTGTGAGCTAGAAATGGAGGTCTCTAGGCTACACATCTTGTCCATTAGCATTTTGATGATATCTACTGACGGATTGGTGGGTGGAGCGCCCCTAGGTTGTAGGGCACTTGGAAGAGGCTAGAGGAGGCATACGACGTAGTTGGTTGTGCCTGTAAGGGCGCAACGTAGGGATAACTAGTCATAGGGATAGAAGAGAAGACTAAGGGCAGTTGGGTGGAAGGCATAGCTAGGCTCGATGTTGCCACGAGAGGTTGGATTGTGGTAATAGGGGCCAATGGATAAGTAGCCACCCTGGTGTTGATAGGGCCCAGGGTAGGCAGAATAGATACAACCAGATT
Source organism: Torreya grandis (assembly GCA_037957365.1). NCBI lineage: Eukaryota > Viridiplantae > Streptophyta > Pinopsida > Cupressales > Taxaceae > Torreya > Torreya grandis. Next base: position 2,679,436 of record JARHVA010001823.1, read on the forward strand.
CTAAAAAGGAGTGGAGAGCGGTTGAGTGGGCTAAGGTTGATAGGCGGCTAAAACCCCAGTGAAAGTGGGCCCCAAGATGGAAGGAGAGGCCACACTTAGAAGGTTGGTTAAAGGCTGGTCATTGGTCGAGGTGATAGCTTGGGTGTCTAAAGGTTGAACTATGGACGCCGTTGATATGGTCGTAGTCGCAACAAGAGAGGTCGGCATTTCGTAAATCAAATTGCCCAAGGAGTCTCACATTTGGCTATGCGCGAGATAGTGCTGCAAGGCTTTGACATTGAGGTCCAAGAATCGTGCAAAATCTTGGTCCCCTTCTGGGACAATAGGAGTCTGGGGCGGGGTCGGGCGAGTAGGAGTTCTTTCAGTCTCTGAGTAGAACTCCATTATGGGACTGGTTATGGGCGGAGTAGATGGAAGCAGTTGATGCCTCGCATGGTTGACTAGAGCCTTGGCTTGACTACGAGTCAAAACCATTCAAGGTAAGAAAGGTCATCCTCACAAGCTCAAACAAGTAGATAAGAACAGAAAAGGTGAAGAGCACAAGCAAAATCCGAAGCGTTAAATCCCTAGAAATTTATTAAGATCATGGTGGCTTATGCCTTAGAAATGTGTGTAGGAAGATTGGCTTTTGAGTTAGGTCCTAAAAGAGGTAGTATATGGATGGTTTTAGGTTATGTTTAGGTGCTCAAAAAGTCTGGGTTAGGTTTCGTACGTGGCCTAGTGCTAAGGAGCAAGCTCCCCTCACTTCACGAGCCCAGTGATAAGCTGGTCTCGCTTAGCCAAAATATACTTTCCCTAGAGATTAGACTCTACCAGAGAATAGAGTGGGCTTTCCCCTTGGTGATGAAATCCAAGTAGGATTGTCGGGATGGGTAAGGTATCCACTGGGGGATGAAATCCCAATCGGGTCTTGTCTCAAGTAAGTTTGATGTTTAGATTTAGTGCAAGTGGTTTAGGTTGTGTAACATCAAGTGATCTACGATTAATTCAATATGCGTTTTGTTAATTACTAAGTGTGGACTAAGAAATGCAAGCACAAGCAGAAATGGAATGCAAAGTGTTTTAAGCCCCAAGTCGAAATGTTAAGTTTGGATGAAAAACAAGTTGAGAAAGGGTTGAAGGATATGATTTTTGACTAGTCTAGAAATGCAAGAAAAGAAAAGAAAAGTTCTTTTTATTCCTGCTTATGATGTCATTTTAGAAAAGAGGAAAGAGGTGAAAAGGGAAGATCCTAATGCACCCTATATGAAAAGAAGGAAAGAAACCCAAAGAAGACCCTAGGGTCCCACCGAGCGTGCCAAAATGTTTCTACGCTAAATCACTTTCTACATTTAAAAGATAGAGAAATGAGAAACTTAAAGAAAATAGATGAGGGTTTGTACGTACCCAAATTGTAGACGTGCGCACCAGAATTCAGACATTGTGAGAACTCCTCTTTGGTTGTGGAGGAATGACACCTGAAAGAGAAAGACACTAAACACGAAAAATGTTAGATGCCAAAAGGGTGGACTGCCAAGCAAGAGCTTGGTCCTAGAAGCACAAAGGCTTCTTGGAGGATGTTAGTCCACTGTTAAAAATAGAATGTTGATCAAAAACAGAAAGTAATAAATGATGGAAAATAGAAAGAAAGAACTTAAGGCAAATGCATACCTGTTTAGAAGCTGTCTAACTTTGCACAGTCACCGACGTCGGTGGTATTGCCGGCATTGGTTAGAAAGGTCACCGACATTGGTTAGACTACTGACGTCAGTAGGGGTACTGGCCGAGGTCGGTCGGGTCAGTAGTCAGGGATGGGTCGGGGCAGGTTTCAAGACTGTGGACAGGGTTTATGGATGCGTAGAATGGACTGTGGTCTTGTCTGAGGGTCAGGGAGGTCTGTTTAGAGGTCTGAGGGATTTGCTTGGAGGTCTGAGGGACTTGTCTTGGGTCTGAGGGACTAAGAGTGTTGTCTGGGACTAGACTGAAAGGGTGACAGGGCAGAAGGAAGATAAATGGGAGATAGGGTCTAAGAAGGCTTTTCAGCCTCTCAAGGGAAGGACAGGGTAAGTGGTAGATAGTGGATAGGATAGGTAAATGAAATCAAATGAAATAATGAAATGAAATACTAAAACTGCTTACCTCCTACTTGTTGATTGAAGAATGAAGGATCCTATTGTTGGAGCTATAGAAGGCCTGTTGCAAGAAGAAATGACTGATGTAGGGTGCCTGTACCTGTTGTTGTTACTGTAGGAGGTGGAGAAAAAGGAGAATACCAATGCCAAAGAGTGTCCAAAGAGTTATGTTCACGGTAGGGGCAGAATGGTTGTAAAAAACTATTTTGAAGGGTGCTAACACTGACATAACCGTTGACATCGAGCGAATAATGATCGACGTCAGTGGGGGCAGAATGGGCACAGAGGCTAAAATTAGCCTCTGTCTGTTCTTACACGCTCCCGGGTCAAGGGGTCATGGGAAAATAGTCAAGGAAGACATAAATGGATGCGGGAGGAAGGATAAAGGGGAGATTTGGGCAATAAAAGCTAAGAGAGAGGTGGGGGGATCCAAGGAGGGGATCCAAGGTGGCAAGGGTGAGGTGGAAAGGGGCCAAATATTTAATTATTTTAATTTGGTAAATGGAGGGGGCTAGGACAAGGGTTAGGATATGGGTCAATGGGGGACAAGGGGGGAGGACGAAAGATGACCAAGGTGTAGACACATTTTTGGTGTCTACAATTGGGTTCATTGTGTTCTTGAAGATTTGGTAGAGATTTCCATTTTCCTAACCTCAAGGCTAGCACCACAAACATTATCCTCTAAGGAGAAGAAGCAACTTGTTATCTACACCTCCCCCTTCCAACTCATTAAAGGAGAGATATATAAAATGAGTAGGGATGAAGTCTTATACCAGTGTGTTTTAGATCATGAATAGGACTCCATCCTTTAGGAAGCACATGAAGGCATAGTTGGAGGACATTTCACCAAAGATGTAATAGCACATAATATTTTGCAATCAAGGTTATGGTGGCCAAGCCTGTTTAGCAATGCCAAGGAATATACATGGGCATGTGATGTATGATAATGCATTAGAAAGATGAACTATCAAGATGAGATGCATCTCATCCCTATTCTAGCTTAGGTGCCATTAAAGAAATGGGCCATTGACTTTGTAGGGCCAATCACCCCTATAACATAGTGCACAAGAGCCAGATATATCCTCATGGTAACTCACTATTTCATGAAGTGGGTTGAGTTAGTGCCAACTAAAAATTGCATAGCCACAATAACCATGTGATTCATTTGGGATAATAGCATTAGCTGATATGGGTGCTCATTAAGTATAACTAGCAATAGGGGCACTCATTTTATTAATGATATGGTGTACATCCTTCTAATAAAATATATGGTGGCACACCACAAGACCACCCCATATCATCCCCAAACCAATGGTAGGCTTAAACCTTCAATAATATCCTTAGAACATGCCTCATAAAGATATGTTATGTAGGTTACAAGGATTGGGATGATCATGTCTCTATAGTACTATAGGCCTATCACATGACATGCAAGTGCCTGAACAAGGCTAAACCATTTTAACTAGTATTTGTTGTGGAAGCAATTTTGCCCATGGAGTTTTTAGTACCTTCCTTGCACATCACATTAATTATCCACCTTGATGACTAGGAATCCTTGACTATAAGGTTGGAAGAATTAGAACGCGTGGATGAGAAGCATGCTCAGGCCACATGGGGTTAACAAGTTGAGAAGGTGCACCAAAATAGGTGGCATAATAAGCATATCAAGCATAAGGTGCTGATTGAAGGAGCCTTAGTCTTTTTATATGACTCTAAATACTTTTGGCACCCAGGTAAGCTCTAAATATGATGGATGGGTCCCTATGTCATCCATCACATTTTAGAAACTTGTGCATGTAAACTATACACATTTTTTGATGAAATACTTCAAGGTCATTTCAAGGGCAACCGATTGAAGCCATACCAACACTAGGGTGGTGTTCATGCCAAGGATACTCTAACTCTTTGGTCAATAGTTAGTTTTAATTGAGCTGACCCAAATAAGTTTTAGTGCAAGCCAAACCATGTGATTCTTTAATTCATTTGGTTCTTTTTGTATAGATGGTAAATAGGTAGAAAAAGATGGCTATAAAGATCCCTATGTTTTGCCACTCCATGCATAAATCCAATCAGGTGGGTCAAGCACTTACACCAAAAGCACATGAGGCTAGACGCCTATGTTGTGGGCACATGAAGCCTATAAGTTAGGTAGTTGTAAAAAAAGAAACATATACATGAAAGTCACATGGTGAGATGATAGGAAATTCCATTTAAAATGATGAACCACCGAAGGACTGATGTAAGAGAAGATGCTCAACTATGTTGGGTGCAAAACCAGATGAGAAGAGAAGATGCTCAAATTAGTTGAGTGCAAGATAGGCAAGAAGAGACACTTCATATGAAGTGCACAAAATAGATAAAGATACCAAGCACTAGAGGGCCAATGCAAGGAATTTGCATAGCGTAGGATAGGCCAAGGCAAGATGATGTATTTTAAATTGACCAAGATAAAGGAGCACACTAAAAGATGAGCATAGCTAGAAGAAGTGAAATTGAAGAGGCTAAATTGCACACATCTGAGGTACTATTCCCAAGTTTCCATAAGAGAGGAAAAGGTCACACTAATGAAATGTGCAAAAAGAGATCATCGAGGATAGTTGGCATCCACCCAAAAAAAGTGAAAAGTGATCATTTGAAAAAGGACATCACATCACCAAAAATCCATTAGAATTATTTAATGTGCTGGTGGAACAAAAATATGTATTTAATGTGGACAAGACATGTAATTTTTAAATATCTAATGATCTCTCAAAAAAACCATCAATAATGTCCAAATGGTGGCATTAATAACATTGGTTGACATATCAAGCTATAAATAGGGTGAATGGTGAATGAACAGGGTTACAATCTCATGTGAAACTGACTAAGAACCAGAGCCAAAGGACCCCCAAGAGAGTGAATTCTCATAGAATAGATAGTGTATCAAGTGATAAAAATGGTGCAACAAACTAGAACATAAAGTGCATCAAGAGTGAAGTGGTGCATAAAAACTAGAACAAATAAGGCAAACCAAAATAGACACCAAGCCACCATTAATGGCTAGATAAGCTCAGATATACAACTCATGCCAAACCAAAATTAGGGGTTTTAGCAAGCCACACATCCCATGCTTCAATTATAGTAGATTCACAATGATATAGAAGTAAAAGGCATCAAGATATGAAGAGGCATGACTCAAACCCAAGTGGATTCAAATAATAAAGAAGCTACTGCTAAGATAAGGGTGCAGGTAGTGGAAGCAGTCATCATTGCATTAGTGGAAGCTGAGGCATTGACCAAGATGTCCTATTAACACATGTAGTTCCCACTTGAAGTGTCAATAGGAAAACCCTAGCACTCATTCATGCATGTATGTTAATTACGGGAATATAACCACCAAACATCAAGTCACTTTCAATACTTGACACAATACTAAATGGTGGGCACTAGGCATGAGACCCCAGAGGGAGATGCAATCTTTGACATCATATTAAGAGATAGATTGAAGGATTTAGGCACAAATCCACTCTATGAGTTACCCTATTTTAGAAAGCTAGAGGAACTTATTCATTTCCTCCTCTCACATGTGCATGATGATTAAATGTACTTCCCAGGGCAATGCAAGAAGATATCCACATGCCTGATCAATAGAATAACTAGACTACTAGACTCTAAAAGAGATATCCATTAGTTGATGGGTGATAATGAAGAGGTGAAGCACATCACAAATATCCTTAATTATGTTAAAGGGGGATATACTTTCCCCATTATTATTTATGAGGACCTGAGAATAAGGGTAACAACATGACTTATCAGCTCAAAGATATGCCCAAGAGAGAGATGGACTGATGTGTCCAAGGTATACCTCTACTTATCCTATCACATGTTATAGGGGGTAAATTTCAATATGGTTCAGTTCATCACTATATAAATAACCAATAATGCACTAGAGTGCCACAACATGAAGGATACATTTAAATGGGGCTTCATCCTCATCTTGATAGTCATGGAAGAGATTAGGATCCCCAACTATGGAGAAGACAACTTGTGGGTGTTCCTAGAACACCACAAAATCTTATCTCAAAAATACAAGGAATTTACTTGCCCCATGCCTTCAGTACCAAGTATAGGACTCACATACTAAAGTGGTGTAAGTGATACATAGAGGCCTTTGGGTAAGAGTGGTGTATCCCACAAGGGCTCCCAGTGAGCATGTTTGGGATGATGACCTTCACCATCATGAAACACTACTACATCGTCTACCTATCACTCAAAGATAGGAACAAATCAATATGGTTGAATCTTCCCTTTGCCTTTTCAACTAGGTTCTTCTAGGACATGCTCAACAGAATCCCTAACATGTAAAATATTGATGTTCTAGTCAAAGAGCTAGACATAAAGAGCTAACAGATGAGGCACAAATTACCATGCATGGATGGAGGTATGATAAAGGATGAAAATGATTCCTTATATTAGATATACATCAATCTTGTGTAGGAGGTAACAATCCTTGGCTTCATCCATAGACTATATTATGTGATGAAGCCCAAAAGAAAGGATGATGGTGTGGGGTCTAGCACTAAAAAATGAAGAGACCCCCCAATCCTAATTAGGGAGGAAGGAACCCTTGCATTATAGAAAAAGTAAAAGATCCCCAAAAATAAGAGGGGGGAGACATTGGAAGAGATCAAGGAGAGGCTGAAGCTAAAGATAGCTTTAGAGGGGGAAGCCTCAATGATAGAATCATACTGGAAGTGTGTGTGCTTTACCTCTAGAGCCCATGCAAGCCCAAAGGGGAAAAAGAAATAAAATGCCCCTTCCCCTAAAATAAAACAAGATAGATTAGAAGAGGGGTCAGAAGAGGAAAAGTGAGAATGAGGCACCTACATTATGCCTGAGGATGCAGAATCATCCCCTAGTGAATAATCCCGTTCACCTCCACCACAAGCATAGCTAGAAAGACAAAGGCACAAGCTATAGAGACTTGGATCCTATGAGGTTGAGACCATAAAGGCATAGGAGTTAAGGGAGTATAAAGAGGAGATAGACAAGGTAGGAGTGGCTACTGAGGTCATCCAAATGGTAGAGGTAGAGGAGCAAAAAATGGAAGCAATGCATAGGGTATATGAGAAAGAGATGAGTTAAGTAGGTGAATCACCTAAAGAATTAACTCCCTCTGGTATAGGTGACAAAGAGGAACAGTTTATAAATAAATGGATAGGAATTGTCTTAGACCAAGGCCACATCAATGCAATGCTCACCTTATAGTAGAAGCACAAGGAATTGAAGGCTTCAAGCTTAACCCAAGTTAATATTAACTAGCTCAAGGTTGAAGAAATTTTAAAGAGAAAGAAAAAGTGTGGTGCACAAGCAACGTAAACAAAGGCTAAAAAAGGAAAGGCTAGAAAAGAGGAAAGGGTGGAGAAGGTAGAGGTATAACACACCTAGAAGAAGGAACATGAAGCAAAAGTGGCCCAAGAGGGAAGGGTGTGCATACTAAAAGAATGGGAAATAAAGAAATGTTTCACTAGCATGGAGCCTAGGGAAGAAAAATCTAAGGTAGCATTCAGTGATGACACCCAAATAGTGAAAGAAGAAACATAAAAGGCATGCCCTAGCTCTGAGGGGGAACTTGAGAAACACAAAGGTGATGCTGGTGCCTTAGAAAAATAAGTAGAGGAAGAGACACCACACTATGAAAAGGATGAGGGAGAAAAGTCCACTGAATTACCCCCACAATAAGAATGAGATGGTGAGACTAGCACCAAAGAGGAAAGAGAAGAAGAAGAAGAAGAAGAAGAAAGAGTTGAAGAAATGGGGATTAGCACTAGTGCTAGTGAAGAAGAAGAGATTGAGAGAATTAAAGAAATAGGGACTAGCACTAGTACCAGCAAACAAGAAGAGCTTAGGGAAGAAATACAGGTTAACCCTAAAAACCATGACAGAGTGTAGATGGGGTTTAATGAGGATGATGACTTATACATGATGGATTACATGCCTCTAAGTACTACCATAGCCCTTATGCACCACCAAGTCTCTTGGGCCATGGATTACTACATGAACAAACCAAAATTTGAGGTCCCTATAAAGGCCATCCGATGCATCAAGAAGACAAAAGATGGCCGTGACTAACACCTGACAAACCCCCATGACATGAACCCTGTGTGCTTGACCAATGCTTTGATTAAGATAGAAACCTCTATGGCATTAAATAACATCATCAATGATGTTCATGCCAATAGATGGAGGAAATTTACTAAAGACATAGATAAGGAGCTTAAGGAAACCAAACTCAAGCTCTAACAATTGATTGAGCATGTCAAGTGGAACCCTCCCTTTAAGACATCATCGACAACTCTAACATGAAGGAGGTCAACTATGCCTAAAAACTCATTGATCAGATGATCCCTAGGCTAAATTTTATGTTGGAAGAGAAGTAAGACCCTTGTGAGGCTATAAGGGGTGAGCTGACAAAGAAGATGGAAGAGGTTGAAGACTTATTCACCAATCTCAAAGAAGGTACCAAAGAAGTAGACACCATTTTTTATAACTTTGTAGACTAGGTGAAGGTCATCAATGTGTGCCTCAAGAAAATATATGAGGATAAGGATGACTTACTCTAACACTCCTTCAAGATTTCAAGGATTGAGTTCATACAGGTGATTACATAAGTTAACTCCCTCAGTGCCTAGCTAAAGACACAAGTACAGGTCGGAAGCCTTAAAAAATAAATTGGAAGGCATGGATGTACTTGTTCTAGAAGTAGCATCTATAGAATTACATGACACCATTCAAGATTTGAAAGGTACCTTCCATAGCTTTAAAAAAAATTAGGATCTATTATAGGGTGTACCCAATTTTATGCACCTAAGGCACTTCAAGGCTAGTTTGGGGTGGACTAATAATTTTGTATAGGGTGATGTTGGGACCCATTTTGGAGAAGACTTGATCTCAGGCCAATTAGACCAACCCTGGTGCATGAAGACCCATGGAGGAAGGACCCCTTTTTCAAACCTTGGCACTGATTAGATAGACTCCTAAAGTCCCCATGCTAGCTAGTTGATGGTTTCATAGCATCATGAGTCTCAAGGCATACCTACCTAGTCCTACATGTGGTGGTTCAAGGCTCAAAGAGTATGGAGATCTATGTAATGGATCAGGTAGGTGTATAGCCCTAACCAATAGCCTGGCCCCTGACATGCACCCTAGTTATCCTATATGATGTAGTGGAGCCAATAAAGGAGTTATAAAGTAACTGCTAAAAGACTTACAAAATAAGTGATGTACTTAGCTATAGTGGTGGTTGAATGATAAGTGTTGGATGGATAGCTCCTATCAGGAAGTCCAAATTGATGCCTTAAATAGAGACAAGTGGGTGTTACTAGTTCTTAAGAGATTGTTTCTTAATCTGGTTTGACTTATGCAATATAATAGTAAGCCAAGATGTCAAAGGTTGAATGCCAAAATCCTATATGCAAATAAGAATGAGTTTTCTTGATTTTTGCTTACATAAACATTAGTTTGGAGTTTCTCTTATATAATTAACACCGGTGATCCCATCGACGTCAGCCATGGTTTGACTAACATTGATGGTATGAAAATAGGTAAAATTACTATATTTAGCCTATTTTCTATTATTTCTTGTGCCAAGTGTGGTATCCATTATAAAATGGTAGAAATAGGAGGTTAAGGACATAGGAATTTATTTTTAAGGTGAAAATAAATCATGGGTAGTTAGGATAAGGGGACTAAGTCTTGAGGTGACTCATTAGGTGAGAATTAGTCTTAGGATGAGGTGGCCAGGTAAGGTGGCATAAGGGGTTTTTAATTAACTTAATTAAATATTTTAAATTAATAAAATGTGTGAGGGGTAAAAGCATAGGTTAGGGAGGCTAATTATTATTATTGAAAAAGGGCTCAAGGAGGGTTTTGACATAGGGATTTATGCACGTGTATGACATAATTTTGGTGTCTACATTTTCCCTTTTTATCTTGTAATTTGCACTAATAAGTTATGAGACAAAAATAGGAATTAGATGCTTCAGGTATTGGATGAGGTATCCCCCCTCAAAATGAAAATCGATGGAGGAGAAACTAGAATCGACTACTGGTTTGATAAGAAGTGAATTGTGTGAGTAGAGGAGAATGTGGTATCACTTCTTGTGTGTATACTACTATGATCTATAATCAACAAAATCAAAAATAGGTAATGTTGAGGAGGACTCAAATATAAATAACAAGCACAACTTGTAAGTAATAGTTGATAAGGTCAAAATAGCCAAAGTTGTAGCTCTAATAGTCTATGTGTACCAGGTATCTGAGATAGTAAGTGCCCCTAGGAAACATAAAAGGTTTTAGGTGATAGGATGAGCTTGGTCTCCATCTAAAACACCTAATATACATGCATGTGTACAATATCCAATTATAGTAGAATAACATAAGCAGTCTAGACAAGTAATGCAAGGTTGGTGTGAAAGGGTCAATGGGCAAGGAGATATTTGTGATCTCCAGTCAAAGTCATCATGGGTGGAGATTTGAGTGATCTCCAAGGGTGATTTTCATGGTTGGGGAGACATATGTGATCTCCTAACTAGTTTCCATGGTTAGGAAGATATACATGATCTCCAAGTTGCCCCAGATTATGGGTAAAGTCTAAAGGGTTGTGGTTGTTGGTGGAAATTGTAATGTAATGGTGCCAACATTGGTGATCTCACTAATGTCAATAGTAAATAGTGATAACATTAGTGGCTTAGGGTAAGATTATCAACATTGGTGAAAAATATTACTGATGTTGGTAGATTAGGTCAAGTATGTTGACATCAGTGGGTGACCAAACTTGACAAAAAGGGGTTTGGTGGCCCACCAGAACTCATTGACAACATTTGATTGGAGAAAAAAATAGCTATGAGTGTGACTAAGATGGTAGAGTTAGGAGGGTACCCAATGGGAGGTGTGCCACCACAAGAGCCAGCTATTTCATCTTAGAGGAGATGGAGAGATGAGGTAAGAGTCTCCATGAGTTAATTTTGAATATGAGTTGGTTAGTTTGCTTTTGTAGGCTAATTTTAAAGGTTGGGCAAAAGAAATGTGTTGAGGGGAGGTAGGAAATGGGGTGAGGGTAGGGTTAGATGAGTTTAGGGGTAGGTTTGAGGTGAAAATTTAATGTTTAGAGTTGGGTTATTTGGTCTTAGGCATGAACTAGTCATCAACATTAGTGGGGTCCACTGACATCAGCTGACACATTGCCAATGTCAATATTTTTCTATCGATGTTGGTCAACACTAAGCACTGATATCAGCATACAAAGCTGATGTCAATGATTGGGGAAAACCCAAAATAGGAGAAAAGGTAAATTTAGATCTCTAATTGAGGTAGTCAACTAGCCTAATGATCAATCTAGCCTAAGAAGACCTCGTGTCAACTGAATGCTACCTAGATAGCCTAGTTGAGGGCTCATGCCAATATAATTCTCCCAGAGCCTAGGGAAAAAGATCTAAGGAATGGTTAAAAATGTGTTAGGGGAAATGGGTAAAAAAAAGATAAGTTGAAATAGGGTAGGGGACCTAAGGCTTAAAACATAGGTCATAGGGTTGAAGGTTAGGAAGATAAGTTGTGGGCCTAGAGTTATGGTAGGTACTTAGGCCTAGGGTGGAAAGAGAGGCAGTGAAGCCTAGGGTAGAAAGGGAAAGCAGGTTAGATATTTAGGTGGGTGTATGGTCGAGCTAACCTCAAAAAACTCTATGTCAACTGAGTGTTGCCTACATATCCCAGTAAAGGGCCTTACACCTATGTTGTTCTCCCAAAGGGAAGGGAAAAAGGTGGTGATAGATTATATTAGAAAGTATGTGACTTGTGTTGTGTGTGTATGGATGTAGGTGAGGCTAGATTTGATATTACATGATCACCTACCAATGTTGTTGATGCAGATGAGGAGGGATGTCACCTTAGATGAGTGGGAGCACATGGTATCCATAGCTTTTGGGGGAGTACAACAATATTATAGAGTCACAAAAGATGTGAGTTTGATGATAAAATTGATCAAGAGGTGGGATCACACCACTAACACCTTCCATCTACCAATCAAAGAGTTGACAGTGACCCAAGAGGATGTATATAGGATTTTATTATTACCACTCTAGGGTGAGGATCTCTTCTCATGTTCAAGAGAGAAGCATGATATTCACATGGTGGCATTATTTAGAAAGTATGTTAGAAATTTGACCTATCACTCAGTGAGCTTTGCTTATGAGCCACTGTATATTGTCAATGAAGAGCCACATTAGCTGAGCATCTTGATGATGATAGGGATTAACATGTATGCATTACTAGATATAGATGGTGTGAGATTTGGTATTGCATTGATAAATGTTCTGGCATAGATGGTTGAGCAATGGACTATATTTGCATGGGGACCAATGTTTCTAGCATAATTATACATAGATTTTTTGGGGTTGAGACTATGATGATGATATAGTTTGTGTGTCAAGTATTTACTCCACTATTGTAAATACAAGCATATCATGGTAACATAACCATTGGGGTTACCTACCATGATTCTAGCTAGTTTTAGGGTTGGTTTTAGATGGTGGAGAGATGGTATAGCCCAGACTTGAGTAGATGGAATAGTGCATGATATTGATTATTTTAGGAATGTGATAGAGGGATTTATCCCTATAGATATTTTGTGGAGACCCTACTTGACATACCCTACATTCAGAGGATAGGTAGAATAACTGGTTGGTTTATAGAGCTCATTATGGGTTAGAGGGAAATGAATCAATACGCTGGAGATGGTACCTATAACATGGGTCAGGAGGAAATTTGGCCTAATATAAGATGTACCACCTACCTTCTCTCAATATAGGAGGGATGATATAGAGGAACTCCTACCCTTACCATAATAGATAGATGGGCTAAATTTTGAAGAGCCATCAGTAGGGTCAGGTGTAGTAGATCTAGGGTACACAGTGGCATATATGGGCTTGGTAGATAGGTTTACATCTTGTGGTTGAGGTTAGGAGGCCACCACTAGATTTATAGGCTTTAGTGAGAGAGAGAGAGAGAGAGATGCAGCCATACAAGCCCAAGATGTAATAGTATAGTCTTGAGATGTAGTAGTGCAGGCTCAAGATGTTACTCAAATATAGGTATTATTTTTATAAGGATAGGTGGTGATATTATAGAGCTATGTCAATGTATTATAGGGCCAAATCAAGGTATTATAGGGTTAGGTTACTACACTAATAGTAGAGAGGGATAGTTTTAGAGTAGTAGGTCGGGTTACTCCTCCACCATAGGGACCAGTATAGGTCAGGCCTTTAGTAGGTGTGATAGGACCATCATAGACTATATCTCTAGTGAGATATACTACTACCCTTGATGAGATTGTTTATTATGAGAGGACCATCATGGAGTTCTCACAAATTCAAAGGCATTCCAAGTTTAGAGAGTAGGAGAGATCAATGACATGTACCACAACTTCTAGCTCATGTAGACATAGACAGGTGGAGAGTGGTGATGACACTACTTCTTCATGACCACATGGAGAGCCTCAAAGACTCTAAGTGCCATATTTTGTTATTTTTATATATGTTATATGCACATCAACCTACGAACTAAAGATGAAAAATGTATATTTTGAGAGAGATGATATAGTGATGATGTATTGATGTAAATGTATGTTGAGCGTATATATATGAGATGTATATTTATTTTGATTTTTAGATGTGTTTATTGTGATTTTGATGATGATGTTGATGTATATGATTCTTTAATGTTATGTTAATTTGATTTTAATGTTGAGTATGTTAGTTGAGTTAGACTAGCATTTCCCATATGTGTGATGTTATATGCATAATTGATTTGTTAGCTTCATCTTAGCATTTTTTCATATTTGTGATGGTGTATGCTTAAAATGGATAGGTTGGTTATGTTATTTTATTTTATAATTTTTCCATATTTGTGATGGTGTACACTTAAAATAAATTGTGTAGGCTTGATAGTGTTTGTATGAAATTTTCATCTTAGTAGAGAGATCGACATGTGATTTGGATGGGAAAATAAAGAGGTAGAATGCTTGTGTACTATCAAAGACCATAATCATAACATAAATAGGCTTATAAATATGATCCTATTTAATTATTTACATCATTGGACCATTTTTTTGTTATAGAAGCGTCATTTTCACCTTGAGTTAAGTGAGTTCAAAGTCCCTTAAAAGAGTATGAGGGAAAAAGGGTAAACTGAGTGAAAGTGTTGGGGTATCATAACCTTCGAAGTGGGGATGATATGCCCCTATTTTGGGTGACTTTAGAGATACTATAGGCAATTCCATGACTTAAATCTCTTTTTTTTATTGTGTAATCTGATCAATGCGAGAACCCTACAATGGGATTTTGTATATGTTGAGGTCATATAAAGATGATCAATATGAGAAGCTTTTTATTTATATTTCCCTTTGAGAACAAAGCTTGGTCTAGCCATCCTTTAAGGGAGTGGTCTAAGCATTTTTTTTATTTTAAATAACTATCCTTCAAGGGAGCAGTCTATTGACAATAACAAAGAGAAGTTACATAATTGTCCTTCAAGGGAGTAGTCTACATTAAGAATCATGACCTGAGAGATTATAACTTATCTACATATCCCACTTTTTTTTTATATTTTAGTCATGGAAAAGTCTATAGAGGCTTAGGAGTTTTTCACTTTGAGGACAAAACCATAGCACTTCATAAGTTAACTAAGTGTGTAGGAGTAAGGGTTAAGAGGAAGGGAGATGAATGTAATAGGGGTGCTTAAGGGATGAGCTCAAGTTAAACACAAGGTGAAGCAATGTTTTTTTTAACAAAATAATGGCCATAAGTGTAAGGTATTTAAAGGCTCAGGTTGTGGTCTTCCTTCAAAAGAAGACAAGTGATAAGTTCCTAAGACATACTTGTGAGTTATGATGTAGGGTCCAAGCCAATTAGGAGTAAACTTACCTCATTTGCTTTTCTCCATGTTCATCACATTTTGATTTTCTTTTAAGATGAGATCTCCAATATTAAAATATCACTCTTTGAGGCTTTTATTATAAGCATTTTTGATATGCTCTTGATGGATTTAGAGGTGGTTGAGGGCTATGAGATGGCACTCATCAAGCAACTTTAGTTGAGCCAAACATTCTTGGTGAAAGTCATCATTAGCATGTGTTTTAGAGAAATGCAAATAGAAAGAATCTAAACCTCAAGAGGCAAAATAGCCTCCATCTCATACACTAATGAAAAAGGTGTAGCACCTATAGGGGTTTGAATGCTAGTATGGTAAGCCCATAAAGTAAAGGGAATGTTTGTGTGCCAATCCTTGCCTCTATCATTGACTACCTTCATGAGAATTTTGGTCAATGATTTGTTAGAAGCTTCTACCTATCCATTTCCTTGTGGATCATATGGTGATGAGAAGATTAATTTGATTCCAAATGTATCATGAAGACTCTGGATAGTCTTATTTTTTAAAGATTTATTATTATCTATTATAATTTTATGTGGGACACCAAAATAACAAATGATGTGATGGTTGATAAAGTCAACAATTTTGTCAGCCTTAGTGGAGATGAGAGGAATATCCTTGACCCACTTCATGAAGTATTCAATGGTAGTAATGATAGAATGACGATGGAGGGATGAATGAGGGTTAATCTCCTCAATTAAATCCAAGCCCCATTGGGAGAAGGGCCAAAAGTCTTTAGAAACTTGTAAGGCATGACTCAAAATGTTAAGGAGGTTAGTGTGTTGTTGACATTTGATGAAATATCAAATTTAATCAGCACAATCTTGATGGAGTGTTGACCAATAATAGTCAAGTTGAAGGATATGCTTGGAAACTATGTGACTATTACAATGTCCACTACAAATGCCATCATGGACTTCCTTAATAGCAAAAGGAGTCTCAGTATCAGTGAGGCATATAAAGAGGAAACCATAAAAACCTTGTTTGTAGAGAAGTCCCCCTAGCATAGTGTAATGAGTGGCATATTTTATGAAGGCACATCTCTCATTATTAGAGAGATCAAAAGGGGTAATTAAAAAGGAAAGATAATTTGTGAGTCACTTGTACCATAAGTCATATGGGTTGGATGTTACATTTTCGATAAAGAGGATGTTGGTTGATACATAAGAGGGTAATGTTAAGTGATGCATGGTGACATAGATTCTTGAGGAAGAGGATGCAAAGGGTATATGTGAAGCAAGTGAAGCCATTGTGTCAGAAAACTTGTTTGTAGATCAAGTAATAGTTGTAAAACATAAGAGTCAAATTATCCCAATAATGTATCTACATAATGTTTATACCATTATAAAATTTCATTTTTTCATAGGTAGGAACCATTAACCTAGTTAACCACTAGCTGAGAATCATAAAAAATGGTTATGGATTTGATACCCAAGAAGAGATCCATTTGAAGCCCTAAGATCAAAGCCTCATATTTAGCCATGTTGTTAGTACATGCAAAATATAGTTTAAATGACAAAGGCATAGGCTCACCATTTAGAGGAATAATAACAACCCCCACACCCCCACCTTATTGACATTTAGAACCATTGAAGAACATCATCATTTAATAGGAGATGTCATTGGTGGAGAGTGTTGTGATGGATTTGTTAGGGAATTAGAGATTTGAAGGTTGTTTTTTAGGTAAAGGGGTATCAGCTAATTATTCAACAATTATTTTCCCTTTGATAGACTTTTGTTGAATAAACTCTAAGTCAAACTCAACAAGGAGCATGAGCCATTGAGATACACATTGGTTATGATATGGCTTGGAATACATGTATTTAAGGGGATCAATATGGGTAACCATGTAGGTTTTGTGATTTAGAAGATAATGGTAGATCTTGGAGGCTGAAAAGACCAACATGACGAATTTTTTTTGATATGGGTATATAAAGTTTCATAATCAATAAGTGTGTATCTTATGTAGTAAACTACCTGTTCTCAATGGTGATTGTCTTGATGTGCAATCATAGCACCTAGAGAATGGTTTGTTATAGAGATGTAAAGGTAGAAAGGTTGATTTTCCTTAGGTGGAATAATAATTGGTGGGAAAAGGAGATATTGTTTGATTGTGTCAAAAAATTCCTATTAATCTATATTCCAATGGAAAGAGACATCTTTTTTGAGGAGATGGTGAAAGGGTTGGCAATAATTTGACAACAAGGAGTTGAAATGGTGTATTGATTGAAGTTTACCTTGTAGGATATAGAGTTGTTTAATATTAGTAGGTGGAGGTGTCTCTATTATTTCTCTAACCTTAGTAGGATCAACTTCAATAACATGGAGAGAAATGATAAAACCTAAGAGCTTACCAAAAAGGACACCAAAGACATATTTCTTTGGGTTTAGTTAAACATTATATTAGAGGAGATGAGTAAATATGATTTTGAGAATCGTCAAGTGATCTTGGTGAAGTTTAGACTTTCCAAGTCATCCACGTAATCTTCTAAAATTTTGTGTAAGACATCATGGAAGATGTAAGTCATAGCATGTTGGTAGGTGGCACCAGCATTCTTCAGACCAAAAGGCATGACCCTATAAAAAAAGTGCCCCATGGGGTAAATAAGGTTGTCTTGTGTTGATCCTCAAGAGTAACCAAGATTTGATTATATCTAGAGAACCCATCCATAAGTGATAGCATCTCATGGCCAGTTGTTAGATCAATAAGTTGGTCGATACTTGGCAATGGGAAGTCATCCTTTGGATAAGTGAGGTTTAAGTCATGATATTCAATGAAAATGTAGATTCCCTCAATCACTTTGGTGATAGGAACAATATTGGAAATACATTATAGGTAGTCGATGAGTTGGATAAAGTTAATAGAAAGGAGGCGTTGGAGCTCTTCTTTGACAAGGAGAGAAATATGAGGATGCATTTTGTGAAGCTTTTACTTAATAGGTTTAACATCTTGATTGGTGATAATTTTATGGGTGATGATAGAGGGGTCAATACTAGGCATGTCATTATAAGACCAAGCAAAGGCTATTCTATGGTTATTAATAAATGTGGCATAATCAACTAGCTCAGAAGAATCCAAAGATTGGCCAATCTTGAAGACATGGGGGTTATCATGAGAGGGAAAATTGATGTCAATGGTTGATTCATTTATCATAGCTTGTGTTTTGGATGGGAGCTATCATTAGATATAGGAATAATTTTCACCCATTTATGTGATAATAGCATCATCATCTTGACATTGGACAGTGTTAATATAGGGAGAGTCTTCATTAATTATTTTAGGATGAATGAGAAGAAGGGACCTTGTTTCCTTACCCTAGTGATAGGTGAGAGGCCCCAAATGGATCGAATTTATTGGAAAAAAATAGGAGGTATAAATACCTCTGATTCAGTAGGTGATGGTGGAGAAGAAGTTGGATAAGGAGAGAATGGCTCTTCAATAATTGGTACATGGGAATTTTTGGTGAGTTTAGTTGGTTTGTCATAACCCACTCCATGCCTCTTTTTGGAACTTTTAATGGTTTTTCTAGTGGGATATTCAATGGGTGTATAGACACCCTACTCATAACAACCCAAACCAAATCCTTTCTAGGCACACCTATAAAGATAGGTGTGAGAGAATCTAGGCTTGCTCAAGAAAGAGAAGTCATAGGTAAATGGTTGTGGTGAAGAGGATCGATTGTCGAAGTGGGAGCCTGATCAATTCCCACATATGTGAAATTAGTGTGAAGGTTAGGGTCCCCATAAGGGATGACCATCCCAATACGAGGATCATAACTCAGGTGCTTATGAATTTTTCCATACTCTTGTGGAGTGTAGAACATGTCGAGCATTAATAAATGATATTATTTGAGTGACAAACATTTAAGAGGTTCCTCCATGGGATCCATATTAGGAATTTGTGTTGCTGGCATATGCATAACCAAGGTAGTGGAGCTTGTGGAAGCTTCAAAAGTATCATATAGAGAAGATGATTTCTTTAATGGAATGAGAACATTATTGGGACTATAAGTCATGTTGCATGTTTTAAATGGAGGTGGGCCAGTGGGTATAACATGCACCTGCTCATCATGCTCAAACTTGACATATTAGTCCAAAGTTGAGGGTACACATGCCATAACATGTATCCAAGGTCATCAAAGTACTATGTTCTATTATAACTCTCCTAAAACATAGAAGAGCTCAAGAATTGTGTGGGGACCTACACGAATATGTAAAATAATAGTGCCCACCATAGTAGCTATGGTATCATTAAGGAGTAGAGTACCACATCAATTTGAGACTTGTAATTATCAGGAAGAGATAGTTATTTGTAGGCATGGGTAGAAATAATATTAATACTAGCTACCCCATCAATCATGACTCTCTTGACATGAGTTTGATTAATAAATGTGATAGTAAAAAGGGTAGAATCCTAATCTTTATGGTGTTGAAGTGGGATTTCTAAATTACTAGAGGAAATTAGGGAGATGGAATTAATGGAGCTAACCAAAGATGTAAGAGGTTTGGGATCATCAAGTTGTACCTCAATTGCTTGCAAGTCACTAATCAAAGCTTGACAATGTTAGGATAGGTTTTGGATTAACTTATATAAGGACATTTTCACAATATTTTGGTGAATTTGTTTCACCATCAAGATTTGAATAATGTTCAAAGATGTTAGTTTTAGGACACCCAAAATGGAAATGTTGGGACTTGGAGAAGTGTCTTTGGAAAAGGGATGAGCCCAAGGAGCAATGACTTTTTCCTTACCTTTATCCTTTTGGTTTTTTGATCGCATGACCACATTAACTATATTGATCTAAAATATAGGTGAAGGAAGTAACAAAGGGGGTATGAAAACATCTTTGGGTTATAATTTAGGTGAAATAGTAGGAGGCATTGTGGATGTCAGAGGTGTAATAATAGGAAGGTTAATGGGAGTATCAACAAAGAGAGCATTAACATCAAAGTGTTGTCGAATGAATGTTGTGAGAGATTTATAACTCTCAGTATCATGTCTAGGTGAATGATGATATAGACACACTAGTGTATCATTAAACCAAGATGGCTTCATTACAAGAGGACTATAAGGCTTAATGGGAGGAAGAGTTATTATATAGGATTACAACAATTGAGGTAGGAAAAATCTTTGATAGCCTTCAGGTGAGCTTGCACTTATTATGGTAATATGAGTGAACACCTTCTTTTGTTTATGAGTCATAGGGGTGATTTTGTGTGGTGCCTTGTTTTGTGGTGGTGGAGTTACACGTTTTTATAAAACTTTATTAGTATTAGGTATCATGGTGTCAGATGTGAAAGGCTACCAGGTGGCAAAGGTAGTAGTGGAGGTAACTTAGACATTTATTTTGCTTAGATGGGTGATACTCTAACTAAAGTAGAGGGGTGTGGTCCCAAAACTAAGGGTAAAGTTGAGGGTTGAAGAGGGAAAGATCAGTGAGATCTATGAAGCTTAACATTTTTTGTAGTTTAGGCCACAAAAATCCAACTTGGGGTTGGAGAGTTAGATCTAATTTCACCCATGGGTGAATTATATTAGAGATAGGGCATTCACCCTAAAGGCCTAATTTGATTTAATGTGGTAGATGTCTATAAGGGTAAGGGTTCTAACATAGAGGGACAATCTTCTGATGATTTTGGTGAAGAAGCTTTGGATTTTTTAAAGACCTTGGGGTAAAGGGTAGTGAGAGGGTTGGTGGAAAATTTTGACACTCTTTGTGTTGGATAAGGAGTTTTAAGTAGGTTAAAAAATGCCATGTGATCTATTTTCATGGAGTCAAGAAATTATAGACTTTTCACCAACTACGAGAAGGGTTTAGATGAAGTTGACATAGGCCTTACGATTTCATCTTTAGAAAGTTGAGGTGATTGAGAAAGAGGTAAATTATTGGTCTCTGCTACTTTAATCCAAAGATGAGAAAGAGATACAATAGGGTCATCTTCAATAGAGACAAAAGAAGAGGCATGGTCTTCCATGGGTGGAGAAGAGGTAGGCGAAGAGGGTTCCTCAAGGGGGTAGAAAATAGGTATTATTTCTCCCTCAACATGTGGATAAGGAATAGTGGATAAGGAATAGGTAAAGTATGATCCTCCATAGGTAAAAGAAGTGTTAAGAGTGGTGTAATTGGAGTAGGCACAATAGGTCTCTCATCTAATGTAGGAGTGGATAACACTGACTCTTTAAGTTGCAAAGGTGGAGTGGATGGGGTATTACTCTCTATTAGTAGAGGAGAGGTAGGTAAAAAGGGTTCCTCAAGAGGTTATTACATAAGAATGATGTTCCCCTGAACATGTGGTTGTGGAACAAGTAGGGCATGGTCTTCAAGTGGTAAGAAGATAGGTAATATTGGTACAAAAGGAACTGGCAATATTGGCTCCTTCAGTGGCAAAATAAGCAGTAAAGGAGGCTCTTCCTCATGCAGGAGTGGAATGGGTGAAATAGGGTATTCTACATGAGGAGGAAGAATGGGAAAAATAAATGCTATTGATTATGGGGGAGGAGTTGATAAAATGGGTTCCTCCTATTGTGGGAGAGGTTGAACTAGAGGTAAAGGAAAGACCATATTAACTATATGAATATTATGGTCACATGAGTTAGTCATTGTCTAAAATATATTTTGCTTAGGTGAATGGTTAGGAAAAGGCTATTTGAACACATCCAAATTTTTATTAACAGGTGCATTAAGATTATCCAAGATGAGATCACCCCTATCAAGCATGTCTTGAACAATGTTCTTGAATGTCTTACAGTTATTAAAATGGTGGCCTTTAACTCAATGGTAGTTGTAAAGCTCATCCTCCTTGTACCAAGTTGGAATAGAATGGGAAGGGTCAAACTGTATAAGAAGTTTTATTTGAGGAAGGGTTATGACACCTTATTGTAATAGTTTTTTTCAAAATGGATGTATATGATTCCCTAATGGGAGTGTATTATCTTTGTCCAAACCACTGTTGGAATTGCTTGGTCAAATTTTGGGAAGTTTAGGAATTAGGTTGGTTTGTGATTGTGGAAGAAGCTAATTTAATGACCACCATGTTGATGAAGCCTTTATATTTTTGGTTATAAGGAGAAGTTTTAGAAGAGGAGTCATTCGATTTATAATTGGCATTCTAATTACACAACTTGACTCTACCTTCGTCTATAGCCCAAATCATGAGTTTTTACACCATTATAAAGGCCTCATCAAATGTATGGAAAGTTTTTACTCAAAGTGTGGATGAAATGTGTTTATCACATTCCCTTGAGAAGAGCTTAATATGCTCAAGTTTGGGTAAGGAGAAGGAGAGTTGATTTCTCAAACCTCTCCAACAAGCAACAAAATCTATGATAGACTCATCATCAAATTATCTAATAGAATAAAGGTCTGTAATAGAATTTTTTTTTAGAAATGTTAATAGAGAAATGGTCTAGGAATATGTGTACAAGTTGGGTAAATGAGAAAAGGGAGTATTGAGGTATAGATCTATACCAATCTAGTGTATCACCCGAAAGAGACATAGGGAAAGTGTGAAGTAGTAATGCATCATCATGCCCTATTAAATAACAAACATGTCTAAATTCTCACAAATGTTGTTGTGGGTCCTATTTACTCTAGAAATGAGTAAATTTGGGGATTTCCCATTAGCTTGGATAAGGGAAAATAGGCACATAAGGACGGATGGGTTCATTGCATATCTGATCATAAGATAACACATTCTTTGAACCAAAAATAGATGTCTCTAGATTAGACATCTTGTCTATTAGTATATTAATGAGGTTTAGAAGGGGATTAGTTTGGGAGATACCCCCTAAGTTATAGGGAACCTAATAAGATGCAGAGGGAGTGTATGACATAGCTTGTTGAGGTTATGTTGGTACAACACAAAGATAATGAGTCATAGGCTAGGGGCAGAAAGAAAAGGGGCTTGTCCCATTGGGTTAGAGACTATGCTTTGGTTGGATGTTATTATTATAGGTTGGGTTATTGGCATGGTTAGACTAGATGAAGGGTGAGTTGTAACTCAGGTAATTAGAGGTATGAGAGTAGATGGAATAGGTACCACCAAATTCTAAAATGGGGTGTGACTTGACTAAAATGCTTATGGTTATGAAAGTAGGGAAGTCACGCCAAGGTTTAGGTGGGATTGGGTAGTTTGCGATGCTAAACTTTGGACATTATTTATGGTTGGGTTACTTGTTGAGGTGGTGGTTTGAGTAACCATAAGGAAAATAGTGGAGACAATTGAAACTAAAATTGTCTCTATTATAGAGGTTGGCATACCATAGATTGGGTCACTTGAGGAATTATAAGTTCAGCTTATGGCAAGGTAATATTGAAGGGCAGCCACATTATGATCAATAAATTTAGAAAAATCTTGATCTCCCTTAGGCACAATGGGGATTTGGTTGGGGCTTAGAGTATGCTCTATATCTAAAGTATGCTCTATGATAGAATCAACATTAAGAGGGGGAGGTGGAAGTGGTTGCCAGCTTACATAATTGGTAAGAATTTTAGCTTGAGATCGCATCAATACCATATGATAAAAAGTATAAATAGTCTTAATACTCTATATTCATGACAAAATAAGGAAAAACTAGGTTCTAGTGTAGGTAAGTGGGTTGTTTTAACTTTTTATTTTGATAAAATCAAAATTACATAGTCACCAATGTCGATCACTTAACCAATGTCGGTAGTAAAATTTTTCCAATGTCGGCGGGATTAACTAATGTTGGTAGCTAAAGCCTACTGATGTCAGTGTAGTTAATTGGTGTTAGTCACTGTGATATATTGATAGATGGAAAACCTAACATTTTAGAAACCTAGAGGTAGAATCTAGGTAAGATAGAGGATGGATGAGGTCTGTGTAAGAAGGAAAAACACTCAAAAAACTTGATATAATAGGTTATACAAACTGAGTATTACAAATAGTGTTGTTTTTGTGAATCAATATAAAAATGTCCTTACCAAATCCAAAATATAGAAGGCAATAGAAAATTAGAAAAAGAACATACAACCACTAATTATTAACTCCTATAGATTAATTTTAGTCTCATGTTGTCTTATGCCTTAATCATATAGTGAGAAGAGAATTTGGTTAACGAAGGTAATATAAATCAATCTAAAGCTAGTTTCAGGTTAGTTTTAGTGATCAAGAGGAAATCTATGTTAGAATAAGTATGTGGCTTGTTATAGGAGCTTTATCTCCACACTTCACAGACCTAAAGCCAAGCTAGGCTACTTACCCAAAATATACCTTCTACTTAGAGTTTATACTCCACCAGAGAATGGAGTGGGTTCTCCCCTTGGTGGTGAAATCTAAGTAGGATAGCTGAGTAAGGTAAGGTAATCCACTAGGTGATGAAATCCTTGATCGACCTTCTCTTAGGTGAGTTTAGATATTTGTTTTTGTGAGTGTGATTTTCTTTTGTAACATAGGTGCACTACAATTCATTCATAATACTTGTAATTAACTAGGTGATCTAATATGCAGCAAGCAAACAATGAAGTGCAGTAAGTTTTAAACCCAAATCTAAAATGTTTAGATTCAAATGAAAACAAATATGAAATAGGATTAGAGAATGAACTTCACTATCCTAATGTGCATGAAAGAAATAAATAAAGAATATATTCTTTTAACTTGTAAGAAAAATGATAAATTGCTTTTAAAGGCAAAGAGAAAAGAAGAGTGGTAAGGAAGAAGAAAATTTTAGTTTATTGCCCTTAAATAGAAAATAAAATGTTGAATTTTTAATTTTTAGAGAAAAAAGGAGAGAGTGAAAGAAATGAAATGTTTACCATAATTCACCTATATGAATGCTTAAAAAAAGTAATGAACCCAAGGAAAACTCTAAGGTCTCACTGGGCATGCTAGAAATGTTTTGCTAAAATTTGTCTATTTCAAGTCTAAAAGAAAATAAAGAAGAGGGATAGGGATAAGTGATTATAATTAACCTGGATTGGTTTGTACACTATATCTATACATTATGATCATTCCTCTTTGGCTCGGGAGGACTACCTGTAAGTAAGAAAACACTACCACAAAATGTTGGTTAGTAGATATATGAGTGGATTGTCAAGCTATGTGCTTGTTCCAGGAAGTGTCAAACTTCCTTAGAGATGACAGTCCAATTTTTAGAGATAAAAGAGTAATAATTAACCAAGAGAGAAGAAAATAGAGATAATTCTACCATTATTCACAACCTGAGTGCAACAAAAAGTAATAGAGTGGGTATATTTAGTTTGGATTTTAAAAGTTGTTTAGGTAGGTCTTAGAAGGGTTACTAGAAATCCATAGTTGCCGACGTTGGTTAAGAAACTGATGTTAATGAAGAATTGATATCAATTAGGGTACCAAGGTTGGTGAGGAAATGTGACCAATATTAGCAAGGTTTTTGATGTCAGTAGGGATAATAATTACCTAAGAGTTTGTAGAAGGATTTTCTAGGTCTAAGAAAGGGTTTTGGTTAGGTCTGGAAGATTGGAGGAGAGTTGTGAGAGAGAAAGTATTATTTGGATGGATCTAGTTAGAGTTTTAGTGTGTTGGCACAATGGGAAATAAGTGGGGAAGCTTTATAACTCCTTCATAAGGGTTCAGTCAAGAATGTGTAAAGCAATAAATAGTAGTTGTAAAAGAGGTTCAAAGTAACTACTAAAGACTTATAGAATAAGTGATGTATTTATCTATAGTGGTGGTTGAATGATAAGTGTTAGATGGATGGCTCCTATTAGGGAGTTTGAACTGATGCCTTGAATAGAGACAACAAGTGGGTGATGCTAGTTCTCAAGAGCTTGGTTCTTAATCTGAATTGACTTATGTAAGATAATAGTAAGCCAAGATGTCAAAAGTTTAATGTCAAAATCCTATATGAAAATAAGAATGAGTTTTCTTTATTTTTGCTAACCTTAACATTAGTTTGGAGTTTGTCTTATATAATTGACATCAGTGATCCCATCGATGTCAGCCATGGGTTGACCAACATCAAAGGCATGAGAATAGGTAAAAGTAATATCTATAGCCTAATTTTTGTTGTTTATCATGCCGAGTATGGTATCCATTTCAAAATGGTAGAAATAGGAGGTTAAGAAGGATGTAGTTGGTTAGGTATTTATTTTTGAGGTGAAAATAAGCCATGGGTAGTTAGGATAAGGGGACTAAGTCTTGAGGTGACTCATCAGGTGAGAATTAGTCTTAGGATGAGGTGGTTAAGTAAGGTGGCATAAGGGATTTTTAATTAACTTAATTAAATATTTTAAATTAATTAAATGTGTGAGGGATAAAAACATGGGTTAGGGAGGCTAATTATTATAATTGAAAAAGGGCTCAAGGGGGATTTTGACACAAGGAGTTATGCATGTGTGTGACATAATTTTGGTGTCTACAAAGACCATTAATAGTAAAGCTATAATAAATTCAAGAGCAATAGAGGGATTAAATATTGAAATTCTAAGTAGTGGATATAAGCCATACTCATCTATGAGCCTCTAGCATTAGTTAAAATAGGATTGATCAATGAAGGTTGTTAATAGCTATTATATTGTAAACAAGATATTAATGGATGAATATTAATTGCTAGTGTTTTATTTTATTGTGTTAGATACTATTTTATTGTTGAAGTTTTCTCTCTATGAATAATGTTAATGAATTGGGACCCAACCCTAGTATTAATTGGATCTTTGGCACCACTTAACCCTCTTACCCTCCATGAAAGGCCCTTGTGCTAGACCCAATGTTGAATGATGACCTTAAGATGAATAGGCATCCCCATGTGGACTCCCTTACCTACATGAATTGATAAGGCCTCGACCCCATCTATTTGAGCATGCACTAATGGACCTATTTATTTGACCCTCTACACTAGAGACCTCATGAATCCTTTAAACCACTACACCCCAGACAGCCCTCAACTATGCCATACATAAGTAGCCCAACATGAACTTGGTCCCTTCATTGGCATGTCTGAGGTGAGTGCATAAGGTTCATACCTTCTATGAAACTAATGATAGTGTTATAGTATGTTTAAATGTTGTGTTCTAGACCTTGATACCCTTGCACCTAACTCTTTTAACCCTATAAATGTGTGATAACTAGAGTTGTGTGCATGACCGAGCATCGTGCCTACTTAAATGACACACTTCACTACAATAATGACTCAAAAGTTATCATTTTTTCCATGATCATTTTCATTAAGTCTATTTGAATTGGTTTACCTAAGTGGTTATATTGTGTATATTATGTTTGGGGGATATATTGATAATTGATAGGAGACTAGGAGATGGCCCTGTACTGATAAGAAGTTATGGGGGGTTGGGTAGTTGACATATAATGATAGGTAGATGTTGATGGTTGGGTAATAGGTATATACCCTTATGGGTTAGGTGTATAACCAAGGTTAGATGATGTAGGTAATTTTTGGGATGTTGAGGTAGGTTGAGTTGTGCTTGGATTGGTAATTAGGGTGGTGGTTGTGATCTTTGTGTTGATGGGTGGTGAGGTAGAAGGGATAGGCACCCCTAAGCTTGGTAAAGAGGCATTAACTGATGGGCTAGGTTTGACATGATGGGTTTATTGTTGGGTTGTCCCCAAGATAGAGGAATCATTATTAGGGGTGGATGGTGTAATAACAGTTGGTTGGATAGGTTGGTTCTCAACCATAGCATCGAAGGGGTTGGTACATGAAGACATCTGAGTGGTCAAATTTTGGGTGGTGACTAAAAAAATAGGGATACCATCCATAAGGTTGGATGGCATTCCATAAGGAGGATCTTGAGGTGGAGTTTAAATTGGGATATGGTGAGAATAGGTGTTAAAATAGTGTTGAAGGGCCACTAGATTATTGTCTAAAAAAGTGGTAAAATCTAGGTCTCCTTGGGGAAATACCTGAGGGAAAGTATGGATTCCTAATGGATTATTTGAATCTTATACCTTTGATATGTACTCCATATATGAGGAGACAAAGGAGGTTTATTTAGGTGACAGGTTTCATTCTGCCAGGTCTCTTCATCACTGACGAGTGAGAACCATACAAAAAGTGGGAGAGTATACAAAAGAATAGATTCACTGCTCAAATAGAAAGAAGACAAAGAAAATAGTCAAGGCAATCAAGGAACACACTAGAGAGTACGTTTAAGCTTGAATTTAGTTTTAAGATAAATTTTGGCTTATGCCTTAGTTTATGAGAATGTGTGATAAGAGTTGGCTTGTAGATTAGGTACTATATAAGCATTCTATGGATAGTTTTGGGTTAGTTTTAGTGCTCAAAATAATCTATATTAGAATCAATACATGGTTTGGTATTGGGGCCTACCCCCTCACTTCATAGTCTTGTAATGATAAGGGTGTCAAGTGATCTGACAATATATATGGATAGTTAGAGTTTATACTCAGCCAGAGAGCTGAGTTGGTTCTTCTCTTGGTAATAACCTCTAAGTATGATTATTAGGAGTGGGTAAGGTAATTTCTAAGTGATTAAATCCCAATTAGACCTTATCTCAAGTGATTTATGATGTTTTATTGATTATGTGGTTTTGTTGTGTAGCATAAGTGTACTATGATTAATCATGATGTTGTTAATTAAGCTAAGTGAGCTAGAAGAA
Organism: Torreya grandis; assembly: GCA_037957365.1. Classification (NCBI taxonomy): domain Eukaryota; kingdom Viridiplantae; phylum Streptophyta; class Pinopsida; order Cupressales; family Taxaceae; genus Torreya; species Torreya grandis. The sequence goes on from JARHVA010001823.1 coordinate 2,708,084, forward strand.
GTAGACAATCAATGGATGCAGTATGTTTTAGACCCAAATGAAATTTATTTTTCAATTATGAGCATAGATAGATAAATAAGCATACAAATTTAAATAAAAATAAACCCCGAGTAGAGATGTGGGTCCCACTGGGCATGCTAGAATGTTTTACTCAAATTTTATTATTACTTAGAAGAAGGTAGTAAAATTGGAAATGTGGGTTGTGGTAGGAATACCTACTTGTTTGTGCACACATTGAATCAAAATATTGTGAATAACTCCTCTTTAGCTGGGGAGGATGACCTGCATGTAAGAAAAGACTAAAGCAAATTTGTTTGTTAGAAAGTAGCTAGGTGGATTGCCTAGCGCTAGCTAGATCCTAGAAGTAAGAGCTTCCTTAGGGGTTGTCAATCCACCATTTTAGAATAATTAAGTTAATAAAATATAAATAAAGTACTTGCATTAATGATCAAAAAGTGTTAAAACTAATAACAAGAATTATTTGATAAATAGATATCCTAAAAATGGTCTAATTAGTGATAAATTGATTAATACTAATGTTAGTGGATCAAGATGTGATTTAGGAAATCTCGAAAAAGGCTTGTGAATATTTAGAAACATAGAAAAGTGAATTAGATCAGGCAAAGGAAGTGAAATAAGCTTTCTAGCTTTTCTTGCCATAGGTGACCATCGACGGTTGGGTTGATCATCGATAGTTAGGCCTGACCATCGATGGTTAGGTTGACTATTAGCAGTTGACTGTGTCTAATTATGGAATTTATCAATAGCTATTTGTTGATATTTTGGAATGAATTTAAAGATTTGGGTAAGGTCTAAATTGATTTCAAAAGATAAATAAAGCACATGGATGGCAATAAATAATTACTTGTCTTACCTAGAGTTGATTAGGCAAGTGATAGGTGTTGTTGATCTATGGGTGGAATCTAGCATGATTATAATAGAGTAAAAATGCTTGGAGACTTGTTTGAGAGGTAGTGGCAAGTTGGCTCTTATAAATATGGGATGATAGTGTTGGATAACACTAAATGACCTACAAGATAAAACTCTAAGTACTTGAGCTCTTGATAATAATTATAGATGGTTTGAGCTCTCAGACCTATCTTTTATAAGCACAAGCAAGGGGTGGAATTGGTTATCTAAATTAGAATTAAGTAAGGATTATAAATATAATTCATCCATGCAAAGGTCTTGTAATTGGATGTATACTATCATATTTAGAAAATCAAGGTAGTGGTTTATATGTAGGTTACATGTGAGAAGATCAGGTAGTTGAACCTGACCATCGATGATCAAGGATAACCACCAAAATAGCCTAAAATTCCATGTTAATCTTAAAAATATTTAAGATAGGCATAGATAAGGAAAAAAAATTCCAAGGGGCCTATTAGGGGTCGTGGCACTTGGGAATATGTGTAAAATTCTAGTATCTATAGTGTGCTCAAAAGAAGAATACTAGTGCTCCTTTTATCTTTTCAATATTCTCTGATGAATTGATGTCTTAATATCAATATAATGTTTCTAAAAACTATTTTAACTAGTTATCCAAACTATGATGAAAAAAATAGTGAATAATTATATTCATCAATTTCAAAAGCTATCCTTATGTGTGCAGGACATCAATAAGGCAAATTTGACTGACCTTTTTTTGGGTGGACTAAAAGACAGTATTAAATTTGAATTTCATATTTTTAACCCCACAACTATATTTGAAGCTATACCAAAGTCATGCTTAGTAGAAGAAAAAGAGATTACCAAACATCATCCTTTCATTACTAGCTAGAAATGCACCTTCCTAACTCCATCACTACCTCAACCTACTAGATTGACACCATAACAAATTGATGAGAAGCGTGCCCAAGGGTTATGTTATGGTTGTGATATAAAATGGATCAAAGGTCATATATGTGCTAAAAATAAGTTATTTTACATTGAAGGGGCTGATGAGGATGAAGAAGATGAGGTGGCATCTAGTGAGGGTTTTGAAGGACCCAAGGATGAAGTTGTAGATTCTTAACATACTATCTCCTGTCATGCCCTTGTAGGTATTTATACTCCTCAAATTCTTAAGGTGGTAGGTTTCATTAATAAATAGAAGGTCATAGTGTTGATTTACTCAATTAGTACACACAATTTTATTAATAGTAAGTTAGCTACTCATTTGAATTATTTCATATACCCAGCCCTAGATTTTCAAGGCATGATTATAGATGGTGGTACAATTAATTATTTTTGAAAATGTCACAGTATTAAGTTAGAAATGGGATACTATGTGTTATATTATCCTATGTTTACTATTCCATACACTCAAACACATGTTGATCAGAAGGTTATACTAGTAATGTATTCTCCTCAAAAAGTTCTTTATGAGAAGAAAATTTCAACTTAAGAGTGTTGATTTAATTTTGTAAATATCCCATGGTGGTCATAATATATAGATTATAATTATGATAGATTTAATTTTGTGTTATATGCTGTAAATTACCATTCACATTAAATATAGGGATGATAATATATGTATCACTCTTAAGAGGAGAATCCTCACATGGGTTTGCAAGATTTGGTAAAGGAGTACCCATGGTTAAAGAGGTAAGTATATAATGATGGACATAAAGAATAATAATACCATTTCCATTACAATATGATACTTCACATGAAATTTGGTTACTTTCAATAGGAACAAGTGAAATAATTTCACTTGTAAACATTTTATCTTGTTTAGCCAAAAATGCAAAAGGAGGAAAAGGGATAAAATAGGGAGGAAAAGGGACATTTGGAACTTCATTTGAAATATGATGATTCAGGGGAATAAAACTATCAATTTCATTTATAATCAACAAAGGAAGAGATAATGGAATTCTAATTTTGAGTTTCTTGTGTTTATATGATTTATCCTTTAAACAAGATACATCAAGTGGACTTTGAACTTTTTGTGTCTCCCCAAACAATGCAAGTTTTGTAAGTGTTTCCTTATAATGTTCATTGGCACTCTCATTTTTACATTCAAATAATAAAAGGTGGGAGATAGGACATGTATTTTTCTTATTACATACTAGAGAGGAAAAATAAATTGGACTAGGTGTACTTGAATCATGCAAAGAAGACATGGAATTTTCAATGCTAATAATATTTGGAGGTGAGGGCACACATTTGATTTGGTCATTATTTTCATTTTGAGATACATTGGAGGAACATATAACCTCATTGAATTGGTCAACATTAGAAGGGTTAAGCTCACATTTAGTTTTTAAGATAACCAAATAAGGTGGAGATGCAATAATTGTATTTTCAATGTTATGAATAGTATCATTTTGCATGTTTGTTGGTTATTGATACTCCTCATCATTGAAAAGTAAAGTATTGTGAGAATGAGGTTCAACATATCCAAGAGGAATGCCATTATATTTATATCCATAATAAAAAAATGTTGTTGTCACTATCTTGGTCATTTACATTTGTATTTGCATCATTTGTTATTTCATTTTCATATTTATAAGAAAAGGTAGGGTTTGATCCCATTTTTGATGTTCCATAAAACACTCATATGAAATAAATTGATGTTGGACCACAAATTTTTACTAAGTGTCTTGGATTTTTGGCATGAAAATAGTGATGTGTGAGAAGATCATGGAGCAGGAAGACCATGGTGTAGAAATATTGAGGTACGAGAGAACAAGGGCACAAAAATTATCAATGTGATAAGAAACATTCAAAGATGGAAAACAACTATGAAGAAATTGAGAGCATAGGACTTGAAATAGTAGAGAATAATTTAGGGAGCACATGGGAATTAGGAGATGGTTGAGGAGTGATTTTCAAGGATCATCTAGACTTTAACCATCACGAGTTTTGCACTAGCCTTTAAAGAGGAGGACATTTGGTAGCAAGGATAGAGTGTCAAATAAGAATTAGGGGGTGTGAAGGCCTAGGTCCTTAGGAGATAACAATTGAAAAACTTATATGAATCTTAATATACTAAGATATCATTGGTCAATCACCATTTATCATTATTATGTAACTACTTGGTTAGCGAAAATCAAGTATAAATACCTTTATGTGGAATCATGTAAGGTGACTGATAATGGATAGAATATTATGACTATATAATATACAATTGTGGATATTACAATTAGTTTAGGTGTTTTGTGTTTATATTTATTTGATATTTGAGTATGAACATTGAGTTGAATTGACTAATTCTATTCTTTATCTCTCATAATGGGATTTATAGAACATGTATTGTATGAGTTTGTGTAGACACTCTTTTTAACTTCATGAAATTTGTTTTTATGTTTTTGGTGGTTCTAATTAATGAGTCAAGGTATACAATAGTGTATTTATTTTTCTATGTACTTTTTAATCAGATATATGAATAAACTCAAGTATATTACTAGTGTGTTACTAAGCAATATAACCCATGGGAACTAGTCTCTTGATGTGTGCTTTGTGTGAGTGCACAAGACCTTAGTCTTGCATGAAATGCATGTGCATAAGCTTGTTTGGAATACACTCTAATTCCTAAAGAAGATGTGATTAAGAGAATAAAATCCCAACATTTTGGTTCCACTATCAAGACCCATAGCGCTTATTACACAATAATAGAATATGCTTGAACGTATAACCCTTAAAAGTATTGAACAATGGATTACCAAGGTCGAGGATAATTTTGTGGTTCCTTATCTTAAACTAGGAATTTTCACACATGAATGAGTGTAACAATGTCTCGATAGCACATTATATGAAACCTTTTTTTTAAAGTCCCTATTAATTTGTATGCTTGGATTTTTGCTTATGCTCAAGGTTGATCATAAAATTTTGGGAGGAGACAAGCTTGGATGTTATAACATCAAAGGGATTTGGCATGAATAAGAACACCACGGACATAAGATGTTAATGTCTAGTGGAGAGGAGTATTTAATAGCTACATTTTGGAGTATGTTGTGGCCATTTATTCTTATCCTAAAGAATCCAAGTTCTAGTTTCTAAAAGAACCATGTGGTTCGTTTATTAAACATTTCTCATTAGAAGTCAAGAAGTATTTTATTGATTGTGGACTAAAAACTTTGCCAATGGAGAAATAAATCCATCTTTGCATGATTTGAATAGTTGGAAGGGGAAGATAGAGGTGTTGGAAAATAAATTTAGGTTTGGAATGGTAGCCAATCAATGAACATTGAAAAAGTGGAAATATGATGAATATTGACAAAGGATCATAGGTGGAAGCAACATAAGAAGGCAATGAGAGAACTCAAGAAGTGATACTATGATTTTTAGGGAAGCAAAAAGGCACAAGGAGGACTCAATCACTTTAAAACCACACCTAATGCCAGTTTTATCATATGAAAGAGAAACTATCCAGATAGAAGAAACTAAAGAACCATGTTTGAACCACCCAAGTTTCCCAACCATAGTGCACCCTATGGCTTTTACATCAAATGAATTAATTATACATAATTGGGATACAGATAGTGTAGAGTCAAAAAATAATCCTATAAGGGAAATTATAGCTGAGCCAATTTTAACTCATATTAAATTAACACTTTCTCTTCTTCTTCAAGGCAATTTCATCACCCAACTTGGTATGCTTAGTGGACCTATCATTCATAGTGGATAGATCACTATCCTAAATATTATCAATCAACTAGGTACTACACCCCATATCATTTGTGTTGTTTCCAGAGGAACTAGAGGCAAACTAGGAGGTGACATGAGAGGAAGTGGTGGACTTCCCCCTTAAAGAATAAAATTTGGGGGTTCTCAACAACCACCAATGAAATCACCTCAACTGCCAATAGTATATTATGAAATGATGTTTCACGTACTTGAATATTAGGGCATGGAGAATGCTATAAATCATTTCCATAAGTGTGAGCTCATTTGGAGGGTGTGAGTCATAATTTATTCTAAGTGCAAGGCCACATAATTCACAACCAAACTTATAGAAAGAGCACATAAGTGGTATAGTAATTTTAACCCTCAATAAGCAGTAATTAACTATGTTCAAGTCAAAAAAACATTGCTTTAGGAATTTGACATTCTTGAATTTGAGCAACAAAGTATTTTCATGTTGAAATATATAAATTAGGAGCTCACTGAAAGTGTACGGGAGTATGACACATGGTTCAAAACAATTTTGTCAAAACTTACATTTAAAACTAATGTTAATAATAATTCCCAATGGTTCATGGGAGGTTTATTGATTCATTTTAGATGAACACTGTCTCAAAAAACCTTTAATATCCTGCATGAAGCATTGGAAGCCACCCTCTGTGCTGAAGCTATTAGTAGTATTGACACTAGAATCAGTCCTTTCATGGAATCCAAAATATCTTCAATGGAATCATAACTATAAAAAGTGATTAAAAATAATGTGTAAGACATTTGTAATGGTCTTTGTTATACTGATGGTGAGTTTGAAGGTCATAACCAAAGTAACTACCCATGCAAAAACATCCACATTGTACTAAAGTAGTCATGTGAAATTTTCCAAGAAGAGCACGATGTACACTCATATCCTCTCTTACAATGGGAAAAAAATTATAAAGTGTCTAAATACTATAAAATATATAATTCCTACTATAAAATATACAATTCCTACACCCATAACACAAATTATTTCTGGTTAATTAGTGATATACATGAGGCACATGCATGTAGTACATGCCAAACCTCTATTATGGATGAGGCCAAGGATGAGGATGAGGAGGTGGTTATTTCCCATCAAGAACATGTTATAAGTTTGGATCTCTAGATCACTATCAATGAGATTATCTAGTCTACCCAACATGTTCTTTTTAGAAAAAAGAGCATTGATTGGAAGAATGTCCTAGCCTATACATAACCATCACTAAGGAAAGAAATGAAAAAGGTGTAGGTATGATTCATATTAATAAACCTCACTAGAAATTTTGATTTAACACCCCAATAGTGAAATAGATGAATATCACTATGCATAATGGTGGACAATCTTAGTCTACATCTACTCCTATTGAGAAGATACAGTGTGAAGAGATTCATGCAAGGAAGTATCTTTATGCCTAGTAATAAAATGATGTACTATAAGATACTATGATGTTGGTATGGAAACTATGAGGAGAAATACAATTTATTAAAGACCAATAAGTATCACAATGTGTTGATCTTCATAAGGCCATAGAACCTCAAAATGTGGCATGAGATGATTTCCATGAACTTTACAAGCATATGTCAGACAAGGACATTATCCCTTAATTGGATTAAAAATTAGGTATAAACACTAACTATTGATCAGCCTCAATTGATTCAAAAAATAGAGTATCATTGATTTAATCATTCTCAATTATAAGATACCCCTATTCTTCCTACCCCTCAAGAGGATTTGCCATCAATAATTGGGTGATTCAAGATATCTTGGTTAATACTAGTGATGAGGTTAACATACTTACAAAGCATGCATGGCACAAAATGGATATTCTAGCATTGTAACCATCACCACATGTATTATTTATGGATGATAAAGCTCATGCTCTACCAATTGGCATCCTTAAGAATGCAATGGTTGATATCTTTGGAGTACCTTTCAAACCTGATGTTGAATTTCTCAAGTTAGCTAAGGTATATTATTTTCCAACTCTATTATGGTGACCTTAGTGTTATGCAAACAACACAGACTTAAGTTTCAAAAATCACTACATTAGTTTTGAGAATAGTGATCAATGCATTATTATTCTATTGGATCAAACACAAGGTCCCCCATACATAGAACCTATTAATGCAGAAGAAGATTTTAACCACATCTATAACATCATAGCTAAAGATGGTGAGCATCATGATTCAACTCTAGATGGCATCCTCTGATGGATGGACACTTAGTCCCTTTTTGATACTACAAGTAATGCTTGTAATTGTCGGTGCTATAGTGAATACAACCTCATTGGAAGAGTATTTAGTGTAATTAGTATTTATGAGAATGTTTTATGCTACTATCATAAACTCCATATATTTGTTCACATTATTATCAAATAAATCATGAGAGGACTAATTATGGATGCACCATTAGAAATAATTGATGAAGCCCCTCAATTTCATGGACAGATGGAAGTTCATGACTTCATTTATTACCTTGAAGACTTATATAACTCTAATAATGATCGTATGTGATCATTGGTTCACCTTTTTGATGGCACAGGTATAAGTGGTGGCAAAATCATAATGAGCAACTTATCTATTAGTATCAAGTACGCTATATTTTATATCACCAATTTCATCATGACAACCAAATTTGGGGTACAATTAGCTATAGCAAAGTATAAACACCAGAACCACACATAGAAGCTTGTGAATCTATGTGGAAGGTTAAAGAGTCTTTCTTACCAAAGTACCTAAGGGTACATGTTTTTATGGAACTTTACAAAATTGGGATAGACCATGGTATGTTCATGAATAATGACATATGGGTACCCATTTTAGCATCTATTTAAAGAAAGCATGAACTTGATGTTATCTTATTCATCTCTAAGAATGATTTGTACCTCACTCTCAAAGCTATGTACAAAGTAGTTGTTGGTGACCCTAGTCCCATTCAAGATCACCTAAGATATATACATGATGTCTTAGAAGAAGGTTTATTTATCTTTAATGATCTATTTGAAAAATACATTCTCATTTTAGACCCTATTTTTGATCAAGAACACCATGAAGAGATATGCCTATGGAAGCAAAAACTAGTATTTCAAGTGGATTAAGGTGAAGGGTCTGACCCACCTAACCCATTGTCAAACCATTTGGATATCCATAAAGACTATGGGACCTAAATTATTCATGGTAGTGGTCTTAATTTAGACCATCTATATTTAGAACCTCTTCAAACTATTCAACACAACATCGACATAAAGGAAGAACCAAAAATAGTTATCGTAGGTAACTATTGGACTGAAACAAAGGTTTCTAAAATATTTGAATTATTGAAATAATACCAAGACGTCTTTCCAATAATTTATAGTGAGATGAGAGATGTTCATTTGTATCTAGGTAAAATGCATATCAAATTAGTTGACAGTGCTTGACTAGTTAGGAAAAGGCCTTGTAAGATGAATCTAAATTTATGTGCATTCATGAAATCATAAATTGATAGTATGTTGCATGCTAGAGTGATAACCCAAATTGATGAATCCAAGTGGGTTAGTCACATGGTCATAAGTATAAAAAAATATAAACACATTAGGATTTGCATTGATTACCATATATTTAATACATCTTGTGTTATTTATCCCTTCCCAATGCCATTCACAGAACAAATCCTTGAAGGTATTGTTGGGTGTTAAAATTATACTTTCATGAATGGATTCTTTGGGTACCATTAGGTCTAAATCATTGATGAGGATCAACTTAAGACTACATTTGCCACTAAATGGGGATCCTTCACATATACCATCATGCCTTTTGGGTTGAATAACGCACCTACTATATTTTCTTATATAGTCATTGAGGCCTTTAAATACTTCTGTTCCTATGCTAGATTCGCTTTCTACATTCAAAGAGAGAAATAATAAACTAAGAAGAATGGTCTAAGGCTTGTATGTACCTGGATGAAGTCGTGCACACCATTATCCAGACGTCGTGAGAACTCCTCTTTGGTTGTGGAGGAATGACACCTACAAAAGAAAGAGACTAAGACAAAGAAGGTGTTAGATGAGGAGATGGTGGGTTGCCAAGCAAAAGCTTGATCCTAAAAGCAAGAGCTTGAGGGATGTCAACCCACTGATTGATAAAAGTAATGTCTGATAAAAGGCAGAATGATAAAAGACTGAAATGATTGAAGACTAAAAAGGAAATGGAAGCAAATGCTTACCTGAATGTTGATGTCAGCCTGGTCACAGTCACCGACATCGATGGTCCTACCAGCGTCAGTTGTCAAGGTCTACCGATGTCGGTTAGTCTATCAATGTCGGTGGGTGCAGTGGTCTCTGTGGTCAGCGTCGATCAGATTTGTGGTCTGTGGATGGGTTTTTGGTCTATAAATAGGGCTGAAAAGGGGTCTGGATAGGTTTTTGTGTTGTTTGGATGGTCTGAGAGAGTCTAGTTTTGGTTAATGGTCTGTGCAGAGGTTTGGGCAGAGTTGCAGGGACAATGGACAAAGTGTATGGTCAGACAGAAGATAGAGGCAATAGGGAGATAAAGAAATAAGGATTCAAGTCTGGGCTAACAGAGGTTGCAAATGGGTAGAAGGCTGAATGACAAATGAATTAAAAGAAATAGTGAAATGAAAATAGTAGCAAATACTTACCTCATATCTGCTGGAGAAGGAATGTTGCAGACTACTTGTGCCTGTTGTTGGTGTTGCTGGTGTGAAGGCCCTGTTGCTAGTGGAGTGGCTACCCTATTGTGTGTACCTGAGGGAGAGAGTGAGAGGTCTGGCAAAAATATTGGTCGATTGATTGATAGATTATAAGATTTAGGAGTTAGATGAAGAGCAGGGGCGAAGGGGGGATAACGGATGTAGAAAACTGTTATGAATGCAATTGATGCCGGCAATATCGCCGATGTCGGTCGATAGTTGACCGACGTCGGTAGCTGGAAGGTAGGAAAAAGGCTAAAAATAGCCTTTTGTCCATTTTCCCAACTGCCGAGTCAACGAGTCCGAGGAAGAAATGGTTGAAGGTGGCTAAATGGATGCGAGATGATGAAATGGGGGTCATAAATGGGTCATGGGGGGATGAAGAGAATCCAAAGAAGGGCATCCTAGGGTGGTGAGGTGGCAAGGGAGAGAGAATTATTAACTTAAAATAAGATAATTATTTCAAATTAACAAGACATGGGTTAGGAGTGGTTAAGTGGACTAAAGGGGACTAAAAGGGGGAGAAAGGACCAAGGGGTAGACACGATTTCGGTGTCTACAACTTCATCCATAAATTCATTTAAGTTTAATTAGATGACTAGACAATCTATGGCTTGGTAAAATATTATTGTTATAATATATGACTCATGCTTGAGTATTGTTCAGTACTAAAAATATCACTAAATTTAAAGAAGTGTCTATTTCCTGCACCTTTCAGTGTTTTTTTAGGCCATATTATCTACAAGTATGTATTTTTGGTAGACCTAGCAAAGGTATCTATCATTTTTTGTCTCCTAGTGCCAAAGTCTTAATGTGAAGTTTGCACCTTTCTAAGACATACTGGGTATTATCAAAAATTCATCCAAGGATATGGAAAGATTGTCACACCTTTGGAGGAACTCTTAAAACATAATTAACACTTCATTTTGACCCACTCTTTCCAAGAATGCCTTTGAGGCCTTAAAATACAAATTGGTCACTGCTTTGATTCTATAGTTCCTTTATTAGACAAAACCATTTCATGTCCATGTTGATGCCTCTAGAATGGCCGTTGGTGTAGTCCTTTCACAATTAGGTGAAGGTCATTTTGATCACCCTATCTATTTTGCTAGTAGAAAACTTACTCCAACTGAGATGAATTACACCACCATGGAGTGAAAATCACTTTTAATGGTTTATTCTCTACAAAAAATTTGGCAATATCTTTTGGACACTACTTTTGTATTCTATATAGATCAGGAAGCTTTAAAATATCTTATAAACAAACCTATGTTGCATGGTTGTATCTACCACTAGATAGTATTGTTTTAATAATTTTAATTCTCTACCATGGTCAAACCAAGAAAAACTAATTGTGGTCCTGACCATCTTTCTTGAATTGATTCTAGAGACTCACCGTATGATATTGAAGATGACCTACCTAATGTAAATCTATTATGTATTTCTTATGTTCTTAAAAAATTAGACTATATTGCAGCTTTCTTAACTACTGGCTCAATGCCTAATTATCTAACTCCATAGGTTAATAAATAACTTGTAATCAGCACTATACCTTTTTAGCTCATTTGATGGGACCTCTACAAGCTTGGCTGAGATGAAATTTTTTAGCACTATGTCATTAAACATAAGCACTCTGAATTACTCTAAGAATTTCATAAAGGCATTATAGGTGGCATTATCTTGGGTAGGCTACTACGTACAAATTACTACTAGTCAAGCTATGGTGGCCTACCCTTTTTCAAGATACCAAAATGCATGTTAGGAAATGTGATATTTATCAGAGCGTTAGAAAACAAAATTATTAGGATGCCATGTCATTACATCCTTTTCTATCTCAAGAACCATTTTAAAAGTGGGACATTTATTTTATTGGCCTAATTAATCTAGTGGGATGATGTACAAGTTCCCAATATATCATTACAACAATTGATTATCTCACAAGCTAGGTTTAGGTCACACCAACAAGGGATTATACCATTACTATTATTGTGCACTTCATATGGGAACATATCATAACCCATTTTAGTTTCCCATTAATTTTTACTAGTGTTTATGATACACATTTCCTCAATGAAACTATCTGCATCCTACTTTTTGAGTTCATGATTACCCATTAAAAATAACACTGTATCATCCCTAGGCTAATGACACTACCGAGGCATTCAACAAAATATTAGGCATGACACTTACAAATATTTATAATATTGGCCATACTAACTGGTATGATAGAGTGTTTGCATTAATTTGGCCTTACTATATAAATTAAAATCACCTGAACAAGAACACATTATTTAATTTGGTGTATGGCATAGAATCAATTATACCAGTTGAATTCCTGGTACCATCTCTTCATATTACATGTATTAGATAATTAGATGAGGATTCATCATTAAGAATATGTTTGGATGCTTTATTATAGTTGGATGAAGCCCATTTTTTTCTCATTAGAGTCAAGATGTGGAATAAAAAAAAAGGCATGGCATGATCGACACATCAAGCATAAGACATTTACCCTTGGAATAAATTCTTTCTCTACAACTCTAAGTTTTGTGCACCATTATAAGAAACTTTGTATTCATTGGGATGGTCCTTTTATTATTCATAGCATTCAAACTACTGGTGCTTTCCATTTAAAAAGATTGGATGGCTAATTTCTTCTTGAAAATTACAATGGTAGCTATATACAACCATATTTATCTATTTAATAGTATATTTTTTTAATAATAAGGATAATGACATTAGTTTAGGATTTCATGTTTTCAATAAAATTACTACCTTAGTTACACACAACATTTATTTTATTAAAGTTTTGTTTATTTTTGTACTTTTAATTTTGTGTAGGACCATAACACACTTTTAGTGTGGGGTAAGAGGTAATACATGTATTTATGTTGAATATGTGCACTCAAATTAAAGCATATAATTTAAATAACCCTAAGATAAGATATTCCTACCAAATAGTTTGAAAATTCAAAAAGTTGAATAGTTGTCTTCCACTCCAAATAAAAGTGGGAGATAAAACATGTCATTAATATGAAAGGAGTAGTAGTTGTGATAAGTGTTCCAACATCATGACAAGGTAATACCTTTAAATACATTTATAGTGAGAAGTGATGGTCAAATAATGGTGGCTGTTACAAATGCATTAATTATGAGAAGTTATGGTCAAAAACAAGGGGGGGCAGTAAATACAAGTTACCCCCTCAAACCTATAAAAATGACTTGAGAGCTCATTTTAACTTTTACCTTAACTTTCATTTGAGTTTTATAGAGTTGAAGATAAAACTAAGTCCAAGAGATTATAGAGAAAGTGCAAGTTTAAAGTATCAAAATCCTATGAATATCTATTAAAAAAGACATTAACTAAGTAATCAAGTACAAAGATAACCCTAAAACATGATTTACAATAGAGAGAACTGGTAGTTTTAGTTTGTAAAGGTAGGCATCCAATATAAAAGGGTGATAAAGTGATAAAATCCAATTCATCTACACCACAAACATGTATTCCTTTAAGAACATTAAATGGCCATGCATCAACCTTCAATCTCCACAAAGGGTGATACAACTTAAGAAGAAGGCTTTAAAAAGTGATCCATAACCAACCATACCAGAAAAGGAAGTATCACTTGGGGGGAAGCATTAATAATCAGAGAATAAATACCTAATAACAAGCACAATGCATAGAAGGCAAAGAATCTCAAATGTCACACCAAGTAAAGAAGGCACAAGTACCTTCACCCCTACCATTGATGATAGAAGAGATACAATACCTAGATATAGTGATGTGAATATAAAATTGGGTATTAAAATTACCCTTTTGTACTATATTTGATTACAACCACAATCAACTAGGGAATGAGGTTGAGTTGCAAAATGACTATCGGGTTGATTTCTAGAACACTAAAAATCAACTGGTGTATGACCTCAAAATTTATAATGCCTTGATCTCTATAGGGCTATTTTAGGTGTTTAACCTTTCATACTTTGGAAAACCTATGGAAGAAATTAATTTTATACTCTCATGTGTCCATGAGGACTACCTCTATTTTTTTGGTCACAACATGAATATTACACCTGAGAGAATAATCAAGGTGTCAGGACTAAAATGATCTAGCATGGATGTGTAGTTTGACTTAGAAGACTTAGAGGAAATAGGGAAAATAAAAATAGTGATCATGTACCAAAATCAAGGCCATGCTATGCACATTAAAAACCTACAAGATCTTGTCCTTCAAGTAACCACACATATCATCATGACCAAGATCAACAACATCGATCATTAGAAAGAGGTGGATATGGCTCGTTTATACATCACCCACTAGGTGACTGAGGGCCTAAAATATAATTAGGCAATGTATTTTTCCCATAATATCATATAATATGTTGAGAATACCCATCGAATACCAGGTCATAGGTTTCTATGGGGGGGTATTTTTGTTGTTAATGGTATTTGATTAGATCAGTATACCAGACTAGACCTAGGGTGAACTAAAGTGGGCATACCCACTCAAACACAAGTCACCTGCTGAATGTTATAAGGCATTCACATTCCCTATGAATGTCACCCATACATACAAAAATAATATGAAGTAATGGTATGATGGTATGAAGGAGGCCTTTGAGAATGAATGGTGCATTCCTAAAGACTTGTTCATCCAAGTTGGTGAGTAAGCCTAGTTTTCCATAGAGCAACATTTCTTTTTGGAAAAAATCAAGATGGTCCCTTCTAGATAACTTTTAACTTGTTTGAATCTTCCTTATTCCTTTACATCCTGGTAATTCATAGATTTGATGAGTCATATTTTTTATGCATAACCTCTCACCCTAGAAGCAAACCAAATTGATTTCAAGATTCACACTCTCTAAAATATGTATGTCTATTATGGAAAGAAGGCATAAAGAGTAGAGTAAGAGACTAATTAGATTGACATCAAGGTCAAGTAGACCATGGTTAGATAATAAGTGGATAGTATGTCTTACATGTGACATCCTAAGAAGAAATCTTCAAAAGGCATGAAAAATGTAAGGGAAAAACTTCCACATGTACCACATCTTGTGAAGAAGAAGTAGGTTGGGCATGATGCCAGCACAAGTTCATATTTGGATCATCTAAAATGGAAAAGGACTACCTAGGCACCACCATTTAGAGATTCACCTCCATGGGCTTCTCCACCTAAGGCTTCACTTCCACAAGCTTCTCCACGTAGGGATACACCTCCAAAAACTTATCCACCAAGGGTATTTCCACTAAGGGTTTCACCATTAGGGTGTGTCCTACAAATTACACAATAGAAAGAACTTGAGGGGTTAATACCATTACTCTCTACAAAACTAGTGTAGGAAGAACCTTAAGACCATAAGGAAGAAACAATGAAATTTAACTCCAAAAAGACACCCTCCCCAGTGTGAGAGGAGGAGATCACCTATGATTATGTGTAATTGGACATTGGGGGTCCATTTGGAAAAGAGAGGGATGGTTTTGATACTCAAAAAATAAGTGAAATGGACATTGGTATCACTTATTTAGATATATATATGGAGGTCAAAAATCTTGAGTGCAACCCCAATAAAGTAAAAGAGTGTATCATTTCCAAAGTTCAAACACATTTGATTGATGCATCCACCAAATTACATGCACAATATTAGACATGCATCTCAGATAGGATGCTCTATTTAAGGCCACATTTCCTTCCCTATGATGTAATGATTGATAAAAGGTGATAAGTGTCCTTTTTTCAATATGAATAATGAATAGCACCATTTTGAGATCCTTCTAGATAGCCTCATGTTAAATTCTCAAGCACTAATGCTACCAACTCTGATTTGGGTTAATCCCTAGAATATTTATCCTCTACAAGTTAGAAATGCATTTTTTAAAATGGATTTTGTGGTCATGCACCAAAATATACTTTTAAATTCTAACACATGCAATGTAGAGAAGAAATATGGCTAGGTAGTGGTAACATATGAGAAATAAGTTATCATTTAGAAGGCACTTGAAGAAGAAGTTGCCTCCCTAAATTAACAAATGAATGAATCCATAGAGGCCAAAGTAAAAAATTTAAATTTTTGTAAATCTATTTTGGGCCAAGAACTGACCTTGTTAGATGGAGTGCCTTTAGTTAGAGAAGTTATGGATAAATTATAGACCCTAGTAAATATCCTATTGAAATGCTACAAAGAACCTATACCAAGAAATTAAGAATTATGGGAGTTTGAGAAGTTTACCAAGGCTATGGAAGTTTTTAAGTGCACCCTTGAAATAGTTTATAAAGTGATCCCCATCTTGGATGATATTTTTGAAAAACTGTCACATCTTAATAAAATTTTGGAGGCTCAACTCAACATAGAGGAGTCACAATGGTAGTAGTTGGTAGATAATACCCTTATAATAAAACACCACACCAAGCATGCAAAGGTATTTAAATGTGTTGAATCTATGGAGAAAAAATAAACATGTATCAGTAGAAACTTAATGCCATTTTTACAACTCTCTAAGGACAAGTTGTCATTGAGGTCACTACAACTTGAAGAGGTTCAGAAGGATGCATCATATCCCTCAACCAATTGGTTAATAAGGCCAATGAATTTCTCAACCAACCTAAGGAGATGAAGAAGTTAAACACGAGCATAGAATAAATAACATCCAAACTACTCAACACTTTATCATATTAGGATAATATCAAGAAGTAGATTGAACAAATTAGGCCTAAGTTTTTGGTTGAGGTTAACATTGAGACTTAGTTTGGGATAGACTAAGAGTGCAGTGTGGGGTGATGATGGATGCCATATTTTGACTAAGTTTTTTGGATTTTTTACATGAAACTAGTAAGGTGCGAGAGGAGCATGGTGTAGGAAGACCATGACATGGAACCAGTGAGGCATGAGAGGAGCATGGCACAGGAAGACCATAGTGAAAAACTAGCAAGGCATGAGAGTACAAGGGCATAGAAGCTATTAGTATGAGAAGACCCAATGAAAGATAGAACATAACTATGAAGAAACCAATAACATAAGACTCAAAATAATAGTGAAAGACTTAGGGAGTAAATGAGAAGTAGGAGATAGTTGAGGAGTGATTCTCAAGGACCATCTAGGCTTTAACCATCATAAGTTTTGCACCATACTATGAAGAGGAGGACATTTGGTAGTAAGGATCTAGCATTGAATAAGAATATAGGGGGTATGAAGGCCTGGGTCCTTAGGAGAGAACAATTGAAAGATGATCACAACCCTCAGTCTACTAAGAGATTATTGTCTAATCACCATTTATCATTATTATGTAACTACTTGGTCAAGGAAAATAAAGTATAAATACCCCTATGTGGAGTCATGTAAGGTGACTAATAATGTATAGAATATTATGACTCTATAATATAGACTTGTAGATATTATAATTAGTTTAGGGGTTGTGTGTATTTATTAATTTGATATTTGAGTATGAATAGTGGGTTGAATTGACTAATTCTATTGCTTATCTCTCATAATGGGATTTATAGAACATGCATTATACGAGTCTATGTAGACAATCCTTTGAACTTCATGGAATTTATTTTTGTGTTCTTGGTGGTTGTGATTAATAAGCCAAGGTCTAAATTAGTGTATATTTTTTTCTATGTAATTTATAATTAGATATATGAATAAACTCAGGAATTTGACTAGTGTGTTACTGAGCAACATAACCCATAGGAACTAATCTGTTATTATGTGTTTTGGGTGAGCACATAAGACTTAGTCTTGCACAAAAGGCCATTACGAAAGCTTGTTGTTTCTCTCAATTTTTATTTATTATGTTTATAGAATAAAGTTAAAACTAAAGAGGAGTAAATGTGGGTAGAACCTAGATGGGTGTGTACTCCATAATCTAGATGGTTGTAGATACTCTTCTTTGGCTTGGGAAAATGACCTGTAATAAGAGAGAACTAGAAAAAGGTTGGTTAGTTAAGTAGGTTAGGTGGATTGCCTAGAAATCTAGATCTAAGAAGCATAAGTTATCTAGGAGGTTGTCAATCTACCTTTTGATACAAGTTAATGTTGAAAATAAATGTTACATAACATAAAAGTACTAGGTCTAAAGAAATAAATACTTTTTAAAATAAATGTTAATTCTAACAAATTAACATTAAGGTGAATGCCAAATTATTAAATAAATGTTCAGGTTAGGTTAAGTTATTATCTGTAGTCTATGAGGTGATAAAGGCCAAGAAAATAGGGTTTGGTTGAGGTTTTGTTGGTGGTTAATGGTTAATAATTTTTAGTTAGAAAAGTTCACATAGTGACTATCAACAATTAGAGTGACCATCAGTTGTTAGACAGTCGACCATAGGTGGTTGGATAGTCAACCATTAGTAGTTTCATAGTTGATCATCAGTGGTTATGGTGACCATCGATGGTTACTATTGATAGGTCTGGTTAAGGTAAAAGGTTGGCCTATGGGTAAATTATATATGGGTTGGTAGGTTGGTGGAGGTTAGTCACTAGTTAAGGTTCATAATGGGTCAAAAAGTGGTGTTCAGGAGGTAGCAAAGAATAAAACAAAGAAACTAATTATTGATCCTAATAAAAGATAAATACTTAGCTTGATTATTGTGGCCTAGAATAATTTTTGTAGAGTGATGGTACATTGGCTGAAGAAGAATTTTGGTATCACTCTAGGTCTCTATCATACTTGAAGGATGACTTGCAAGAGAAATTCTAATGCAAGAAGCTCCTGATAGTTGTTGGTGGAAGAAGTTTATGTAGAAGATTAAAGATCCTAATTATCTATCATATTTCACCTCTTGCTCTTCTTTTTTATAGGCAAAAGAGAGATGGAATTAGAATGTTCCATAAGATGTTGGTTGCCTAAATTTAATGTTCATGCTGCATTAGCTTGTTGCTTGCATTCAATTTTTGATACATTAGCTTGCACATGGATCAAGTAAGTTTACATGGTCAGGACTTGACTATTAGTGGTAAAAGTGACCATCGATAGTTAGGGTAACCATCAGTGGTGAAACATATGACCATATGTAGTTTTATAGTTGATCATCAGTAGTTTGAAAATCAACCATCGATGATCAAGGGCCAGAGGTTAAGTTGGGTAAAAGCCAGGTTAGTGAGTCAGTTTAGCTAGTTAGTTAATTAAACTTAGGGTCATGTTTGTAAGGTTGGTTAATCATCCAATCCAGGGGTATTTCAACATCTAGAACCATTGTGTGTGGTTTTTTAGTGTCTACATTTTTCTCCTTTTTGTTATGTAGTTTGTGTCAATAATCTATAAAACAAAAAATGAATTTTAGGTCAAAGGTTTGATTACCTCAAGCATGGGAGGAGATGTTCCCCCTCAAATCAAGAGTTCATGAGGTAAAACCAAATTAAGTGTAGGTTTGATGAGAGATTAAGTGGATAAGAAGGTAGGTGAAAAGGGTGGTAGGTGAGGTTAGGCATTAAGGTGAAAACATGCACACAAAATGTGACTAAGTATGATAGTTGAGATCATGTATAGACTAAGTTTCCATAGTTGGCTAAAATAAGGTCAGTGTTAGAAGAATAAGTGATAGTGTAATCAAGCCCCAACATTAGGCATAGTTGATCAGGTTACTCTATAAGTCTCATAAACAAGGTTAATGTCTTGCAAGTATCCAAGGTAGGAAGTGGTCTTGAGAAGACACAAAATGGTTGGTTTTGCATGAGGTGGTGAAAATTCAAATATTCAACATGGTAAGGTAATTGGTGTAGTAAAAAAGACCAAGGAAAGGTCATCACAAAATATGTAAATAGTTTGGGTTAAAAATGGCTAACATTGAGTTGGACATGGTTGGATGATTGGTTGGTTAGTTGGAGAGGGTGTTCTCCAATGATTAATGGTTGGTTTGTGGAGAATAGGTTCTCTTTGAAGTTTAGTTAGTGGTGTTCAAATGGGTTACCCCAATTTGATGTACCACTTAGTTTGGTTTGGTTGAATGTTTATAAAGAAATATAATCTCCAAAGATTGGGGTAGATGGAGGAGGTGCTCTCCAATGGTTCACGGTTAAGGTAAGCTGGGTTGGTTGGTGGCATTCAAATGGGTTACCCCAATTTGGTATACCACTTGGTTTGGTTTGGTTGAAGGTTTTTAGAGAAAGGCAATATCGAAGGCTAGGTTTGGTTTGGTGGAGAATGTTCTCTCCAAAAGGGTCATGGTTAGGTTAATTAGTTGGTGGAGAAAGTGACTCAAAAATAGATTCATTGATTGGTTAGTTTGATGGGTTAGTTTCAATGACTCAACGGAGGGGAGTACATGACTTCTTAAGTGGTCATGAAAGTATAAGGAGGAGGCTAAACACCCTGATTGATAAAGACCATGATGGCATGATGGGTGGGCTTATGAACATAAGCCCCTATCATGCTTTTTATTAATTCTTAGTTTGATGGTTAAAAAAAGCTAGCTTAATCACATGGGGTAAAGTAAGCTCAAAAATCCCTTGATTTATGGAGGACAAAATGGGAGATGGATGATAGGTAGTGGTGATAGGATAAGCTTCTTATGGGGATAGCTTGAACCTTCTATAGGTGACCTAAGAACCATGATAGACAAGTCTATGTCTCAATGTTAGGTTTAGATTGATTGATGTGAGAAGTCTATTAATGTTATTGTGAAAACTGATTGTTTACTTTCTTGGAGTAATTTGGTGTTTAATTTTGATATATGGTCTATTATTGCTTAGTTTAATATGTTTAAGAAGCTGATCGATGTGAGAAGCTTTAAATGATTATTTTTGACAAAGTTAACTTAGTCATCCTATAAAGGAGTGGTCTAAGTTTGGATTTGTTCATGTTTGATAGTTGTCCTCAAGGGAGCAGTATACATAATGTTTAAGAAATTTTGAATTTTGAATAGTTATCTTTCATTTGAGTAGTTATCTTTCAAGGGAGTAGTCTGCATGCTAGAGACATTGACCCAAGTGATAGTTTAGTATGTCAAATTGTTTATATGTTAGTTTAGACATAGACTATTTATATAAGCCTAAGGTTTTCATTTATAGAGGCAAAACCATAACACAAAGAGGTTGATGGTGGATAAAATAGGTTGTTTAAGTGACAATGACCATGAGAATCTATCTTTAAAATGTTGTAAAGTACCATGAAGATCATGTCATGGGTAGATACATGGTATCCATGCTTAGGATTAGGCTAGATTTATGATAGATAATCACATGATCTTATTTTTAATTTATTGGCCTTAAAATAAGGAGATAAAGGTGATTAAAAACAAGGGATGAGCTTAAGTTAAACACAAGATGACAAAGAACTTGGTTTAACAAAAGAATAGATGCACAAATGAAAAAGCATTTGAGGAGGTTAAGGTTTTGATATATCCTAGATCCATACTTGGTGAATGGTTAATTCCAATCAAGAGAGTATATGTCCCCCAATTATTTTTTGACACTTTATTAGATGTGAAAAATATTTGGATTGACAAAAATGTGAGGTTGGGTGGTGATAATGTGGTGGAAAAGGGTAATCTCCAATGGTTAGGGGAGAAGGAGACTCCCAAATAGGTTGGGTGGTGTCCAAATTGATTTCCCTAATTTGGTATACCATTTACTTCAGGTTGGGTTAATGGAGAAGGTACTCTCCAAAGGTTGGGGGAGTAGGTGAATCTCAAATAGGTTGGTGGATAAAGGAAATCTCTAATGGTTGGGGGAGAGGTTGACTCCAAAATTATTGAAAATCATTAAAAACATAAAAAAGGTGGCCCAAAGTGACTAGGGTTAAAGTCATTTGGTTGGTTGGTTGATGGAGAAGGGTAATCTCTAATAGTGTCATGGTTAAGGTAAGGTGGTTGGTTGGTGAGTTCTCAGGTATCTAAGGTAGGATTTAAGCTTGAGAAGGAACAAATGGTTGGTTAGGTTGGTAAGGTAGAGAAAGGTAATCTCCAAATGTTAGGTAGGTTGGTGGAGAAGGTGACTCCACTAGGTAGGGGGAGAAGGTGAGTCTCCAATAAGTTTGGTTGAGTGAAGGAGAAAGGATCTCCAATAGTTTAGGGTTGGTTAGTTGATAGGTTGAGGAAAAAATGCCAAGGATTAGTTTGGTTAATTATTAATGTATGGTTTGGGTTGATAAATGGTCAAAGCATTATGGAGGGAAAGTAACCCTAGTTTGCTCTTTCCATAGATGGTCAAAGATGGTAAAATAATTCCACGGTTTGGTGTTTAGTTAATAATATGGTTTAGGAGGGGTGAAGATGAATTCATCCAAATCTAAAAAGGGGTGTTAGTTATTAGTCATTAGTGGTTACTAGGTCAAGTTTGTAGGTGGTGGTTCAGGTGGGATTTCCTCTATCACACCAAGGCTAAGAAAATATTATTGGATTTGATTTAGGAAGGTTAGGATAGGTTTGGTATGCTTGATGGGTTAATCTTGGTTTGGGTTGTTAGATAGGTTCATTATGGTTGAGTTAAAAGGTATGTTGATTGTGGTTGACTGATTTGGTGTAGAGGTTGGTATGATTGGTTGAGAGAGGTAAGATAAATGGTTAAGTTAGTTTGTTGTTTGGGTTGGTTTGATTTTTTGGTTTTGTTGGTGAGGTAAGGTTGGGTAGATGGTTATAGGTAAGGTTAGGTCAATGGTAATTTTAGTTGGGTTGATGGTAGGTTTGATTTGGTTGATGGTAGGTGAGGTAGGGTTAGTGGTTGTTAAAGTTGGGTTGATGGTTGGTAATGTAGGGTTGATGGTAGATTCTAAAAAATTGGTAAGTAGAAGAGGTAGGTTGGTTGGTTCCATATGGCTAAGTGGAAAAGGTAGGTTGGTTGGTTCCATATGGCTAAGTGGAAAAGGTAGGTTGGTTGGTTACACATGGGTAGGTGGAAGAGGTAGGTTGGTCAATTCCACATAGGTAAGTGGAAGAGGTTGGTCGATTGGTTCTACATGGGTAAGTCGAAGAGGTTGGTTGGTTGGTTCTACATGGGTAAGTGGAAGATGTTGGTTGGTTAGTTTCGGGTAAGTGGAAGAGGTGGGCTATTTACCTTGATTATGATTTTGAAGGAAAGTTCAGAAGATTCCATTTGGTTAACAAGTTGTTTAGTTAAGGGTTGGATTATGGTTTCCTTAGTTATAGGTTGATTAAGAATATAATTTAATGGATAGACCTCATTATATTGAGGGATTTGGTTATTGATGCACACAATAATGGGTAAAAAAATAGGTTTGATGATAGATTGATCTTAAGTTTATGAGTTAATTAATTGGTTTGATGAGGTTAGTTGGTTTGACAGGTTTGGTTGAGTTGATAAGTTGGGTGGGTATTATTGCTTGGGTAATGTTAATAAGGTGGGTTGGTTTGATAAGTTAGGTAAGGTTGATAAGTTGGTTTGATAGTTTTTGGTTAGATGGAAAAGAGGATAGAACAAATCATAGTGTTGAGATAAAGAGGGATACCTCAAATTAGGTTGGGGTATTTGATATGATGGTTGGGGTAGGTGTCCCAATGGTTGATGAGGTTGGATAGGTTGAAGTTGAGGTTGGTTATGATATTATTAAGTTGATGTTGATGGGTTGTTGGTTTGGTATGATGATGGTTAAATGGTCATTGATAGGTTGTTGTTTGGTTTTAGATGAGTTTTGATTGTTTTTTAGGGTTTATTGGTTATGGGTACCAAAAATAGATGACTCTACTTTGATTATCTGGTCTATTAACATTGTAACTAGCTCAGGTGGTAGTCAACAATTTATTGGTTGGTTATAGTTAAAGTTTGATAGGTAATAGATAGCGTTTTACTGGTTATGGGTGAGATTGGTTTGGTTTTTGATGAAGTTGGGTTAGTTTTAGGTAAGGTTAGTAGCATAAGTGGCTCATGATGTAAGGTATCGCTCTAAGGTGAGATAGTTATTCTCCAAGATCCTAACAAAGTTAGGATCTCTAGGAGATAATATAGGATAGTTACCCATTAGACAAGGCAATGGAGGTAAGATGGTGGAAGTTATATTTCCCACAACTCTAAACAAAGAGAAGAACAAAAAAAAGGAAAAAGGAAAAACACACACTAAAGTGTGTTACCTCTTAGGGTTCCTTTTAGTCTCTTTTTTGGCTTAGCCTTAAGTTAGAAAGAATGTTGGAATACTTAGATTGTAGAGTGGGTAATAGAAGAGAAGTTTATGGTTGGTTTTAGGTTAGTTATGTCTCTCAAAATTTATATTCAAAGTCAGTACATGGCTTGATATTAGGGCTTACCCCTCACTTCACACACCACAATGATAAGGGTGTCAAGTGCTTAGCCAGTCTATATTGATTTCTAGAGTTTAAACTAACTAGAGAGATGATTTTTGGTTTTTCTTCTTGGTAGTGAAATATAATTAAGATACCTAAAGGGTGAAGGTTTACCTCTAAGTGATAAAATCCTAGTCGGGCCTTATGTCAAGTGTTAAGATGTGTTGATTGATAAGTGGTTTGGTATGATATGTGATAAAGAGGTGAAGCTAAGATTGATTACTTTGATTTTAATTTAACTAAATGAGATAAACATGAAAGCAATCATTGTATGTAGTTAATTTTATACCCAAAAAAATTATCAATTTCATTGTATGAGCATAAAATAGAGAAGAAAATGGGACTAGATGTAACTAGGTCCCATCAGGTGTACCAAAATGTTTCTCTAAAATTGTATTTATTATTTTTATAGAAGAAAGATAAAAATAAAAGAAGGGTAGAGATCTGTAGAACCTAGATGGGTGTGTGCTCCATAATTTAGATAGTTGTAAATACTCTTCATTGGCTTAGAAAGATGACCTATAATAAGAGAAAACTAGAAAAGGGTTGGTTAGTTAATTAGGTTGGGTGGTTTACCTAACAAACTAGATCCAAGAAGTGTGATCTATTTATGAGGCTATCAATCAACCTTTTGATACAAGTTAATGTTGAAAATAAATCTTGCATAACATAAAAGTACTATATCTAAAGAAATAAATACTTTTCAAAATAAATGTTAATTATAACAAAGTAACATTAAGGTGAATGACAAATTATTAAAGAATTATTCATGTCAGGTCAAGTTGTTGTTTCTAGTCTATGAGGTGACAAAGGCCAAGAAAATAGGGTTTGGTTGAGGTTTGGTTGGTGGTTAATGGTTACTGGTTTTTATTCAAAAAATTTCACATAGTGTCCATCAGTGGTTAGATAGTAGACTATTTGTGGTTAGATATTAGACCATAGGTAGTTACATAATTGATCATCTACAATTTAATAGTCAAACATTAGTGGTCAGGGCAAACATCGATGATTACTATTAACAATTTTGGTTAAGGTAAAAGGTTAGACTATGGGTAAATTACAGATAGGTTAGTAGGTTGGTGGAGGTTAGTCATTGGTTAATTTTTATAAGGGGATAGAAGGTGGTGTTCAATAGGTAGCAAAGAATAAAACAAATAAACTAATTATTTATCCTAATAAGAGATAGATACTTAGCTTGATTGTTGAGGTCTAGAACAATTTTGGTAGAGAGATGGCACATTGGCTAAAAATGAATTTTGAAAGCACCTGAGTCTCTATCATACTTGAAGGATGACTTGTAAGAGAAATTATGATGCAAGAATCTCTTGATAATTACTAGTAGAAGAAGGTTCTGTATAATATTACAGATCCTGATTGTCCATCCTATTTCACCACCTACTTTCCTCTTTTTATAAGCAAAATAAAGATGGAAGTAGAAGGTTCCATAAGAGGTTTGGCTACCTAAATTTAATGTTCATGATGTGCTAGCTTTCCACCTTCATTAATTTTTTATGCATTAGCTCACACAGTTTAAGTAAGCAAGTTTAGGTGGTGAGGACCTGATTGTCAATGGTTAGAGTGTTGATTGTTAGTGGTCAGAGTGACCATTGGTGGTTAGGTTAATCATTGGTGATCAGACCTAAGACCATTGATAGTTTGAGAGTCAATCATTTATAGTTTGATAGTTGACCATTAGCAGTCAAGGGTTAGAGGTTAAGTTGGGTACAACGTGGGCTAGTGAGTTAGTTTATCTTTAGCTAACTGAACTTAGGGTCATGGCTAGAAGGTTAGGTAATGGTCCAATCCAAGGGTGTTTTGACATCTAGAACTATCATGTGTGGTTTTCTAGTGTCTATAATTATTGGGGATACACTCTATCACCTTAAGAAAATTTGATTAAGAGAATAAAAACCCAATAATTGATCATCAATTGCATTAAACCAACTATCAAAAGGATGAGGCTTTTTTGGTTGATAGTATTGTTGATGCAGGAAAATGCACCCAGTGGCAGGAAGACAAGTTCTTGCCTTCTCCTCACAACATGGAAACTCTCCTCTTGCCTGTGGGACCGGTGAAGCTAGAGGAAAGAGTCTCTAGATAAGGGCTGCTCCCTTTGATGCATCGTGTTGTTTCTAGCAAAAGTTAACAGGTATATATATAATATAGGGGGGGATGAAAAGGGAGAAGAAATGCATAGAAAACAAACTACCTACTCTAAAAGAGGCAATGCACCAAAATAAAGGTTGACCTTCACACATCCACTCTCAAAATTAGACAACACACTTATACGCTTCACTCTTGATAGAAGAAATAATCTGCAAACTTGACAGGGAGGTAAAAAATGAAAGATACAAAAAAAAGGGAAGGTTCACTAAAGGTGTTATGAGAAGCACTCTGTAGATAATCCCCTCTATTCTACACTCCAAAGTAGAACTCTTCTCCTATCAACTATAGATGGCACCTTGTAAATAGCTGGTGTGTTGATGTTGGACCTATGACAGCATCAAAAATAATGACTAAACACTGATTAATGCTTAAGGCATACACAAGATATCTACAAGGTGCCATCTATAGCTGATAGGAGAAGAGTTCTACATTGGAGTGTAGAATAGAGGGGATCATCTATAGAGTGCTTCTCACAACACCTTTAGTGAACCTTCCCTTTGTTTGTATCTTTCATTTTTTACCTCCCTGTCAAGTTTGCAGATTGTTTCTTCTATCAAGAGTTAAGCGTATAAGTATGTTGTCTGATTTTGAGAGTGGATGTGTGAAGGTCAACCTTTATTTTGGTGCATCGCCTCTTTTAGAGTAGGTAGTTTATTTTCTATGCATTTCTTCTCCCTTTTCATCCCCCCTATATTATATATATACCTGTTAACTTTTGATGGAAATAACATGATGCATCAAAGGGAGCTAGCCCTTATCTAGAGACTATCTCCTCCAGCTTCACCAGTCCCACAGGTGAGAGGAGAGTTTCCATGTTGCGAGGAGAAGGCAGGAACTTGTCTTCCTGCCACTAGGTGCACTTTCCTACATCAACGGTTTTAACATGCTCAGTGGGACCATAGCTTACAACTTAGTAAGTTTTTAGGATTATTTTTGGTCCTGTTACAACAATTTCAAGTATTCCAGCATCTGGCAACTCCACTGGTAAGAGTTTCAGTTTTCATATCAAGACTAGTGTCTTAACTTTTTATGCCTAAAGTCACCACAAGGTCTACTTCAAGAGGGGTTCCTTTTGAATTCGTTTAATTACCTTTCAATTCTATTAAAAGACTATGATTTGAGAGGACTCATCCTTATCTAACAAGCAATCCCCCTAGGCCTGTTATAAGAGACACAACCACAGCAAAACCTCAGTTATAGCCAATCCCAGCCATGGCTTTGCCATTTGTAGCTTTTCATGGTGAGAGCCCCTTGAATCTCTCACAATATGATCCAATTCCAGGAATAGCTCTAAAGAATGTCCCTTATTTCGATGGGGTGGGACCTATTACATTCATTGAGCATATTAAGAATATTTCTAACCTTTGCAATATTCACAATATAATAGAAGAAAATATTGCCATCAGACTTCTGGCACTGTCTCTTAAAGGCAAGGCTCTTGATTGGTATGGGACCTTGCTTGTGAACTTCATACATTCTTGAAATGAATTGAGTGTTTAGTTGACAGATTGTTTTGGGGAAAAAAGTGATGACCTCTCACTTGCTGAGTAGTCGATGACCATAAAGAGAGCTCCACATGAGTATATGCAAGACTTCAACACATAGTTTCAAAACACTTGGGATAGAATTCCCATCCTGGTAAGGCTGACTCCCAGCTATGCTTTCTTGTACTATTTAAAAGCATTAAATAGAGACATTGCAATGATGATACAATCTATGGGAGGGCATATATTGCCTTATGCTTATGACATTGCCATAGCAGCCGAAAATTACTTGGTTCAAGCCAAGAAAATCACCTCTAGGCCTCATATGCCAATTTTCCCAGAGATGCCACCTCCAATTCAGGCCCCTATTCCAACAATTTCCCCTTTACCTACCATTGAAAATCTAGCTACTGTTCCACCAAATGAGCTTCATGAGGTTAAGAGTCTGTTGTAGAACATGTCCAATGAACTTGTTGCCATTAAAAGGTAGCAAGCTCAAGGCAACAGACCAAATCAGGGATACCAGAATTATGGTCAAGCCCCTAGAACCCCTTTTTAGAATTATAATCAAGGTTAGGGGCAGCTCACTATAACCAGGCCATTTCAAAATTACAACACCGGTCCCTCCTCATCATCTAAGGCCTTGGTGCCTGTTCAAAACAATTTATTACAAGAGCAGCCTAGTTGTTCAACCATGGGATATGGTCAAGAATAGGCCATCTATACAAATGACGTGATGAACTATTTTTATAATGTAGACAACCAAACAACCGCTTAATCTTAGGCCTTTGAGCCTTCAATACTGCTTAGCACGAATAACAATCAAGCTCAGCCTGATTTTGCCCTGATGAATCATTTGGAAGAAGATTTTTATTTAGTAAATTATGTGGGTGTTATAGACAACCGGGCCAATTGTGTTGTAGCCAACATGAGGTTTAAGAGAAGGGCAATGGGAGAAGCCCAGGTTACCACTCAGGCATCAGCAGCACCTCCTCCATCACACTCCAATGCAAAGGCCCCAAATTTTAGGCAGCCGTCTATACCTCTAGCCCCTCAGCCTATAGTTCAGCTTGGAATCAACCCCAAAAAAAGATTAAGGTGTGGCAGTTCCAAAATCAATATAGTGGATTAGATGAGGAAGCTAAATATAAATATCTCTTTATGGGATGCGTTGTCTCTTCCAGGCCAGAAGGATGTGCTAAAAAGGGAATTAAATGAGCTGGATGGTCAAGCTACCCCAGCCAGCACTGATAATGTCTTAATGACAAATGGACAGCCTTCCACTTCAAGATAGGTGAAAAAGGAAGAGAAAATTCCTCCTTTCTACGTATCCTTGGTCATTGGGGACTTCTTGGTGCACAACTGCATAATTGACAGCGAGGCCAGCACCTCAGTGATGCCTAAGTGCATTGCTGATAAGGTGGGATTGAAGTATCAAGAAATGAACAAAGGAGTCCTATAGCTAGATGGGACACTTACAAAAATAGTTGGGATTGTGAATGGTTTAGACCTGACATTGCATGCTTGCCCAACCTTCTCAATTCCCCATGATATATTGGTAGCGGATGTTCCTCTGTATTTCACAATTTGTTTGTCTAGAGACTTCACGTCAAAGATAGGTGGCTATCTAGCAGCGAATTGGTCATATCTAGTTTTTAGAACCAAGTATGGGACCAAAGTGAAAATTGAGTCTGAGCCACTCTATAAGGACCACCTAGAACCATACACTCCCAAGGTAGTGAATGTCAGTTACACAATCATCAACCTAGAAGAGTCCCAGACAGACCAAGCTCTGTCCTCTGCTCTTGAAGGAGTCATAGACCTACTCTTGGATGAGTGGGGAAATGATAATTTTGAACATGATCCATACAAGTTTATAGAGGAAATAGACCTTGGAGTCTATTGCATGCACGAAGAGGGCGCCTTCATGCCAAATTTAATGAAGGAAAGCAAAGAAGACCTTAGCCTGTGGCAGCTATATTTTGATGGCTCCAAAAGTAAAATAGGCACTGGTGGTGGAGCAATGCTAGTTTCCCCTTCCAAGGAAAGGTACTTTTCATCTTTCTATTTTTAATTCTCTTGCACTAGCAATGTTGCAAAATATGAGTCTTTGATCCATGGGCTTGAATGGGCAAGAAAGAGAGGGATTAGGGAGCTGCAGGTCTTAAGAGATAGTGAACTAATTGTAAATCAAGTAAGAGGCCTGAATCTGACCAAGAACTCCTTGCTGAAGTCTTAAAAACATAGAGTTTGGGATTTGGTGGAGGATTTTCTTGCCTTTAACATTTCCTCTATTCCTAGGGAGCAAAACAAATAGGCTGACAGGCTGGCAGCAATTGGTACCCAATCTGATGTTTCAAAATAAATAAGTAAAGACTATGGTTCACGCCACTTGAAGGTGGTAGTTTGGCCTTCAATCCCAGACAATGTTGCAAATTGGTAGGTCTTCAAAATTGACCAGCATATAGCCTTCTTCCTACAAGAAGAAGCTGAGTTCAAAAAACACAACCAAGTGAAACTACAGCAACAACATGGCAATCAGATTGTTTAATTAAAGAACAATAAACTCCCCAAGGGTCTGGTCATGCTCGAAAGCATTTTCAATAGTGATGACCAGTTAAGGGATGATAAGGCCTGCATCACTACCAAGGAGGAGAATTATGAAAGGGTTGAAATTCTCAAAGGGAAGCTACTGGTGCTCGATAAAGTTTGCACATTTCAAGAGAGGTGAGCTTTCATTCTACTGTGTCAAGAATTCACTGATGTCTTTACCTGGGAGTACAGTGATTTGAAGGGCTTCGACCCAAGGCTCACCCAGCACACCATTGAATTGGAAGAAGGTGCCAGGCCAATAACACAAAAGCAAAGGCATGTCAATCCTACAATTGAGCCCCTCATGCAAAGGGAATTGGCCAAATTGATTGAGTATGGGATTATATTTCTAATCAAACATTCCTCATGGTTGGCCAACCTTATTCCTATTAGAAAGAAGAATGGGGAGATCAGGCTATGTGTCGACTTTAGGGACGTTAATAAAGTCTCTTTAAAGGATCATTACCCCCTTCCAAGCATGGAGTGAATCCTTCAAAAGGTAACTAGTAGTGAATGCTTCTCCCTCCTAGATGGTTATTCAGGGTATAATCAGATTCTAGTGCAGGACTATGACCAGCACAAAATAGCCTTCACCACAAAATGGGGGATGTTTGCCTACAATAAGATGCCATTCAGGATTTCCAATGCTGGTGCTACCTTTCAACGGGCCATGGACATGGCTTTTAGTGGCTTGATAAACAAAAATGTGTTGGTATACCTCGATGATGTAATGATATTCTCCAAGAAAGCGAGCCAGCACATGGGACACCTCAGGTAGATTTTTGAAAGATGCAGGGAATTTGGCATCTCTCTTAATCCAAAAAAGTGTGTGTTTGTTGTTCACGAGGGGAAACTCCTTGGCCACATTGTGTCCAAGAAGGGTTTGTCTATTGACCTCAAGAGAGTTCACTCTATACTGTAGATGTCCCTACCAAAACACAAGAAAAGTCTGTAGAGTTTCTTTGGTAGGATTAATTTCATTCAGAGATTCATTCTAAATTTTGCAGAGATAGTCAAGCCACTCACCCCTATGCTGAAGAAAAGTGAGGATTTCAAATGGAAAGCTAAGAGGAAACACCACTTTGAGGCCATCAAGTAGGCCATAACCCGAGCTCCCACTTTGATCGGCCCAGACTTTAGCAAAGACTTCAACCTCTATACCTTTAGCAATGAGGAAGTGATATCCGCCATACTTACCCAAGCTAATAGTGATAACCTCGAGCAGCCACTTGCTTTCTTCAGCCAAGGGTTAGAGGACTTTGAAGTTAGGTATATGTATGTAGTAAAGCAAGTCCTAGCAGTGGTGCGAAGCTTGAAGAAATTCAGGCATATGTTGTCTAACAATAGGATCCACCTTATGGTCCCACATCTGGGTGTCAAGGATTTCTTGACCAATCAAGATTTAAATGAAAAAAGGGTAGGGTGGATTACCAAAGTGATGGAGTATGACATAGATATCAAGATCACCAAGCTGGTGAGGGGAAGAGGCCTGTGTGAATAGCTGGCTGCAGACTTAAAGCAAGAAAGGAGAGACAACTTGTTAATTCATGATGTAGCCACAATAGAAAAACTAGCTGTCATAAAGGATTGGACACTGGACATGAAGTGTTTCCTTCTCACGGGTGAATGTCTGCAGGGTCTTGATAAGACTGAGAGAAGGTATTTTAAACTCCAATCCCTTCCTTATGTGCTGATTGATGATGTATTGTTTAGGAGGGATTTCTCTGGGGTCCTCCTAAGGTACATTGACCCAAACTAGACTGATAAGGTATTGGCTGAGTTCCATGATGGGCTAGCAGGTGGTCACTTCACCCCTAAAGCTATAGCAGCAAAGATAATGAGAGTTGGCTACTTCTAGACTACTCTTTTCAAGGAAACTCATGCCTGGGTGAGAAAGTGCCAGAAGTGTGCACTTTTTGATGGAAAATAGTGATTGGTTGCCATGCCTCTATAGCCCATTCAAGTTGAGCAACCATTCATGTAGTGGGGCCTGGACTTCATAGGGATGATCAAACCTCCCTCCAGTGCTGGGCACAAATCGGTCCTGACTACTACAAATTATTTCACCAGGTGGGTGGAGGTTGTCGCTCTAAAAGAGGCAAATGAAAGCACAGTATTGGAGTTTTATGAGGACCTGGTAACAAGATTTGGGGTCCCAGTCACCATAATCTCAGATAATGCTTTAGCTTTTCTAGGGACCAGAACAAGTGAATGGGCACTAAAGTATAGCATATACCTTAGCACTTCATCAAATTATTATCTACGAAGGAATGGACTGGCTGAGTCCACCAACAAAAATCTGATCAAAATCATAAAGAGAACTATGGAAGAAAATCAAAAAACTTAGCATGCCAAGCTAAAGACAGCTCTATGGGCCGATCGAATTACTCCAAAAAGGGCAATCAAAAATTCTCCATATACACTCATGTATGGAAGGGAAGCTAGGCTTCCCATCTCACTTGAATTGCTAGCACTGGATCTCTCCCACCAACTACAATTTGAAGAAGGAAATGCCCTGGAAGTCAGGTTATGCGAGCTAATGGAGCTCCAAGAGGTAAGGGATCGAGCTATGGCTTTTATGACCAGTTGCCAACAACAAGTAAAAAGACAATTTGACAAGAAATATTTGCCAAAAGATTTCACTAAAGGAGACATTGTCTTAAAGTGGGATGAATATCGAGCTAAGCCCAAAAAACATGCAAAATTTGATGCCCTATGGAGTGGTCCTTACATAATCACTCAGTGCAAATAGCATAATGCGTTCTAACTTTCCAGGTTGGACGGTGAAGAACTATGTATCCCAGTTAATGGGATACATTTGAAGCATTGCCACTAATTTCTTTTGGGTTTTCTTGTACATATTTTCCCTTGTTTTCTTTTTCCTATTTTTCCCTAAGTGTTGTTGCACAAGTTGTAGTTTTCTTAGTCTTGCGTGTGTTTTCTTTTCCTCAGAGGTGGATCTACGTTTTTGGTTCTATGTTTGAATAGAGCTGCTGCTATTTCTCAAAGTTGCTACTGACTCCATGCCTAATGTATTTTCAAGGCATTTGGATTCTAAGCATGGCGAGCATGCGTCCCCTGTGAGTCGCCATGTGTTGACCAATTTTTGCTCACAGGCCAAAATTGTTCACCTTCCTTCTGCACTGTTTGAAGGCAATTATTCCAGAGGGCACAAGTTGTGCCATTGTTTCTCTATTTGGTTTAGTTTAATGGAAAAGGTTTGATTCAAAGCCAAGAGGTTCAACTTTAATGGTTTAATGAAGTTCATCAGCCTTCTTTGGAATTGGCGCACATTGGTTGAACCTTGAACTGTTGAACCAATCTTTGGTTCAACGGATTTAGTTCAAGGGTGGGTCCTTTACCAAAAGGGAATCTTCAATATTCAAAGTGCCCTAGTGGAGGGTAGGCGTGACAAAGGAAAGGGCCTGGGCCACTTCAAAGGACTAAGGCGGAGTGAGCGAACAAATTTCCATGGACTTTTGTCTACAGAAAAATGCCCACGGACAAAATTCACAGAATTTCAAAGCAAGGCCATAGTCAAGCAGATCCGGGCTTTTCACCTAAGGAAATTTTTTGTGGGACCCAACAGTTAAAATCTAAAGGAAGATGCCCGCAAAGAACTGACAAAGGATCTGATAGTGATGCCACATGGACGCGATGACGTCCTGATGGCTGTCAAATTCAACATAACGGTTTAGCCATTAAATTTCAAACAATGATGCTCAAAAAGCCATCAATTTCAAGAAGATAGAATGTCTATTGGTTTTCAAATCATGATGGCCGAGGGGGCATCAAATTTGGTGAAATAGAATAACCATTTATTTTCAAAAGGGAAAACGCTAACTGGGAAATGGGCTTAGGATCAAGCGAACCACTAGTATATTTGCCCAAGGAGCCAAGCAGTTGAAAGAGACAAATTCCAAGTGTCAAGCAAAGATGATAGGGTAGGGGGCAATTGAGCAAACCTAGTGGCATAGATAGAAGGCATTTACTGCCTGATGGCGTAAAGAATGAATTGGACAAAGTAGCAAGCAAAGGATGAATGAACAATTAAGTCCAACTGGCACGAAATGGGGAAGCATCTTTGGCAAGTGAGATGGCACCCACAAAATTGATCATTTAGAATGATAGTAGCTAGCAGTGCAACCGTTTCCTCTATCTCACATTAAATTGAAAGGTAAACTGTGTAAGTTACCTAAGTAGGAAATGCAGGTCTCAAGCAGGCAAATGGACAGCTCATTAATTTTTGAGTGACTTGTTTTCTTTTCAAAGGGACACGTATGCCACTTGTAAAAGTAGGAGCACCACATGGGCCTCTTTGCTTCCCATATATATTCATAACTTGGTCATTTTGTAGAGATCTTTTCATGAATTTTTCAAAGCGAAGCTCTGCTGAAATTTCCACCTGAATCTACAAATATAGTTTTTTACCTCTTTCTTGAATAGATATCTTGTGTATGCCTTGAGTGTTAATCCGTGTTTAGTCATTATCTTTGATGCTGTCACAGTCCAACATCAACACACCAGCTATCTACAAGGTGCCATCTGTAGATGATAGGAGAAGAGTTCTACTTTGGAGTGCAGAATAGAGGGGATC
The DNA here is from genome assembly GCA_037957365.1 of Torreya grandis. Classification (NCBI taxonomy): domain Eukaryota; kingdom Viridiplantae; phylum Streptophyta; class Pinopsida; order Cupressales; family Taxaceae; genus Torreya; species Torreya grandis. Next base: position 2,743,466 of record JARHVA010001823.1, read on the forward strand.
ATCTACAAAGTGATTCTCACAACACCTTTAGTGAACCTTCCCTTTTTTTTGTATCTTTCACTTTTTACCTCCCTGTCAAGTTTGTAGATTGCTTCTTCTATCAAGAGTGAAGCATATAAGTGTGTTGTCTGATTTTGAGAGTGGATGTGTGAAGGTCAACCTTTATTTTGGTGCATCACCTCTTTTAGAGTAGGTAGTTTGTTTTCTATGCATTTTTTCTCCCTTTTCATCCCCCCCTATATTATATATATACCTGTTAACTTTTGTTGGAAACAACACGATGCATCAAAGGGAGCTAGCCCTTATCTAGAGACTCTCTCCTCCAACTTCGCTGGTCCCATAGGTGAGAGGAGAGTTTCCATGTTGCGAGGAGAAGGTAGGAACTTGTTTTCCTTCCACTGGGTGCACTTTCTTGTGTCAACAAGTAATTTGGATGGCTATAAAGTATGGAATCCATAAAGAGTTTATCCTTTCATAATATTTTTCAAAGCATAACTAGGAAAGCCAACTCAATAAGAATATTTAACCTTCCTAAACTTAGCCTACCTAAGCACAAATCAGATGTAAAACTAAAATACAAAAAATTCAAATGAAATTTAAAATAAGGAAAAAACCCTAATATAAAAACTTGGATTTTAGTCCAATAAATAAAGGTTGAGTTCACCAAATGTTTTACGTGCTTTAGGTGTTTTATAAGATAATACCCTAGAAATAAATTTGTTTGAAATAAATTCAATATTCAAATTCACACTAAAATACAATCAATAATATATATTTGACTAATCTAGCATGTGCAATAAATATCATAAGTACAAAGTAACTAAGGGACAAAAAGAGTGTATCTTATTTAATGTTTTGTTATGGTTCATGGTAGTCTTCAATATTATTTTTTATCACTTGGATTTTCCCCCTTTGATGAGATGTCTCAACTCTCCTCATCCAAGTGGCATAATTGAAACACCTCTAGGTTGTGGGTAGCCTAAGAATGAGGTGAATCTCTAGATAAGGCTAGCTCCCTTGATGTGGCACTTGTAGATCACTACTATACCTATATTTGTGATAGAAAAGGGAGATAAAACTGAAATTAAACTATCCTAAATGAGGTGATACACCAAATTATTTTATGATTACCAAACCAACTACATGTTACACATGAGAACAAGGGACTAACTAGACATAGACTTCTCCAATTTGAATCTTATCACACTAGTGTTTCATTATGAGGTTGTGGTGAATGTTTAGGCTAGGAGGACTAGAAAAGAGGTCTAGAATGACACTATTGAATAAGATAACTCAATCAACCTTAAAACTACATAGAACACTTCACATGACCTACAAGAAGAAGTTATAAATAGGTGAGAGAATAAGATAAAAATGCTAAGGAAACCATAGTCATCACTAAGAAAGATACATCATTCAAGTAAACACACTATGAACAATCACGTAAGATGTAAAAATTATTAGTCTTTATTGATCCATGGTAGGCAAATTAGCAAGGCTTCACCATACTTAGGTGGAGCATAATTTACAAAGGCCAAATGGCTAATTTTTATAGAACTTGAGAGAGAGAGGAGAATAAATAAGTCCAAAGGCCATAAATACACTTGTTAAGCTGATAAAATTAGTTACTTGTGTATGAAAATATAATGTGATATTAATCATGCAACGTCAAGAAGCACAAGTGTCACCCCAAGTCTTGAAAATCTTAGAATGTGGCATAGGAGTTCTCATTTTACCCAAGAAAACTACCTTCATCATTCACCCATATTTTAACATCTAAAACCCAAACATGGATAGGTCTGATGATTGGAATGAGAGGTAAGGGGTATAGTCATGCTTTTACATGCATCGGTTTCATTCTTAGTCATTTGGAATCTTCTAGAACTGAGCCATCACTACTTGTAGTCAAAGAAATTCTTCTTTCACACACCTTGCACACTTTGCCTCAAATTTGTCTTATTTTTCCCATTAAAATCCATACAAGGAATTTAATGACATGTTTTAATACCATACATGACCTTAGAGACATCAGGCACACCTTAAAATCAACTTACTTGAAGCTTTTCACCCTTCTCACTACCATGTTCACTATGCCAATTTTGAATGTCTTAGATGAGAGATCTTGTAAGTAAACTTATGAGTTTTTATGAATTATTAAATGGACATGGGAAGTTATTCAATTCTTTATCTTCCTCCCAAATTTGATTTCATCTCTTGAAACCTCCTATAACCTGCACAATGCATAAAATAGTCAAGAAAACCCTATTTTGTACTCCATCCATGCAATTCCATATATTCCAATAGGATGAGGAGTATCCTTGAAGAGTATCTTACAACATCCAATCATCATTCTATGAAAACTATGCTATTTGGATGCACTAACTATTCCATCTCCTCAAACTGGTCACTAGCAAGGGTTTTAGCAAGTTTAGGCCTATTTTACCCTCTTAGGATTTGTTCATAAAAAACTGATGTTCAAAACTCAACTCAATTCCAAAAAATTATTATTTATGACTCTTTCTAACTCATCCTATCCCCTTTAGTCTCCATGCAAAGCATTCAAGTATATATGGGCATCTAAAGTTGCCCTATCGAGCTTAATTCTTCATGTTGCATAAGCCTAATATAGCTCTAATCCAAAATGGCTTTCTTGATACTTTTTATATAATGTGGAAGTTTTTACACATCTTAAGTTACCATATAAACATTATCCAATAGGTTAAAATCCATATATAAGGCTATAAATGTAAGTTACTTCCCATTTAGACACCAGGACAAAACCCTGCCTAATAAGCTTGACTATAACCTTTGTGGTCTAGACCAACTTGTTGAATTTACTCTTTTTCTACTTGGTTCATTATTTTTTTTTCATATTTTATCCAAATTTATATACCTCCTTTAAATTTTCAAATATCTCCTGGTCATCGCATTTCATCCCTTTTTTCCAAGACTACAAGGTTTGTATACAAAGGGAAGTGCCCTCTATCTAAGATAAAATAGAGGGAACTTCCCCTATTTTATCAGACCAACTAATAATTAAAATATATTCTCTAGGTTTTAAATACCTTATCCACAAAATTTCATCCCTTTATCATGTCATTTGAAAATTGAGACAGATTGTGAGAAAAGAGAATTATATGCAGGCCTCTACTATGTGGACTGTATGATGCTTGATTAGAGATTCTATTTGTTATATATGCACTATGAGAGTTAAAAATACTATTATGATCATTATTAATTAATTTAAATCTCCATTTATCATTCCAACCTTCCACCTACATTTTCCTATAGCTTGATAGTGCAAGTCTGAATGTGACTTTTGACTATGTTTTGTGTTTGCAAAGGCACCTGTAGGTATGATTATATAATTTGGGCTTGAAGGTAATAATTTTTATCCCCATAGATTTTATTATGGTAAATTGACATTTTTTTTGACCCACTTGTTCATTTTTCCTAGTCTATACCATCACTTAGAACCTCAAACTTGCTCACTATTTGTCAAAATCAGACACAAACAATTGTAGGTCAAAAGGATCATGTAGGTAAGATTCATCTTAGAAAAGGTTCCACATCCCCTTTGAATATATTTAGAAATTTTGGGTCACCATACATATACCAATGTAAATTTTTCCCTACTTAAGTCTTTGTTAGGAGTAGTGTAGAATCTAATAGTCAACTATAGGTCAACCTTTTAGGAAAGAGGAACTTATAGGTGAGTACAAGCCCTAAAACATAGTAAATACTGCTATCTTGATGAAATTTATGCTAATTGGTATGATTTTCATTGACTATAACCATTAAATCATGGAACATGGTCTATTTTTTAAACCTAATGGGAAGAGGTCTACTTTGGGGCTCAAAACTTTATATGCCACTACCTAAAAATAGTGCATGAAAGTGCATTTTTGGGCCTTCCAACCATCACTCTCCACCAATCCTCTTGACCTCATATTTTTAATAACTCTTATCCTATGTGGATACTACAAATTATGGTCATCTATATGTATCAAAACTCTTTTTATCCCTGCTATATGACTTCCACAAAACTACCAGGTGCTTTGTTTTGACATTTTGGGGATTATGTCCTAGATATAGTTAATGCCTTGTGAAAGTGACTTTCCATTTTGTCTAGAAATTTAAAAACCCTAATAATTATTTTATGGTCTATTAAAAATACTAATACTTCAATTATGGTTCAATCTCATTAATCAACCCTTCCATACAAGTACTTTCATGCTCTGTGAATGCCACATGTAGGTAGATATTTCCATGTATAGATAGTAATATAGAATTGGGTAGTGAGCATGAGATATAGATGATTGTGATTAATTATATGAATTCATAAAGTTTTAAATGAATTTTTATCACTCTAAAAGTATGAAACATCTATCAAATCTCCCATTCCACCATGACATCATCTTGAAATGTTGTAGGTGCACTATGAGTTACATATAGATAGTGAGTATGAAATAGTCCATGTATTGAAGGAATATACCTTCACAATCAATTTATCTCTCCTTAATGTATGTTTAAATCAAACATAAGGATTTTCAAAACCTAATACAAACCTTCCACCTCATTTTCAATGTTGAAACCTTTTAAGCACCTCTAGGTGCAGTTCCATGGTGTAGACTATATGAAGGTGTTGTATATGACTACAATAGTCCCTTTACACACTATTTGGAGATTCCAACATATTTATTTCAACTTATAAAGACATTATCATAATTTTTATACCTTAAATAAACCTCCATGAACACATTGGATAGTTTCATACACGTGATTCAATCATGGTAGCAAGTGAAAATGGGTGAAGAGGTGACTAAGTATGACAATGTACTAAAAGTTTGATCCAATCATGATGTTATGATAATAAACATTAATGTAAGGTGATAAATATTTAATTGAGACATGACAAATCTCAATCCTCTTCACATGAGACCCTTGTAGAGGACCATGCATTCTACAAACAAGGAAACCTGACTGAGACTTCACATGGGACCTTCCTTGGAACATGAGATGATTTACATATAAAAACACTTTTAAACATGAAACCAAGAATTTATATAATTTTATGATAGGTCCAACATAATATGTACTCAACATCACTAGCTATATTGTGCAGACCTATCCAAATTAGAGAAAAATCTATAGGGTGCAGAAAAGAGTGAGCAGAAAAACATAGTCAACTTGTTAGAGATGGTTCATAAATAAAAATTGACCAATATTAAAAATATTTTTATTTAAATTAATATATATAAATTTTATTTCACCTCCCAAATGTGTTTGGTCTGAAACTTCTCCAACTATCCATACCAAGAACAAACATGCTAACTAGTTTTGTGTGTCTAGAAGGGTGAAGAAGGATTAAAATTGTTTTAGCTAAAAAAAGAAACTTATAGAGTATGTAAAGAATTTAAATGCATATTAATAAGCTTAAGATTCATATCACAACATTATCACACATGTCACACTCCCTCATGGTCCATGCAAGTGACAAACTCTTCCTTTTTTAGTTGATTTCCTGGTTTTTAGTTAGATAACTTACAAGTTTCAAATGGACTGACATTTTATACAAGTAATATGACTTATTTGATGTTTTAAAGGAAAATAAGATACTTATACACCTTTAAAACCATGTCAATTTCATTTATGACCCCTAAATAGCTCTAAAAGGCATAAGGATTAAAATGACTAAGACCAAGGCTAATGTAACACTAAATGACATCAAAAGACTTATAATACACCCTATGACATAATTTTATTCCCATAAAACATCTAAAAAATCAATTTTTTACCTATATGGGTCCCAATTTGACCTGTAGGGTCAAATTTGGTCAACAATCATCACAGAGTTCTATTGGAGATATATATTTCATTCATTCTGTGTTTTGACTATTTATGACCTTCAAATAGTTCTTTTGACCTAAGATAATAGCATCAGTGTTTATGTTTATATTCAAAATTAGTGTCCAATGAGATATATATATATATATATATATATATATATATATATATATATATATATATATATATATATATATATATAAGAGTGACCTAATATTAGGATAAGCCCTATGTTTCCCCATGTTTAATTATTTTATCTCTCAACTTATGCTTGTCTATGTGCCAGATCTAGACAATAATCCAAACCTAGTTCTTTTGCATTGTACCTATTAAAACCTAGTAAAATGGGTTAGTAACATAAGTCATGTTATCCATAGCATCCATGTTATTTATTCATATTTCCTACGTAGCGAATACTCTTAAGAGGGCCTCAGACTCACATTTAGCTCTCCCTCTTATGCATGTGTATGGAATTGTAACAATATGACTACATGATCTTTATCTCAGTAAGCCTTGGTACAAGTGATATAATAGTATATTTAACTTCTTGAATGATTTAAATATGTAAAACAATTTTGTAATTTAATTTGATATATTTAAATAAATAGTCATTTCTTATTAGAGATTTACCTTATCAAATTAGAAGGTGTATTAATTATACCATAAGCTTTATATATATAGGAACTTTTGAATTTTAAATATAGCCTAGTGACACATGAAAACATGATCATAGGATGGGAAAATAAGGCTAACAAAATGGTCACAACATGAAAGACACTACATAAGATAAAAAGATAAGACTAGACAGTTGCATCGAGCCTTGACACTAATGTCAACATTAGTGTCTAGGGTGGATGAAAATTTCTAGGGGCTAAAAACATACATAAAAAATTAAAATATGTAGGGGTATCTAGTATACACTAGATGAGGATCAAAAACTATAGAACATAGGCCTAAGGGGAAGGTAAATCAATTGAAATAAGATGGAACTGAAGGTCCGTGACATACCACATCACTAGATGTCTAATTCTTAGTAGGTATATACATATAAGAAGACTAGTAATATGTGTACTTGTACCAAAATGGGTGTCTACACAACCTACCACTATATGTGAAATGGGGAAGACAAAGTTATAAAATATAGGTGATGGTGAAGATCTAAAATTGAATTAATTGCTAACAAAAACTTACAATGACGATTCAACGCAAAGGTAAAATTTGGTAATTAGGACACTTGTAACTCCTAAGATGTAAGTAATTATGGTAAATTCATCTATTTATGTTGATTCTTCAACATTAATTAATAACATAACTCAAAAATATCTTTCTTCAGGCATAAATACTCTCTAAGTACCATTATCACCCTTCACTTCTCCTCCTCATTCCATCTCCCCATCCTAGGTGACCTTATACATCACATGTTTGTTTTTCCCTCTCATCCCATGTCTTCCACACATGCATACTCAAAATTCTTATCCATATCATGTATCCTCTCCATCTTGTGCTCTTGTTTCATACCCAAAATAGATTATTGATCCAAGATTTTTCATTGTTTCTACTCAACAATTTCCTCCTCTTATTTCCCCTAAAATTACCACTAATGTGAAAATGATTATTTATTAGAGTAGTGAATCTTATCTTTATATATAATATATGGTGAATAATAAAACAAATGTTACCAAATCTATTTATCCAAGCTTTGATATTTTTTCCAATTTCATTCAAGCCCATCTACCCAAAAAATCTAATATTACCTCAAGATTAAAAATCCCATTGAAAACATTGAATAATAATATATGACACCATTTTAATGAAATATAAATCAGATAGATCTATGATAATCAAATATTGAATGAGACATCCAAAACTTAAAAGTATCTATTGCCAAGCTAGTTTAAGGAATAAAATAGGTGAAATGGACACAAGAGTGGGTTGGGGATCACATTATCACACTCACCACATATATCAAGTCTATCATTGATGTGAGTGAAAATAAATTTGATAAAACTCCTCTATCTACAATCACACCATCATATTCTAGTGGGGAGGTTGATAAAGAAGCTATTTTATAAAATCATCAACTATTAGAGTTATAAAAGATTTATTGAAACTTGGGTTGAACAAATAATTATTGATGGCCTCAAATTCAATGAATAATATAGAAAGTCCTATGTTTTTATAGATATACAATATTAAAATCAATAATTAAATTCAGGCAATGATAAAATAATAAGGGTTGTGAAAAATTGTAATCAATGATCTTCAATAAATGGCCTCTATTGATGAGAACTTTCTAGTATTTGAATTGGTCTTCTTTAAAGATGATGAGAATTATTATCATGTGTGGTAAAAGAGTGTATAATGTAAGATGAATATTACTTAAGAGGATATTTAATATTACTAAAGCTATGTGATGACTAAAATCTAAGGTAAGAGTAGATATAAAGTCTATTCATTTTAAATTATTAAAAGAAAGGGAAATTGAACTCTTCATTGGGGTATAAATGAAAGAAATATTTTTGAAAATGATTAAAGGAGAGGTATTAAATAAATATGATTTTAATATATAGGCCATGAATAATATGAAGGACATTTATTCTGCATATTTGAATACAATAAGAGTTTGCCCAATTTCTTAAATTAAAATAATAAAATAAATGAAACATTGAGTGTTGGAACACAACTAGATACTAAGATGGGAGTGAATCAATATATAAATTAAAACTAGTTCTTTAAATACTTTCAATGCAGATTAATAGATATATGCAAATCAAATCAAACATGCAAAGGTCATACACACACAAATACTCATGACACCAAATTTATACATGGAAAACCTGGAGGGAAAAACCATGGTGAGAATATCTAGTAGAATCAATTATTCTAATCCAGCCTCACAATCAAAGCCTCACTGAAAAACCTCACTAGTTATAATGTTTAAATACACCAATCCTAAGGAGACACCAATCTCTTGATTTAGGAGCACTAAATTTAAGGAAGCACCCACTCCCTAATCTGAGCACCCACTTAGCTTATTTGATGGCACCAACCTATCATACTTTTATATCGAGCTACAACTCCAATTTATAAATTAGATCCATTCATGAATCCAGATCTTTATTATTTTTTATAGGTCTAATCTATAACTAATCATGCTCTGCACACTCTCTAGTGACTTTATTACTCTCTACTCTTCTTATCCCCCTCTAGTTCTGTTTCTTTTTTATTTTCTATTTGACACACTTGATTGGCTTTTGCTCTCTACCTCTATCAATTTTTGACTTGGCTTAATTGCAAATGCAATTGTACCAATTCATTTTTCTTTGTCCTAGATATCATATATATAAATAAATAATCTAGGTTTTGCTTCTTCTTTGTGTTCAAACACAAACTACAAACACATCATATCAATTATGGACTTTGGTTTATTAATACTTGAACTATTAATTCCCGCCTCTCGATTCCATGCATCATGCTATAATTATAGATCTCTTTACTATCTATAAAATCTATTTGACTCAAGTTTTGATGCATATGCTCTTTAATGTAGATTTGATCAATTAGATCGATCAATATCATTGTTTGTGGTAAGATATAGAGCTTATAATTAAGTTCCTACATGTTCCTCTAACTAATCATTTTTTTGGACATGACATTAAATGTTGATCATTGATCTTGCCTTTGGCACCATGATCTAATGGTCCACACTCAAATGACTTAAATTTAAAATGTGTCCATTTGATCTTCTTGATATGACCTTTTATGTGTTTTTTTATCTTCAATTATGCATGATCTTTACTTCATTTTTGTCATTAAACATCAAGTTCTTTATCCCATCTCATTGATTTTATATCTTTAGATTGTTTTCATTTCATCGATCTTCTTGAACCTACTCAATCTTTAAATTTCCACTATGTTGATAAACATTGAGCACTTTATAGCATTTGAGTCCATTCACTCCATTGGATCTCCTTTTCATGATCACTTGTACACCATCAGATCTTTTAACAAGCTCATTCATTAAATCTAACAAGCTTAAGCTCATTAGGTCTCTATTTGAAAAGCTTTGTGAATGTGAAACCTATTACTTATGCACTCACTTAGAGCTCATTTTAATAATTTGACATGAGTCATTGATATTTCAACTAGATCCAACATTAACTCTGACATGCTCACTCTCATTGGTCCTCTATCTAACAAACTCATGTTCATATGACACTTGGCATTGGTGTATTCACTCGAAGGGACCTTTGACACTTTGACTTTGCTTCACTTCATTAGATCATCTATGTATAATGAAACATGGGTCATTGATCAATCTCAAACATAATATAAATTTTAAAACTTAGGAAATATTAAGTATTTGGAACTAATAATTTCTAGGTTGAGTCAGTTTCACAATGATGATAAAAGCTTAAGTTATAACTTAAGCTATTGGGTCTAAGTTATAACCAGTCACCATCAAAATAGAAAGTGTATGTTGTTTCCATGACATAAACCCTTAGGGTTTTACTAAGAAACCCTATCTAGTTTGATAGCAAAGATAATTCAATTTTGAGCTCAAGGGACTATTTTAGATAATTTGGACTTATCTATATTCCAACTAAAAAACAAATGTCAAGAATATGCCTACATTATTTAAAATTTTATAATTTTAAATTCTCTCCAATATAATAAATGGGGAATAGATCTAAATTATTACCATACTCTCCACATGCAACTATACAAAACCAAAAAACTATTCATTTTTAAAAATTATATCCCATCCAATTTAGGGACATAAATCTAGATTATCTAAAATAGTCCTTCTCATTCCTTCTCAATTGAACCTACAGTCCATATATTCAAGATGCTCATGAAAAACCCATAACAAATATACCATTTATTTATTTTGTGAATGTCCATAGATAATATTTATAAAATCATGACAACTTTGCATGACCTTGTGTAAATTTTATCTAAGTATGGAGACCATTTCATTTCATCTAAAAGGCCAACTTTTCACCTACATAACTCTTGTCACACTTAGTCGGATGACATGCAAATTACAACTTATGATCCTCTTACATAAGGGATTCCATCCATATATATAATTGATCCTAAAGCCTTCATAGGTGCAAGATATATCTTCATAAAAATGCTTTTGAGATTTTTCTTGAAAATTACATATCTAAGTGTTGGAAAACACTATCAAAATTCCATAGATCCCTACTTTACTCAAGCATATCTTTTATCATGTTATGTCATGTGACCTGAGATTTAGCACATATAAACTAGGCATAAAAATGAACAAACCCATGTGATCATTTTATCTTAAAACCTCCATATCTGTAAATTCTAACCTCATCAATATGCTTACTTGTATTTGTTTATCCCTTTTTTCAAATTTGTCTAAGTATAGAAACTTAGTGGATTTTTTCCAAGTAGCCAACTTTACATCCTCATATCTTTAACTATGCTTCATCTCATGAATTTAAATTTGGCACATAAATACTAGGTACTAATGTGATCAAAACCATGTGACCATCTCCCCCATACTCATTCACACATGGTAATGGTGATGTCAGTAAACTGCCTTTCATCTTTTTTGTCATAAACACAAAATGTCTAGATGAACAATGTGAAGAATCGGATGAATACCACTCATGCACATAAGCACTCTAATCATCCTTGACATATGATAGGATTACCATGATCACCATATTCATCCCTAAACATTAATTAAATACTCATAATGTCCCTTTTGACATCAATGACAATCATATTTCCAACAATCTCCCCCTTTGTCATTGATGGCAAACTAAATGCTCTGATCTTATACTATTCAACTCCTTTTCTATCATTACATGCATTTGATTTTGATAAGTATGAACTAAATCTATTCATACCAAACTTGTTCCCCCTTAGGCAATGGCACATTTTCCTAACACTCAACTTGGACCCTTGATCTTCTTATTTGACATTTGCAATTTTCTAGATAAAATTTTGCTCTTTCTCCTACATAGAGCATTTGTACCTTTTTCCCCCCTTTGACATCAATGGAAAATGGAATCTAGATGATTTTTTGTCCAAATATTTCTCCCCCTTTATCAGATAAAGGATTTTGTCCAAGAATATGTAACTTTTAAGTCATTAGTAATTTTCAAAATTATACCTATATGGGTTGAATTTTTCTCTTCTTCCAGGGCTTAATAAAGATTTTATGAGACTCCCCTAAGACTCATACCCTATCACTAGTGATGTGATGTAGGAGCCACTACTCCCAACTTCTATCATAGATATTCAAATTTTTCCTTGGGAATAGGGTTGGTGAATATGTCTACAATCTAGTCCTTAGTTGGCACATAATCCATTGTGACCTCTTGATCTACAACCCTTTCTCTTAAGAAGTGATACTTTATTAATATATATTTGGTTCTTGAATGCATCACTAAATTATTTGATATATTTATCACACGTGAGTTATCATAAAGAATAGAAATAGGTGATTTGTACTCAACCTTGATGTCCTTGAGTGTTTGTTTCATCCACAAGACTTGAGTGCAACATGCCACTGCTACTACATAGTTTGATTCTACTATAGAAAGAGTAACTGACTCTCTTTTTTTGCTCAGCCATGAAACAATTCTATTTCTAAGGGGAAAATCACCACCACTAGTGCTTCTTCTATCATCCACACTTATTACCCAATCAACATCTCTATATGTTGTCAAAGTGAAATCTTCAGTTGTAGGGTACCATAGGCCATAGTCAATTGTGATCTTGATGTATCTAAAGATTCTTGTCACTACATTAACATGTGACTCTATAGGAGTAGCATGAAATCTATCAACCATGCACACTTCTTGCATGATATTTGGTCTTGATGTAGTTAGGTATAACAAGCTACCTATGATTGATCTATACATAGTCTGATTTGTATCAAGTGACTCATCCTCTTTTCTCAACTTGTATCCAGTTATAATGGGAGTACTAATGATTTTTTTATCTTCCATTCCAAGTTTTTTGAGTATCTACTTTATATACTTATTTTGGGATATGAATATTCCTTCATCAGATTGTGTTATTTGTAAACTAATGAAGAAGGAAAGTTCTCCTAGCATAGACATCTCAAATTCACTTTACATTTGTGTAACAAATTATTTACACATTTATTTATTTATACCACCAAAGATGATGTCATCTACATAAACAACCATGATCAACATATGCTCACCTTTTGATTTGAAGTACAAATTACTATCAGCACCTCCTTTATTGAAACCTTATTGTTATAGGTATTGGTCCAATCTTGAATACCATGCTCTAGGTGCCTATTTTATAACATACAGTGCTTTCTTTAGTATGCAACCATAATATTCTTCATCTAACAACTAAAAACCTTCTAGTTGTTTAATATAAACTTCCTCTTCTAGGTTCCCATTCAAGAAAGTAGACTTTACATCCATTTGATAGACTTTGAACTTTTCATAAATAGAGAATGCTAAAAACATTATTATAGCTTCCAATCTAGAAACTAGAGCAAATGTTTCCTCAAAGTCTATGCCTTCTACTTGTGCATATCCCTTGCACACCAATCTCACTTTATTTCTTATAATAGCTCCATCCTCATTAAGCTTGTTTCTATAGACCCACTTTATTCCTATCACATTCTTATTTGAGTGTCTTAGAGATAATTGCCAAGTTTTTTTCTTTTCTATTTGGCTCAATTCTTCTTCCATGGATTTTATCCAATTCTCATCCTCACTCACTTCAATGTAACTCTTAACTCAATTTTAGACATTAGAGCAAAACTTACTTGTTCCTTGTTCATTACAACTATTCTCCTTGCCTAAACTTCTTCATTCTTATTACCAATTATATTCTCTTTAGGATGATCCTTTTGAACAAATATTGGAGGTGTTTTTTCATTCTTTTCCTCAACATCTTCACTATCTACTTCTTCTTCAAGATCTACCTCTTCATTATCAATTTTCTTGTTAGGTTCAACATGTTTTATGCCTTCTTCAACCTTGACATTTATGTTGTCCACCATCTTGTGTAGCCTCTTATTGTAACATACATAGGATTTTATTTGAGTGGAAAAACCAAGAAATATTCCTTCATCACATCTTGATTCAAAGCTTCCTAGTTTGCCCTCCTTTATTCTGATGTAGCATTTGCTTCCAAACACTCTAAAGTACTTAACAGAGGTAGGATTTCAATACCATAGCTCATAGGGATTTTTATCACTATTTACCCTTAATTAAACTCTATCCAAGATGAATATTGTTGTTTGGACTGTTTCTCTCCAATATCCATTTGGTAACTTGGCCTCCCTTAACATTGTTTGAGCCATTTCCTTGACTATTCCATTTTTTCTATTAATAAGTCCATTTTGTTGTGGATTCCTTATTGTAGAGTAGTGCCTTTTGACCCCATGATTTTAGCAATACTCTATGAATTAATTTGATGTGAATTATCCACCTTTATCAAATCTTAAGCATTTGATTTTTCTTCTAGTTTGATTTTCAACCATGGCTCTAAATATCTTGAATCTCTCAAAGGCTTGAGATTTATCCTTCAAAAAGGTTACCCATGTCATTCTCGAGTAATCATCTACAAATAAAATGAAATACTACTCTCTTTTAGATCCTCTTGTCTTGATATGACCATAAATATTAGTATGAACTAATTGTAAAGGCTTTGTAGTTGCATGCTCCTTTATTTGAAATCTGACCCTTGTTTGTTTTCCTAGTTGACAGTCCTTGTAAGTAGTATCTATAGGTTTGGTTATCTTAGGAATATGTCTTACACACTTATTTGAGCTCACTTTGACTAGATTATCAAATTTGCATGACCCATTCTCCTATGCCATAACCAACTCTCATCAGTCTTTCCCATCAAACAATTATTACCATTCACTTCAATAAGATTGTAGATATTTCTCTCAGTCTTTTTCCCTTATAAAACTATTCTTATATATATCTTTAACTTGTAGCCTTCTACATTAAATATGACCTTTTATCCATTGTCACACATTTTACTAACACTTAACATATTATGCTTCAATCCTTTAACATAAAAGACATCATGTGTAGGCAATTTAGCATCTATGTTCAAGGTTCTTATACCTTTGATCTTTACTATTGTGTTGTCTCCCAAGCTAATAGATCCTTCTTTATATTTAATTAATTTCATGAAATTTTTCTCATCACCAGTCATATGATTTGAGCATCCACTGTCTATTATCAACAAATTTTACTCCTTGGCATGGAGTGCAGTCTAAGCAATCATAGATTGATTTTTCACTCTCCATGTATCCTTGGGTTTCTTATTTAGCTTTTTTTAGAAACTTGTGAACCTTTATTCACACTAGGAGGCATGTCTTTATTTTTTAGGAGGATACACTAGGAGAAATCCTGTTTGAGTTTCTCTTTGTATCCTTGCAAGATTTCTCTTTTTTTATTCATGATTCTTCTTCTACTTTGAAGTTTTCATATAGGTTAGAAGATGTACTAGTTGAGGAACTTTTTCCCTTCTCATAACCAAAACTTGATCTCTCTTTTGAGGGATTTTGAGAGTTGACTAGTTCATCAAGAATGTTTGATCCTCCTATCAACTTCAGACTTTTATTTAGTTGACCTTTGGATTTTTTAAGTTCTTTTCTCAAAGCCACTATTTCTGCCTCAAGCTTCACACATTCATCAAATTTATATTGTAGTTCCATTTTGACTTAATCTTCTATTCTTTTAGCCTCTTCAACTTATGTATTTAGGATAATTACCATCTGATCAAATTTTTCAAGACTTTTTGACATTTTTTCAATTTCTTTTTATCTAAGCTTCTTTTCTTTTGAGTTCTCTTTTCTCAGCTTGTCAATCTAATCGAGAGCACATATGAGCTCACATTTTAGATCCACTTCTCCTTCTTATTCTTCATTATATTCTTCAAATTCATCTTGATCTATATTTATATAATTTGGTCCTACTATCATGAACAAGGATTCATTTACCTTAGCCACAAAATCATAGTCATGATCATCATTTGAACTATCATTGTCTTCTATTGAGTCACTATCTTCTATTGTGTACAAACCTTTCTTATTCTTGAAGAAGTTCTTCTTCTTAGGATAGTAGGGTTTCATATTTTTGATACTCTCTACTTTTTTAGAGTTATCCTTTTATTATGAGGGCATTTAGCAGAAAAACATCCTAATTTACCATAGTTAAATCATTTGAAGGGTAACTTACCTGTGTACTTTCTAGATCCTCTCTTTAGTATTCTGACAAAGTTAGATTCTTCTTCATCAATCTCCTCAAATTTATATGTAGATGTTTATTCATTTACTTACTTGGCTACTTTTAATGCAACTTCTCCATTGAAGGTGTCTATCTCTCCCATTCTCATCTCATAGGTTGTGAAGGTCCAATACAACTCATCAACAGTGAGTTTATTCAAATATCTTGCTTCATCTATTGTAGAGATTTTAGAATCATATTTTGATGACAAAAATCTTAAAAACTTCTTGAAAATGATTGACTATTTCATTTCTTATCCAAGGCCTCTAATTGCATTTACTATTTCATCTACCCTAAGGAGGTAGTCTAAAATATTTTCATCTTCATTCATCTTAAGGCTCTCAAACTTGTTTTTGTAAGTTTGTATATTGGCATGCTTTACCTTGTCATCTCCTTCATAGATTCCCTTCAATTTGTTCTAGATGTCTTATGCATTCTAATAGTGCATAACTTTGACAAAATTTGAGTTTGATAATCCACAAAGAATAGCAATCTTTGCCTTGACATTAATTTTATATGCCTTCTTGGCATCCTAATCAGTAGAAGTTGTAGCAGGGGCTACATATCCATTTACTATAGACATACATACATCAAACCCTAATGAGGATAGATATGTTTCCATTATTATTCTCTAAAGTGCATAGTTAGATACATTAAAGAGAGGTGCCTTATTTTATGAAGATCCTTCTTGACTAACCATTATGTTCACTATTTTAAGATCTATCTAAGTTCATTAAGCTTCTTTCAAGGAACCCTAGGCTCTGATACCAATTATTGGATCACAACTAGATACTAAGAGGGGGTTAAATTAGTATATCAATTAAAACTAGTTCTTTAAATAATTTTAAGATAGATTAATAGATATATGCAGATCAAATTAAACACATAAATATCATACACATAAAAATACTCATGGCACCAAATTTATACGTGAAAAACCCAAAGGGGAAAACCAAAGTGAGAATAGCTACTAAAATATACTATTCTAATCCAGCCTCATTGGCAAACCTCACTGGTTATAATGTTTAAGGACACCAATCCTAAGGAGACACCAATCTCCTTATTCAAGAGGACCAACTCTAAGGAAGCACCTACTCCCTAATCTAAACACCCACTCAGTTTATCTAATGGAACCAACCTATCAAACTTTTATATGGAGCTATAATTCTAATTTACAAATTAAATTCATTCATGAATATAGATCTTTATTCTTTGTTACAAGTCTAATCTACAACTTATCATACTCTGTACATTCTCTTTGTGCCTTTCTTCCTCTCTACTCTTCTCATCCCCCTTTGGTTCTATGTATTTTTTATTTTCTATTTGACACACTTCATTGGATTTTGCTCTCTACCTCTATCTGTATTTGACTTGGATTAATAGAAAATTCAATTATACCAACTCTTTTTCCTTTGTCCTAGATATCATATATATAAACAAATCATCTAGGGTTTGCTTCTTATCTATGTTCACACTCAAACTACAAACACATCATATCAATTCTATACTTTAGTTCATTAAGACTTGAATTGTTAGTTCCCACATCTTGACTCCATTTATCAAGCCATAATTTTAGATCTCTTTAATATCTATAGAATCTATTAGACTCAATTTTTTATGCAGTGCTCTTTAATGTAGACTTGATCAATTAGATAGATCAATATCATTATCTATGTTGAGATATAGATATTATATATAATTTCTTGCATGTTCCTCTAACTAAACATTTATCTGGACATAAATTTAAATGTTGAACATTGACATTACCTTTGATGCCATGATTTGATGGCCCACAATAAAATGAGTTAACTTTAAAATGTGTCCATTTGATCTTCCTAATTTAAGATTCCATGTACTGTTCAATCATCAAAGATGTATGATCTTTACTTATTTCTTGATGTTAAACATTAAGATTTGTATCCCATCTCACTACTTATATCTTTGGATCACTTTCACTCTATCAATCTTATTAAACATGTTTAGTCTTTAACTTGCCACTATGTTGATAAACATCAAGAACTTTATATAATTTGAGTCCATTCACTCCATTGGATCTCCTTTTCATGACCACTCGTACACCATCAGATCTTATAACAAGCTCGATCATTAAATCTGACAAGTTTACACTCATTGGGTCTCTATCTGACAAGCTCTATGAATATGACACCTATCACTTATGCTCTCACTCAGAGCTCCTTTTGACAAATTTATGTAAGCCATTGTTCTTCCACCTAGCTCAAACATTAACTCTAACATGCTCACTCTCATTAGTCCTCTATCTGATAGAATCATGTGCTTGTGACACTTGCCATTAGCATGTTCACTTAGAGGGGTATGTGACACTTTTAATTTGCTTCACTTCATTATATCATCTACGTATAATGATGTGCAGGTTATTGATCAAGCTTGAACTAATATAAATCCTAAGACTTAAGAAATATTAAGTCCTTTGAACCAATAATTGTTAGGTCGAGGGGCTGGTTTTGCTTAAGCTACCAATCCAAGATATAGCTAGTCACCATCAAAATATAAATTACTTATTGACACCATGACATAAACCTTAGGGTTTTACTGAGAAACCATATCCAGTCCAAGAGCAAAGATAATTCAATTTTTAGCTCATTCCCTCTCAATTAAACCTACAGTCCATATATTCAAGATGCTCATAAAAACCCATAATAGATCTACTATCTATTTATTTTGCAAATGTCCATAGATTATCTTTGTAAAATCATGACAAATTTACATGACCTTGTGCAGATTTTGTCCAAGTATAGAGACTATTTTGTTTTGCTTGAAAGGCTAACTTTACACCTGCATAACTCTTGTCACACTTAGTCAAATGACCTATAAATTAGTGCATATGATCCTCTTACATAGGGGATTTCATCCATATATCCAATTGCTCCAAAATCCTTCATAGGTGAAAGACATGTCTTCATAAAAATGCCTTTAAGATTTTTCTTATAAACTAAAAATTTGACTAAGTGTTGGAAAACACTGTCAAAATGCCTTGGAGCCCTACTTTTCTCAATCATATGTTTTTCCATGTTACATCATGTGATTTTATATTTAGTGCATTTAAAATAGGCACAAAAATTAATAGACCCATGTGATCATTTTGTCCTAATACCTCTATGTGTGTAATGTCGACCTCATCAATATGCTTACTTGTCTTTGTTTATCCTTTTTTGCAAATTTGGCTAAGTATAGAAACTTACTTGGATGTTATTCAAGTAGACAAATTTGCATCCCCATATCTTCAACTTCACTCATCTCATGGCTTCAATTCTAGTACATAACTACTAGGGACTAATGTGATCATAACCATGTGACCAGCTCCCCCATACTCATTCACACATGGCAATAGTGATGTTAGCAAGATGCCTTCTCATCTTTTCTATCATAGACCCAAAATGTCTAGATGAATAATATGAAGAATTGAATGAATCCCACTCATGCACATAAGCACTCCAATCATCCTTGACATCTTATAGGATCAACATGATTACCATATTCATCCCTAATCATTAATGACATGCTCATAATGTCCCTTTTGACATCAATGGCAATCATATTTCCAACATTGAGAACTTGGGTAGTTCATCTTTTGAATACAATTGTGTCAATATACAATGTAATATCTATAGTTATCAAAATATTCAGAGCTTATAAATTGAAAGCACCTTAAACATAACAAAATAATAATAAGAATAACTTGTGACAATAGGTGATCAGGCTTTCAAAGGAAACACAACTTATCTTCCTTCTTACTAACTTTCTCTTGATCTCTAAATTATATTTTCTCATTACACTTTTTCATTATAACTTAAGTCATTATGATTCAATTTTGTGAATTTAATTTGAAAAAGTTAATGTCAAAACAAAATTATTACCTCATAGGCTGTTGTGAGGTGGTTGGGAATTAGTTTTGCAAGATTGAACTATAATTAAGAGTTTTATTCATTATAAAGGGTTTTTTTGGCATTACAAAAAATTTTGTTAAAAAGGAAGATTAAAAATAAAATTCTCATTTATTTTTATAAATTAATATTAAGATACTTTACAAAACTTTGTGTCTTCATATGGTGCATTGTTATTTTTATGTCTAATATGTATCATTCTTAATCTTTATTGATGTCATTTAATGCTTTGTTAAATTTGAAACCATCCTATGTCACCTTTATATACATGCAAGGTTGAAATTTGTGTTTATTCACTTTTACATTACTCTTTTCTCTATTCTTTTCTCTCATAAATTTACTTCTCTCTTTTTTCCCCCTTTTACTTTCTATTCCTTTCACATGCAAAAATATCTAAAAATAACAAATTTTGAATGTGGATATTGTAAAAACTTCATTTTTTTGTACCTTTATTTTTTTCAATAAAGGTTTCCTCTCATATAAATAGAGGGATGTTTTCCCATGAATTATTGACTAAAACCCATAATGTTTATCCTCGTAGTAAAAATTCAATCCAAGTAGGTACAAAGGCCTACTACCTATGAGTATGTTATCCTCCCAATATAAGATCTCTTTCATAATAGTCTAAGTTTTTCTCTTTTATAAAGATTCTTAATTTCTTAGAAAACATGCATTTATATAGGCTTTACTCAGTGTAACATGTCAAGAAAGATCCATGCAAGAGTTATAACATATTACTAGTGTCCTCCAGGATTGATTTCAACCCACTCAATTCAAAATGAGTAATATGTTTCTTTGAATATATCTTCAATAATATGGAGTCAAACATCCATTTTAATAATGTTTTAGTCAACGTGCTTGAAACTACATCAATTTTTCCTTATGAACCAAGTTTTCTTATCACAATACTTTCTACTTATATGCAAACCTTACCTTATCCAAAATTTTGACAAACCCATTGCAATAAAACTTTATCCAATCTCCTTAAATTATATGTTCTATCTTCATCTGCACATGTGGACTTATGAAACTTTTATCTTATGCACCAATCATTGATCAAACAAATTTTCCCTCACACATAATGCATATATGTTAAAACTTTATCTGTAAAACTATACTTAGATTTTATTTTATTTTAAAGGTGGGGGGATGTAAGATTGTTCTTTATTAGGGATACTCTTTCACCATAATTCAATTAATTAGCATGGTTGTCCAAGCACTTTTGAGAATATTTTTGATATATGAAAGTTGGTTTCCATTGTATATCAACTACCTAAATTAATTACATTTATGTAATTAGTAAATGCATGCATGACATACCATATCACTTTTCATACCATAGGATGTCAGTCCTCTATTGTGTTTAAATACATAATGATAATTAAATAGTCATCAAATATAATGTCTATCATTTTTGTAAACATGTATACTATTATACACTCCATTAGAAATTCCAATATAAATTACATTTATCAACCTAATTTTAATTTTACAAAATGTAGACACTAAATATAAATTATATAGCACCTCAGTCTTATACACTTTGAAAATACATATCTTGGATGTACCTTCAACTTTTATACTTTATGTTACCAAAAGACTTACATACACTATCTCTTTTTTATACTTTATTATCTCTTAGTCTGACCAGTATTATTTTAATGATGAAGGCCTTATATCATACTCAAAGTGCTATAAACCTATTTATCTTCTATCTCTATAAGTTTGGGACATGTGCCTATTTCACATCTTTTCAAACACTTATGTCCCATCCAGACACCTACATCGGTGTCAGAGTCATATCCAAACATAAGTGTCTAGTGCACTAAAGTCATCAAATTTATAAATAAAATGTATAACTATGGTCAACATAAGTGACTTAATGTGAGATATTTTCAAAAGGGATTAATATATATACAAGATCAACCCTTATTCATTCCTCACCTAACACAAACATAATAACTCAAAAGGCAACTTACCAAAAGTATTTAATCAAGAATTCAAGCGGGCAAAGCTTCTATATTTTCTCATATTTCCATATTAGTCATATGAACAACATATATACTTGTCTAAAATTAATGATCACTCCATGAACAATACTTTCAAAGTTACAAGTTAGGCCACTTTTGTACTTGTTTATCACACATTACATCCTCATAAACATACAAAACAACACATAGAATAGAACTCTACACACATAATATTTTCAAACTTTATCAATTAATGATTCTTTATATCTTACAAGAACTTGTCAAGTCTCAATCTCTCTGAGTGCATGCCTTAAAGGATGCATCAAGAAAGGGGTAGGTATACCATTGGTGATTTGAAAGATTATTTTCCCTTACTACCACTTGATATCAATCCAAACATATCCTAAAAACATTCCCCTAAGATTGGCCTCCTCTTTTGCACCCTCTTCTAGTCATTTACCACCTTTATTTAGCCCTTCCCTAGCCTAAAACCCTTTTTTATAGTTTACATTACACTATTAACCCCATCAACCTTTTACTCTGATTGATAAAACTTATTAGGTTCTAGGTCAGCCCCTATCTGACCTATACCATGACCTAATTTACTTTTGTCAATAATAGTACAAGGTCAATTGGGTTGACCTTGTTAGCCTAAACTTTTGAAAAGGAATAGGATTAGATTTGCCTATATAAAAACATCCATTTCATAATTTTTAAGAAGGGAAGAAGAAGATATATATATTTTGCATTTTCTTATCCACCATTCTACTTGAGGAGCATTGCTTAGGGTTTCATACTTTATTTAGAGATACGGATCTTGTCTTGTGGAGAAGTCTTTTGGATGCATTTATAGGTTGTGTAGCCTAGAGTTGATTTATCCTTGTCATCCTTACCTACCATAAAAACCTCTTGTGAAACACCTTGGCCAAGGGATAAATTGAGACTCAGTGGGTTCATCTTTAAAGGTAATTATTCCTAACTTTGTTCCTCTTTTGTAAGAATAGATAGATATGCATTTGTACTTCTCTCTCAAGCATTAATATTTTGTATACATTAACATGAGTATCTATCTCCTATGCATGTTTACTTTTCATGTTTATTACATCCACTTTGTGCCATAAGCTTTGGTGAGCACTAGATTAGAATTTTAATTTACTTGTTATTAGTTTAGTGAATATAAAAACATAGGACCTAGTTAGGGTTATTATGTAGTTTTGCTTGATTGGAGGCTTTGGAACCCTTCCTAGTGGTATTATTGTGGTAAGAGATCCCTTGGATAGGTCTAGTAGATCCATCTTGGCCATGACCCTAAATATATAATGTATCTATAATCAGAAGCATAAGTAGGATTTATTTTCTCCAAACTAGGATTGATTTATAGATCTACTACATTTCCCATTACATACATTTTGGTGAACCTGACATGAATCTAACCCTTGTAGGTTTTCTTTCATGATATAATTTTTATCACTTTATTATATATTTTCATATTTTTAGTACTGTATCAAACCAGTTAGTATAGTTCTAACTTATTGTGTGTAGGTTTAACACACAATAACTTTAAAATGACTAAGTTTTATGTGTGAATGTCTTCATCAACTATAAGTTACTAGATTGAACAAGTATACATAGTACTATTATTCAAATTTATATTATCATACAGAGTTAAATTTTTCATCTTTGTCATCTTATTCTTTGGACCATCATATAGATCAACAAACACTATATAACAAGTCAACCTTATTCTTTACTCTTGTTCAGTATATAAGGTTTTTAGAACTTGGTCTAGCTAGTCGACCCAATTTATAGAATTTGAAAGAACATTTAAGACACTTCAACATACAATTTTCAATATTAACCATCATCAATACCACCAATTTTCATCTATTTCCCCTCTCTATCATTTCAATACATTCCTCAGTTTTATTTTTCATAAGTTAACAGCCTTCAAACCTCTGACTCTATAACCAAGTTGACTTAGTTCTATAGTCTACCTTTTGTCTAAGAGACATGGTAGACCTATTTGACTTTGTTCTTAAAGACATTACTTCTACAAAATAATAGTGACCCATTCAAATCTATTTTGTAATATTTGCATATAGTGTCACCTGAATTGAGTCTATACTATTCTTAATCAAAGAATTAACAACTATTTTCTAGTAATTAATACACATTTCCCTTTTCAATCTATTTGCATGCTTAGAGTAACTTACACCATTTAAATAGGTGGTTTTTCAAATTATTATTTAGTCACATTATTTTACTCTTTTTCAAACACTACCAAATCACATGAAATTCAAAATGAATTTAAACACTTGTCTTCACAAGGCCTACCTACATGGATTTCATCACCAATGGGGAAATCAAAATTTTTTTTTTGGCCAAGTATAAATATGTGGTTAATGGTATATATTGTCAAAGCACCCCACACCCTTATTTCTATAGGATTGTGAAGTGAGGGGGTAGGCCATAATATCAAACCAATACCATTGCCAACATAGATCACTTTTATCCCAAATGTCTTGAAACCATCTATAAATTTCATTTATAATTCCCTATTCCATCTAAATCTCCTATCACACTTAAATCAGCATTTTATAATATATCTATTAACACTCAGGATAACCACTTAGTTAGCATTTACTTTGCAGTTGATTACTTTCTCTTTAATCATTATGTGTTGTATTGAAACAATTTGCATTGGCCAACATTGGTGCAAGTATTTGTGTTACATGACCCAATTAGATCACTCAAGTTGATCCAATTATTTATGTGTTTGATTTCATTCTTGCTACACTTATATTTCAAAAAAAATCCATGTTTCAACACAATGTTATTCTAGTTTATATAGTCTCTTATAGAATATATGTCTCCTTATCAATAGTAAATAATTGACCTATACAATTGTCTATCCTTATCAGATTGATTTATCTCCTAATTTACAATGCAGAATCAACCTAAATGACTATGTATTTTTCTTTGCCTACTGGATTATAGAACACAATAGAACTGCATGACTTTGTATCCTATTTATTGCCTTTATCTTTTGCTCATCTTTTTCCATCCTAACCTTTCTCTCTCATAATTAACTTTCTTTTTAAGGACAATATTGAGTTGAATTCAATAGATATGATGAGCCTTACCCATCATAATAGGTTTTTCCATAAATATATTGTGTCTTATACTTTATATGAAATTAATGTGCATATGGTCATTTGTAATACAAACTATGGGACTCTTCCTATTACATCTTCAATTCATAACCCTATTTGATTCTTATAAGATTGGCCTAAATTAGAATATACTCCAAAAATGCTTTTATTCAGTAATGAATTTCCTCAACATCAAGGAAAATACCCTTCTATTATTTATTAGCTTATGATAAGTATTTAAATAGAATAACCCCATTCACCTTCCTCTACATTCTCACATAGATTTGGGGGCAATATCTTCTTTGCCTCTCAACCTCTTCCTTCTCTTTTGACCCCTTCTCATACTATGACCTCTTCTTCCTTGATATCTTCCACCTCTATGCCAAGTATCTCTACTAACATGATGGGTTCAACATCTAGTGTCCCTTTTCCAAGACTTGATCTTCTAAATTCTACCACTAGTGCATCATTTTCTATCCAGGGTAATCATGCCACTAGTTTTCCTTTTATTCCTTCTACTAGTGCATATTTTATAACCCAATTAAATCATGATACTAGTGCCTCCTTTTCTATGAATTCTTCTCAAGCTACTAATAACACACATGCCACCACTCATAGTGGTACCCAAGCTACTAATATCAATTCTAATGTTTTACATACTATGAATAACACCACTCAAACCCATCAAATTTTTTTATAAAATCTTAACCAAATGAATGCTTTCCAAGATAACAATGCCAACCAAATGATGCAAATCCAAAATAATCTTATCCATCTCCAAAATCACCCTCAATAGATTCTATGGGGAGTGTACAACCAAAATTCCCCTACACCCCCCTCAAGGATTCTCATGGTAATCTTATCCCTCAACCTCATCTTGTTAACAAAAAATCAAACATCTTCAAAATGAACCTCATACACCTTAAATTTTCAACATATATGTAGGAGGTATCACCCCTACCATTAGCTATAATGGGTCAACCAAGCCTACCCTACACTTAAAGACATTTGAAAATCTATACAAATATTAGGTCAAGTTAAACACCTTTACCTTTACCAAGATCTTATCAAAAAATT
This sequence comes from Torreya grandis, assembly GCA_037957365.1. Lineage (NCBI taxonomy): Eukaryota > Viridiplantae > Streptophyta > Pinopsida > Cupressales > Taxaceae > Torreya > Torreya grandis. The sequence goes on from JARHVA010001823.1 coordinate 2,769,715, forward strand.
TATATAGAGATGATTTATATTTGTATAAATAAATAAAATTTCATTCCATCACTAGTTTTGAAGATTTAGTTAATTCTCTAGTACAATAGTTTCAAACTAGTGGCCTCCCTAAAAATACCTTGGCTCATTTTATTAATTACAAGCAACTTGAAATAGAAATCACACAAGCTTTCATTAAATGGTGGAAGACCTTGTTTAACAAGTGTGAACACAACATGGTATATGATAACCTCTTTCATATATTCATAAACACTCTTCATCTTAAGTTTTAATATCAAGTTTGGACTCTCTCTCCACAAACTTTGGAAGAGGCCATTGATCAGGCCAAGCACCAAGATTTCCTCATGCATCAATTCAAACCATACTAGCTTTATATAGTCACTCATATGCTCATAAAAATTAAAAATAATCATTCTAATAACTATGGTGTCATTAATTATTATGATACACCTCATAATCTTCAAGCTATCGCTCTTGACCATGCTCTAAAATAAGCTTACCCTCTAAACCACATCCCTAATCCTCACTTTTCTTCAACTAATAACATCAATGTTCATAATCCTTTATCCTTAGTAGAACTCAAAAATAATCTACCAATGCCTCTTCCACAAGATCTTGATCCCACTCCTCCCATGAAATCATGGTATGATCCAAATAAATTCTAATGGTTTCATGCTAGTTGGGGTTATTCTCATGAGACTTGTAGGCAATTACATAACCTAGTTATGGATTTTATCCTTGGTCTCAATTTTAAACATGATTATCTCATTTTTAAATGTCAAAAAAACTATGACATTGCCTTCAAATCTCATGAAACACAAAATAAAACTCAAGCTTTGAACTAGGATAATGCTCATATGGCCATTTATAAAGACCCTCTTCCAAATCACCAAGACAATAATGATAAGCCTACTCCTTCCACCAATAATGTTGATAGTCTTATATACCCAAATTTTGAATATAATGTGGTCAATATGACTAATATGTGAAGGGTGGTAGCCTTCATTAATTCTCATCCCACACACACTCACCAATCATCTCACACTTTTCATGTTATCTAAGATTCATCCCCAACTTACCTAATAGAGTTTGGGAAAGAAGACCTTATCTCTTTTGACAAACCAATTCCAACACCTACTTTGGATAAAACTTTTCACACCATTTCTACAAATTCTCCAACCTCTTTACCAATCACTAATGATCTTTAACCTTATACTACCAATTCTTTAAATATATCTATCAAACATGCATTAACTACCTCATCCTCTCATAATAGTCAACCAAATTATCCCTCAATTAAACCTCTCACATCCTATCAACACAAATTTACATGAACTTATGTTCCTCCTTTTGAGGACCTCATTCAACACCATGCATCTCTCTCTAGCAGTCCCCTTATGGGTTATGATAAATGGGATCATATCATAGAACTTAGTAATCTCCCATCTTAAATCTCATTTCTTCAACTTATGCAAACTTATCCATGTCATCATAATCATCTTATGTATCTCCTATTTTAAATAAACATCTCTCATCCTCCCCTAGTAGGATGTTAAGCCACCTTATCTAGATCAGAAGATATCATTTTATAATAGTGAGAATGTTGTGGTGTGGAGCTAAAAGCTTCAACTATTTGCAAACACAAGAGGAAGGATGCTGAAGAACCAGAGGAACCGGCGTCAGCAGCATGACCAACGTCGGTCACAGACAATGGAGAAGGAAACCGGCAACGGCAAAACCAGACAAGCAGGGACCGGCATCGATCGCCTGTGCAGTCCAGAACTGTTCGTTGCATGAACAGTTAGTTAGTTAGACCGAGTGTTTGCATGCTAAGGGGCTAATTTAAGTCGTGGGCTGTGTGTCTAATTTTAGTAGTTAGAGTTCTATTTTTGTAAGCATGGGATTCTATTTAAAGACCCATAAGGCATGTATTGTAATTATTCTAAGGCAAGTAAAGGCATTGAAGCTAGCAAGGTCAAGAAGATCTACAGGTGTAAGGTCAAGGAGATCAGCTGAAGCATTCAAGGAGGGATAGCAACTCAGGCTTTAGAGTTGTTGTGTTGAGCAAGAGAGAGAGGGAAGAAGTTCTTGAGGTGTGGCAAGCCTTTGAGGTGGAGGAAGAAGTGGCATCTTCCTTATTGTATTTTCTTCTATTAATTTCTAATACAAGAGTGTGTATTGTCTCTCAAATTCTTTGTTGTCTCAAGTTTCTATCTACTTTATCATTCTGGTATAATTCTGTGTTTAATTACATATAAGAAAGTAATCAATTGTGCTCTAATTGATAGAGCTACAGATCCCCTGACAAGTGGTATTAGAGCTACAGTTTGCAGGAAGCAGGGTATTGTTTTTTGATTACAAGTCATTCACAGGGTTTTCTGATTGAGTGGGAGTTCAACAATGGCAGAAGAAAGTAGGCTACGAATGGAGAAGTTTAACAGCAAGAATTATCAACATTGGAGGATGCACATTGAGGACTATCTGTATTAGAAGGATTTGTACTTACCGTTGGGTGGGGTTGTATGCAAGCCCATAGATATGAAGGATGAAGAATGGAACGTTCTTGATCGGAAGGCTCTAGGTTCCATAAGGTTGAGCCTTGCATCATCTGTGATTTCCAGCTTATCACAGTGCAAGACAATGGAAGAGTTGATAAAGTCCTTGGCAAATTTATACGAAAAGCCCTCAGCTTCTAATAAGGTATATCTTATGAAGCAGCTATTTACTTTGCAAATGCAGGAAGGTGGATCAGTACATACTCACCTCAGTGATTTCCATGGTTTGGTAAACCAATTAGCTTCAGTCAATATTGTTTTTGATGATGAGGTAAAGGCTCTCTTGATTTTATGTTCTTTGCCTGAAAGTTGGGACGGTTTGGTTATGGCAGTAAGTAATTCTGCATCTGCTTCTAAAATCTTAAAAGTTGATGATGTTGTGAGTGTGATCTTGAATGAAGAAATACATAGGAGAAGCACATGTGAATCATCAGGGAATGCTCTAAGTACAGAAAGTAGGGAAAGGCAAAGGGAGAAGGTTGAGCAAGGGAAATCAAGGTCGGGAAGGAGATCTGAGTCCAAAGGTATTACCTACTGGTTTTGTGGAAAGAAAGGACATACAAAGAAGGAGTGTTGGTTGAGAGATAAAGAGAATCAACATGCAGGTATGGAAGAAGCAAAGGATGCAAATATTGTGATGCAAGATGCTCTCATAGTTTCTTCAGATAGTCAGGTAGGATCATGGATTTTAGATTCTGGTTCATCTTTTCATGCATCCCCAAATAGAGATTTGTTCTATGAGTATGAATAGGGAGACTTTGGAGTTCTTTATTTAGGGGATGGTACGCCTTGTCAGATAGTTGGCAAAGGGAAAGTGCAGTTGAGATTGTAGATTGACAACACGTGGGTGTTGAAAGAGGTCATGCATGTTTCGATTTTGAAGCAGAGTCTGATTTTTGTAGGAAGGTTGGGAGATGAGGGATGCACAATAACCCTCACAACGGATTCTTGGAAGGTTATCAAGGGAGCACTTATTCTAACAAGAGGTAAGAAAGTAGATACTCTTTATCTGTCTACTTGTATTACTGATTCTACTTTTGGTGTAGATTCGAAGATGTGGCCTAATAGGCTTGGTCACAAGAACAGGAAGGGAATGGAAGTTCTTGATTCAAAAGGTATGTGTTCAAATTTGGAAAGCATAAATATGGTTCATTGCAGAAAGAGGAAGTTTGATGCTTTTGACAGGAACAAAGAAGCCTTGGTGTTTATGGAGGAGATGAAGGATAGAGATCAGTCACAGGGGCTAAATAAGTCTGAGCAGGGCAGCATGGACAGAGGTTTGATCCAAGAAAAGCTCACGGATGAAAATTTCATCACTTACAGGAACACATAGACACCGATGTCAATAGCTTGGCACCGACGTCAGTCATCCAGATATCAACATCGGTCATGTGCAGACCAACAGGGTCGGTAGGTTGGATAGGAGAAGTTCGACGTTAGTCATAAGGACTGACGTCGGTAGGAGTGACACTGGCATCGGCTAGGGAAATGACGTCGGCAGTCAGGGTCAGTGCAGGGAACTGACATCGGTCGGGAGCAGACTGGGAGATGGCCTAGATCGGTCACTGGAACGGATAGTGGGTGAATCTACTAAGTCTCAAACACCCATGTGGAGGTCAAGAAAGGTATGTGAACCTCATATTCATTGTTCACCTTCTTTATATTGCTTACTGATAGTCATGAGGAAGAAGCAATGTAGGTAGAATCCAGAAATAGTGGGAGCTTGGCATGGATGAGGAGTGTGAGTCCTTAGAGAACCAAAAAGGTATTTGTTGGTAGTGTTGTCAGTTGGAAGGAAGCACTGGATAGAGGGATGGATTCCCGTTCTAGAGAAGAGAGTGGATGGATACATGAGACAGAAGGCTATGGTATATGGTCTTGATTATGCTGCAGAACAATGGAGGTTTAACCATTGTATTTTATCTTTACCAGGTTGGATAATATTAGCTACATTATCCTGTTACTATATTGTGTTACTTGTTGCAAGGTTTCATATACAGGGAGTTCTCTGAGCTAAGGGTAGAGTTGGTTCAGAAGTATGTCATGGAGAATTTAGGAGCAGCAAAATTCTTGTGGCATAAGATATAGGTATTGCATCACAGGTTTGCGTGGTGGTTGGTCTTCAAGAGTGACATTGAAGAGGGATACAGAGCCTAAGGAATAAAATAGATGGTGTATAGGTACAAGTACAAGTTGTAGTTGTTTATCTCCAAGTGGGAGATTGTTGTGGTGTGGAGCTAAAAGCTTCAACTATTTGCAGACACAAGAGGAAGGATGTTGAAGAACTAGAGGAACTGGCGTCAGTAGCATGATCGACGTCGGTCACAAACAGTGGAGAAGGAAATTGGCGACGGCAGGGAGTCGGCCGACGTCGACAGAACCAGACAAGCAGGGACCGGCGTCGGTCACCTGTGTGGTCCAGAACTATTCATTGCACGAACAGTTAGTTAGTTGAACTGAGTGTTTGCATCCTAAGGGGCTAATTTAAGTCGTGGGTTGTGTGTCTAATTTTAGTAGTTAGAGTTCTATTTTTGTAAGCATGGGATTCTATTTAAAGACCATAAGGCATGTATTGTAATTATTCTAAGGCAAGTAAAGGCATTCATTGAAGCTAGCAAGGTCAAGAAGATCTACAGGTGTAAGGTCAAGGAGATCAGCTGAAGCATTCAAGGAGGGATAGCAACTTAGGCTTTAGAGTTGTGTTGAGCAAGAGAGAGAGGGAAGAAGTTCTTGAGGTGTGGCAAGCCTTTGAGGTGGAGGAAGAAGTGGCATCTTCCTTATTGTATTTTCTTCTATTAATTTCTAATATAAGAGTGTGTATTGTCTCTCAAATTCTTTGTTGTCTCAAGTTTCTAGCTACTTTATCATTCTGGTATAATTCCGTGTTTAATTGCATATAAGAAAGTAATCAATTGTGCTCTAATTGGTAGAGCTACAGATCCCCTGACAGCTCCTATTTTAAATAAACATCTCTCATCCTCCCCTAGTAGGATGTTAAGCCACCTTATCTAGATCAGAAGATATCATTTTATAATAGTGAGAAGAGATGTCTATACACATTGACAAAATAATAGACACTTCTCTTTCCCTCAAATTACCCATTACTTATATTATTCCCAATGAGATTTTGCTTTATTTGGATAATCTTCCCCTCTTCATAAGAATTTAAATTAGTGACATCCAAGCCAAGTGTACCTTGATTGATTAGGGTTCAAGTACTTATGTTGCCTATCTCAATTTTATTAAAACCCTTGGATATTCAAAATGTAATCTTAAGTCCACACGCAACACATGTCAATGCTATGACCAAAGGCACATTCCTCCCTTAGGTTGTGTATGGCTCCCTATCATTATCTCACCTATCATTATTCAAGTGAAGGTTATGATATTCAATTTTCTTCTTTCCTAAAATGTCTTGTTTGGAAATCCATGGACTCATTGTATGAGGGTTGTTGCCTCTTTTTCCTGAAAATGCATCAAGTTCCCTCACAATGGGTAAATATATAGGATTCAAGGTGACACCAACCCTTGTAATTTTAAACAATTTAAAGACCATGGTCTATTCAAAATTCCAACCCTTGAACCCTTGCCAAGTGTTCCATTCCATGAATCTAAATGGTTTAACTTCCCTCTCAACTCTATGTGAGGCTACCATGGTCACCCCAAACTCATCGAGAATATACCACCTAACCTCTTAGATTTAGATGGAAATGAGCCTGATGAGATCAATCTCAATATAAAAACCTTTGATATCTCTTCTCATCTCATTTCTCAATTTCTACCTTATCTAAAGTTATGTTCCCATCAATCACCTAGTGATGATATACCTATATTCTTAACTAAGACTCAACACTCCATTCATCATACCACCTCCAATGAAAAGGTCATCCCTACCTACGTAATTAATCTTCATAAACCTAATTATGATTATGGTTATACCTTAGATGACCCATTTATAAGAGGTCTTGTTTAGGCTCAAGATGCTGAAATCATTTATTATTGCTCTTCTTTGTTTCAATATTTCAATTTATCTTATCACATTCCATCCTATATAATTCTTAATTTTAGAATTTTTCATCTTGTTCACAGGGTAGAGATGGTGCACACACCTCTAGTTTTTAAATAACCTCGTAGGAACATACTTATGGATTGTGCAATGACTAGTCCCTATCACTTTGATAGATACCAAGACCCCTATAGCTGACTTGACCTTAAGATACTTATTATTGTTCTTCAACCTTCTATGCATCCCACCCCTCCCTTAGATGAGCCTAATCTATATCCTATTCCCATTCCTTCTCTATTTGAGTCTCTTCCTACTTCTGTTCCTCTTACTCCTTTAGTTGATCCTTATCTAGTCTCTCCACCAACCCCACCTTCCCTTGGTGATGTTTTGTTCCCTTTACTGCATCTTGCTCTTTTACCCACCCAATGGGCCAATCAGCCATACTATGATATTCATAAATTTATCAATCATTGGACTACATATTCTATATTATATCAACCTTCTTTGGATTTCATTTCCACTCCTTATGTTATTACACCCACAAAGTCTACTAACAAGTGTATATGTTACTTTCATGGCACATATAATCATTCCTTCATGCATTATCATAAGATTCAACAATATATAGACACCTTGTATCCTAATCTTCCTTAGCCTATCGATAAGGCTATACCTCTCTTGAAAGTATTACCTAATCATATTCCAAAATATGGAGAGGTATATTATCTATGGCACCAATATGATACCCATCACACTAATCATTGCCACATCCTTCAGTAGCATCTCACGGATCACCTCATGACCATTTATGTGCCTAATATCCCTACTCCCAAAGGTTGCCCTTGAAATAAGGATCCCCCTTCTTTCACCATAGCTCCTCCACCTATGGATCCTCTTCCACCTATGGCCCCTTATCCATTCATGAATCCTCCACCCATGGACCCTCCTTCACCTATGGCCCCTTCTCCACTAGTGACTACATATCCCACAAAGTCCACTCTTATTCCTTCTCTCGATTATTACATGCATGATTTCCCTCATGAGAATGATCCCTCAAGAATGCATACATTTTATTTTGAGGAGATTCAATAAGAAGTATTTTCTTAGCTTTCTCTAAAGATCAATAAGACCCTCATTACCATTAGAGTCTCGATTCACAAAGACTTATCAAATATTATGGGCAATGTTTGTGGACAAATATACTATTATTTATGAACACATAATGGTGTTATTTCATTTATTTCTTAATTTCCTTTTCACAAACCTTATTCCTTTCACCCTATATATCAGTTCTCTCTTTTCAAAAACCTTAGTCCTTCCTTTTGGCCTTTTTATTTCCCTATTTCTCATTAGTTACATTGTAAAACCATGGATAGGACCTGGTCTTCCTCATGAATTCCTTCTCTCCTCTTTGTTTTCATACTTTTTACATACTTTTTGGCACACCTTATGTTTATCTTTTGTGATTTTTAATGTAAGACCATGGATTGGACCTAGTCTTCCTCATAAATACCATATTTTATCCCATTTAATTTTCACATGCTTTATGCACCCCCATGGGTTTTTATTTTATGATTTGTAATGTAATACCATTGATATGACTTGGACTTCCTTATAAAATCACCATCTTTAAATCATTCAATGATCCTTTTATAGAATGTGTTTTGAAATGGTTAAGAGTTTTTTATCCTTGTTCTCAACTTTTGCTTTTGCTTCTTTTGTAGATAAAATTTGGACAAAAAATTGTGTTAGCATGTTTTCTTACACTTCCCTCATTATTATGATAAAGAATCACACTATAATATCATTGTATCCCTCTTTTTCCCATTATCACATTTTTGTGATTTGAAGCAATTCAAATTGTTTCATGTTTCATTCATCTTGATTTCCTTTCCTTTCACTCCACATTGGATACAACAAGTTCAAAGTCAAGATAACACTTTTGTTTCACCTGAATTAATGAGACTCTTAGATACCATGCTCTCTAAGTTTTCTCTCTTAGCAACCAAGTCCCAAGCATTCAAATGAAAGTCGTCTTTAGCACCCATGTTTAGTTTTCCAAATCCATATGGAAGAGGAATCACAAAATCCATGAAGAAATTTAAAAGCCAAATAATTTAAAACAAAAGGTAATGATATACAAAGGGTAACATATAAAATTAAAAAATCAAAATTACAACAAAAGATGTGATTACAAGCACATTTCCTAGCTCTAATTAAATATCAAACTCCATAGTTGGCCTCATGATAGAGATTAGGTCCCTTGGTTACAATAGGATAGTAGATTGGAATAGAATAATTTAACAAACTCTACGGTGATACCAAATTTGTGACATGAATACCCAATCTTCATAGTAGACTGATAGATCTATAAAGGGTCCTGAGGAATGGGGAACACATTATGAGAAGGTAGGTCTATTTTACTTTGCATACATATAGCCTTCATGGGATGATCTACATATTTCAATTGTTGAAATAAGACTTCTGTGGCTAAGAGAAGTTATTCAAAGTCCTTAAGGTCAAAAGTCCTCTTGTTTTGGCAAACCTAATTTGAGTATCTTGACTTCGATAAAGAGTTCCTCTACCTTGGTTTGTCCTTCATTCTCTCCTCCACCTATTTCACTTCCCCCCTTGATAGGCATAATGTGATTTTAAATATATTTTCCCTTCTTCTATATTTCCTCTTCTTCACATCTTAAAAACATTTTAGTACTACTTTGTTTGAGTTTTATCTATCTTTAGAATAAAACAATATGTTTGAGTGACTATGGATTATTTTATTTACACAATTACTCTACATTTCTAGATCACCCTTTTTTTCATTTTTTATAAATTGTACTACCCCTTTTTGTGGACACCTAAGTCCATTTATACTTTCATGTTATTTTTCCAATGTTGAGTGGGATTGTCTTGTTACTTCTCACTCACCAATGTTCCTTTTTTATGCATCTTTTATCATCGATGATCGAGTAAGGATTGTTAATATTCACTAATCAATGTTGTTTTACCATTTTGCTTGCCCATCATTATTTAAGTTTTTTTACTACTTTCACATTTATGTTTGATTACCATATTTTTTTAATGTATCCTTGGTTTGACTTGGTGAGTTTGTCTTTCTGACTTAAGGTTTACTTATTTGAGTTAATCGATCTTTAGTAGCCTTGGATTTTTGGTTACTTGATTTTCTCTAAATTTTTACTTGGTCATTTGTTATAACATAGCACTTATCACCCTAGCTTGCAAAATTTCCATGTATATCCCATTTATGTAGAACTAGTTATCTTGGCTTTCCTATGTTTATTTGTTTTTGGTCTTTAGTTTTGTATCCTTAGGTTTTTTAAAAGTAATATTTATGCCTTCCATGATCAAAACAACAAACACAATAGATAAACATATAATGATAAAGGTAATTCAAGGTATAAATACTTTTATTTTTAGTTATTTCCATTTTGGTCATTTAAATTTCATTTATTTTATACTTTAAAATACTGCAATTAATTTTAGCCTCAATGTTATATGTTGCTATGATCTTTTCTCAAAGCACCATCCCTTATTGCACCTAAGTGACACATGATGAGATTTTATTAGGGCATATATATACACATAATATCTTCAAACTATATCAATTACTGATGTTTTCTATCTTATAGGAACCTATCAAGTCTCAATCTCTCTGAGTGTACACCTTACAGGGTGCATTAGGAAAGGAGTGGGCATACCATTGGTAGTTAGTAATATTATTGTCCCTTACTAACACTTTATATCAATCCAACAATCTCCTAAAAACATTTCCCTAAGCTTGGCCTCCTCTTTTGCACCCTCATCTAGTCATTTTTCACCTTCATTTAGCCCTTTCCTATCCTAAAACCCTTTTTTATGGTTTACATTACACTGTTGGCCCCATTAACCTTATACTCTAATTGATAAAACTTATTAGGGTCTAGGTCAACCCCTGACCAACCTAGACTGTAACCTAATTTATTTTTGTCAATAATGATACAAGGTCAATTGTGTTGACCTTTAAAACCTAAACTTTTAGAAAGGATTAGGATTAGATACACCTATGTAAACACATCCATTTCATCATTTATATGAAGAAAATAAGAAGAGATATATATTTCACATCTACTTATCCACCATTCTACTTGAGAAGAATTACTTAAGGTTTCATACTTTCTTTGGAGATATGGATCTTGTCTTATGGATAAATCTTTTATATGCATTGATAGGTTGTGTAGCCTAGAGCTAATTTATCATTTTCATCCTTACATACCATAAAAACCTATTGTGAATCACCTTATCTAAGGGAGAGATTAAGGTTTGATGGGTTCATCTTCAAAATTAAGTATTCTTAACTTTGTTCCTCTTTTGTAAGATTAGATAGATATGTATTTGTACTTCTCTCCCATGCATTAAGATTTCATATACATTAATGAAAGTATATGTCTCCTATTCATTTTTAATTTTCATGTTTATTACCCCCACTTTGTGCCACAATATTTGGTGAGCACTAGATTAGACTTTTAATTTACTTGTTATTAGTTTAGTGAATATGAAAACATAGGACCTAGTTAGGGTTATTGTGTAGTTTTGTTTGATTGGAGGCTTTGGAACCCTTCCTAGTGGTATTATTTTGGTAAGAGATCCCTTGCATAGGTATAGCACATACATCTTAGTCATGACCCCAGATATCTAATGTATCCATAATTAGAAGTGTAAGCAGGATTTATTTTCTCCAAGATATGATTGATTTATAGATCTACCGCATTTCCCATTGCATACATTTTGATGAACCTGACATGAAGACCCAAATTTCCCAAATTTCCCAGATTATAGACCAAAAGGTGAAATATCTAGTCCAAATTACTATTATTTTCAAACTAAGGTTACAAATATTGAACAAAGTATATGAAATAACCTTATTTTATTGATTCACAAGAAGTGTTACATAACCCTATTGCACTAGATATATATTTTTACCCCTTGTTAGATGGTTTTGTTTCACCTAAGGTCACATTTTATGATTGCAAGAGTGATCCTAAATAACATATTCAATCTTTCTTTATGACATGCCTTTATTATGCCTTCAATGATAAGATTTTGACTAAACTATTTCTAAGGAGCCTCAAAGAATATTCTCTAAGGTGGTTCTATAATTTACCAATCTAATTAGTAAATGCATTCAAACCTCTTGCCAGTCATTTTTTGTCACATTTCTCTATCAATGTCAATTTTTGGAGGTTATATCTCATTTGGTAACCTCCCAAATTTCCAAGCTTAAAGACCAAGAAGTGAAATATCTAGTCTAAATTATTATTTTTTCAAACTAAGGTTACAAATATTGAACAAAGTATATGAAATCACCTTATGTTATTGATTCACAAGAGGTGTTACATAACCCTATTACACTAGAGATATATTTTTACCCCTTTCTAGATGGTTTTGTTTCACCTAAGGTCACATTTTATGATTGCAATAGTGATCCTAAATAACATATTCAATCTTTATTTATGACATGCCTTGATTATGCCTTCAATGATAAGATTTTGACTAAACTATTTCCAAGGAGCCTCAAGGAATATTCTCTAAGGTGGTTCTATAATTTACCAATCTAATTAGTAAATGCATTCAAACCTCTTACAGGTCAATTTTTGTCACATTTCTCTATCAATATCAATGAAAAGGTTCCATATGCCCAAATTGAAAAAATCAAACAAGGATCCAATGAACCTATCAAGAATATATCTTAAGGTACAAGATAATGTTAACTAAAATGACCAATCCAGTGGTAGATAAAGAGATTAGAGATATATTCAAGCAATGTTTTACTTGCCCCATTACATTATCCCATTATTTTTAAAAAAATTAAATCTTTTGTTGACTCATTTCATATTATTCATGATCATGAAATGAAACTTATCTCATTGAACAAGCTTAAGTATGTAGAAAACACACCAACTACATTTAATACCAATTTACAAGGTAAAACCTATTGAACTTAAAAAATAAACAACTACCATGGTTAATTTGTTATCACAATAACCTTATTGGCTTATCTTAACTAGTTCACTAAGTAGATAATTTAAATTCTTACCTAAATCTTTAGCTTCAATAAACGCCCAAGGCTTGTGGAGTGTCATTTCATATATCTCCCTCATCATATATAGATTGATATGATTCAACATCTACCCAAAGGATATGATGCAAATGCTTAATATGACTATTACCAAGGCCTTGAGCATTCTATGAACATATGTTTTACCTTGAAGCATAAGATCCAAGAACTCATCGATGACCAAAAGATTACATTTGATGACCCTCTAAAAGAATCATGTTCACAATCTGGTGATCACAAAAAATAGAAAATATTTAACAATCATTTTCAATATCATTCTAAGAAGGATCCAAAAGTATAAATGATATATAATGAACACCCTCATCCATCACACTATGTCCACCCATTGGATGAGATTATTGGTACTTATACATGAAATACATCTCCTATGGTTTAGATACCCTTTATTATTTTTTATAACAATGAGATTTTGGATGATGACTATGATCTTTATTCTTTATCAATTCGATCCTACCTTGATCACTACCTATGCATAGTATTATGATTGATAATAGTGTTAACAAGAATGTTTGCACCATGAATTTACTTACACATTTAGGTTATATACATAATGATCTACATAATTTTACCAAATTAGTTAGAGCATTCAATGAGACATCACAACATGTTCTTAGTGAGAGAGACTTACCTTTATAGGTTAGTCTAACACATGTGTCTACTAATTTTTTATTTATACTATTCAAGAGAGCCTTTGATATGTCATTGGGACAACCTTAGATATATACTCTCTATACAGTATATATTACAATGCATGGGTGTGTTAAATGCATTCATGCCAACATGGTAGTTATAATTTTCAATATTCCATATAAACATCTACTTGAACAAGAGAATTTTATACCTAGATAATTACTTATCAAACATATTAAGGTTAATTCTCCATGAAAATGGTAAGCATTAGGTAATCCCCTTTCCTAGGTGGCCAGTACTTGAGAGATCATTGCATTAGAGATACATAGTGGATTCCATGAAATCCTCATCTACTATGCACCATATTCAGATATCCAAAGAACTTAAAGATTTTTCTATTGATTCTACTTTAAATAAACCATTGAGCACTCAATGATGGGTTAGATGAACCTCCATTCCTTCTATGTTTCTTAATGACCATAAAAGTTCTACTTTACATATGTAGATCATTTCAAATACTATAGTGCCATATAATACACCTATACATGTTCTTTGGTAGTACCACCAATTTATTAGACTAGGTTCCCAGTGGGGAGATACCTATGAGCATCCATTGGATGAGATCATAGGATATTTATTTCTTTGAAAATATTCAAAATATACAAAAAATAAAAAATAAATCACAAATCTAAAAACATTTTCAGCATTTACATGTTTTATTGGCTTCTTAACATCCATGTTATTGGTTCCATGTTGGTATATGTAATATCAATACTTTATAGATACATATGTGTTTCACACATAATTTTAAGGTGATACAAGCATACAAAAATACATTATCTATTATTATATAGATGTCATACCTTTCTTATACTCATGTCATACAAATATTAGGGGCATTTGATTCTTTGATCTTGATACACATAGGTTATATGGTTCTATTATCACTTTCCATTGTCATGATTTAGATTGTGTGTGTGTGTGTGTGTGTGTGTGTGTGTGTGTGTGTGTGTGTGTGTGTGTGTGTGTGTGTGTGTGTGTGTGTGTGTGTGTGTGTGTGTGTGTGTGTGTGTCTTATTCATGATTATATATTTTTTAGCGTACTTGATGTTTTTTGTTAACACATATATCTAGGGGCTAGAATTATATATTTGTGTTGGTTTTTTATGTCCCATGCTTTCCATTTATGTAATTTCTTGAGTATCTTATCTTCCATTATTTTTATTCTTATAGAATTTGAATATGTTCCATTGATTATGGCCCTCATGCCTATCTTTTTCTATTTTTGACATTTGCATATGCCATAGTTTGTTGTATGGAAATTCTAATATCTCATTCCTTTCTTTATGGATAGTGGTATGCCATGAATGGTGGTTAGTAAATTCAACACCTTGAGACCCTAAGTCCACTTGATGTGTTTATGAGAATTAAATCCTTGAATCCTAAAACTGGCATTGGCATGTCATGAATGGAATTTAGTACCTACTTTGTCGATGATGGAGCCACATCAACAAATGAGACCCTTTTCATTAAACACATATCTACTCCATTTTCATAGTTTGATCATAGGTTCATCTATAAATAGAAACCCAAACTAAGGTTATTAGTTTTCCTATAGTTTCCATATTAATTCATACCTATAGACTACATATCCTCATTTCTAGATTCGAATAGGTCCAAATAGACTCATTATATCTCTACATGAACCAAGAGTTCACCATATACATGAATCCTTCTTAAAATGGTAAACATAGTTGAAGAAATAACCCTATAGGATATAAATTTATGAATTAGAGGTACGTATTTAGCCTTAATGGTGGTCCCATATGTTCTTTATTACCTTGGCAACATCAGTGTGTCCCTTTCACGACCTTGGATTGAGATTCAATGGTCCCAGAATGATCCAGTAAGACCTATTTGCTTCCCTCAAAAATGGCTTCCCAACTTCTGTCAAAAATATTAAGCTCGCATTTATTCTAATTGACTATCTATATAACTCAACTATTGACCTTTTCTCACACCATAGATCTTGATCACTATGATCGAGTGAGATTCATCGATCTTACCCTTGACTTGTCAACTCCATCCGATTTGGTGCCATGTGTTAATCATGCATTAATTATTAGGATTCATTGTTAGTCCATCATTTTATCTTTTTACACCATGTGGTGGCTTTTTGATCTCCTTGACCTTTTGACCCATCTCTCTCCATTAATCTTCCTTGGTATGAATGAACACTAATTGTTGGATCTGCTTTGGTTTGAAAACAAATAGTTATTTACATGATCTTAAGTTTGCCATCTACGTGACTATTATTTAACGTCCACACACATATTTGATGTCCCAAAAAAGGTCAAATTTAAGCCTCAATATATTTTTACAGTGGCTTAAATTCAACATCTGCATGAACATATTCCATTATTTGACCAACTTTTAAGATTTATATCTTAAAGCACAAAAATCATAGAGGGACCAAATTTGCTTGAGATGTTCCTAAGACCAAAAACATTATACTCACTTGATCCACTGGCTCTAAGAGCTTTATAAAGTGCTTTTATAAAGTACATAAGATAGTTGGTCCATATGATTTGCATGACATCTACGTACCTGTCACAGAAAAAAGTCTTAAACTACCTGGGAGGTCAACTTTGCACTCTCATATCTTCTTTTTCTCTTCATTGCATGACCTGAAAATTAGCGCATAGCAACTAGGGTCTAAGATGAATAAACCCATATGATCATTTTCTCATGATATTGCCACATGTTTGGGATATGGCCTCATCAATATGCTCACTCAAATCTATTTGAGCTTCTTTTCAAATTGGCTAAGTATGGAAACATAGCAAATTTTGTCTGAGAGGCCAACTTTAAGTATTCATATCTTTTACTAAACTTAGATGCATGCCCTAGAATTTATATCATATGTTCTTGGGACTAATATGATCATAACCATATGACCAATTCCCCCTAACTCATCCACATGTGGTAATTATGATGTCATCAAATTACCTACTCAAAATTTCTACCACCAGACCCAAAATGTCTAGATGAACATAATGAAGAACCAGATGAGTACCATGCATTTCCATACTCATTCCAAGCACTCTTGAAATTCCTTAGGGTCTCTTCAACTCTATACTTATCCATTATAAATGATAATTTTCACTTTAAGTTAACTTAAAGTGTTTCAAAACCTTTCTAAGATGCAGGATCCCTTTGGTCCCCTCATTCCATCTAGAATTGGGTTTAAGTCATTTAATCATTTGGATTTTTCAGGATACTACACTACATCCAAGCAAGCTTTGTATGTGACCCAAAATCAGCCAACATTTTTGGAAACTCATAGGGAAGCATGCCTGCGACGCTTGAAAACCCAGACTAGTTTACCTAGTCTAAGCTATTGGGCATGGAGTCTCATCTCTACAACTAAGTTGATCATGAAGATGATACAAGGCTAACCATCTATAACCTCTCTTAAATAAACAAGGAAAAATAAAACAATAAAAACAAAGTACCCAAAGAATTTTATAAAAATAAATAATAGAATAGAAAGGAAATGTGCACAAGTCACTTAGAGGAAATCATAAAATCCACCTACCCTAAACTAACTAGTCAAAATAGAACCTATATAAAACCATTGACTGGTTGTAAAAAATAGTTACCCTTCCTCACTAATCTAATATACTTTATAGGCTTGAGGGAATCCAACCAAATATGGACAAGGAGTGGATAATGAACATATTGATAATACACCTCTTCAAGAGAGAATAAAACTAAACTTACCCACCCAATCTGATTGATTGGATAAACAAGCATCTTGAAGTGAATATGCAAGTTTATCTTGCTCTCCTTGATTCTCAAATTTGTTCTTTGGATTAAGAACAACCTATGATAACTCCTTGTCATCTTCCAACTAAGATAGGTATTTGATAAGACATCCTCTTGTCAATATAAACATTGAGCAATTAGATTTTACGTCATTCTTGTACTTTATTGTTCCATCATTATGCTCCTCAAGCACCATCAGATCATAGTCTCCCTGAAGAAGCACAGCCTAATTCCAAGATCTCAAACAAGTCTTCCAACTCCTTATCTCTTTCTATTTTATGAAAGTTGATCTTGAGTTAGTTAGGATTTTATTTGTGAAGCACATGTTCATATGATAAGCTTTGTTCACCCTTAAGTTCTCCTCCATCACACAAAGTGGTGGTTCATCAAGTGATACTTCCTTAGAACTCAATATATCTTCTTCATCAACCTCACTCAATATTTCATCTTTTTTATCAACTACAAATGAAGGTTGATTTGAAAATATAAGGTCCAAAAAGGCACCTTTATCTTGTTAAAGTTTTGATTTCCTTTCCATTATCTCTAATCCATCGAGGATATATTAATTCAATAACTCACCCTAAAGTGAACCATCTTTTAGTTCTTGGTTCTGGTCCTCTTCTTGATCCATGTATAATGGCTTTTTATTATTCCATTTAAGGTCTTCTCCATTTTTAACTCAAGGATTGTCTTTATCAAGATCCATCTTATTAGTTTCAAAGCCATGCCAAGAAGGTTGGTCCAAACCTGACTCTTCCCTTTAAGAATGAAGTGGGTTTCCTATTATGATCTCCTAATCATAGACACTAGCATTGTCCTCTTCAAGTTCATCAATGACTACAAACTCCTCCTCTATCTTTTATATAATAGTCTCCTCCTTCATATGGGAGATGATAAGAGGGTGAAGAAGTTCACCTTGCTTGTAGCTTAGGAGGGTATCCTTCTAGCTAGGGACTTTTAATGGTCTATTTGGTGGCTCTTGAGGGAAGGAGAGAGAGTTTTGAAACTCTTGTACACTAAGCTCATTGAGATAATCTATTTTTTCTTGATTTACTTTTGGTATAACATGTTCCTCCTTCAAACTGCCTATTGAGCTACCTCAACTAGCACCTCATCTTGCTGAAAGCCTTTCTGAATTGACTTCTATGAGAAAAAAGTATAGGGATCAACCTCTTTTTTTGAATTGATTCTTAGACCTTCATAAATAATGCCTCCTTTTTATGCATGCCTTCCTTGACTTATTACCATGAGGGGAATGTGTGGGAAACAATTTCATTTTCTTGATTTTGATTCTCTTCTTATTTCCTTATTTTTTGCTCTAATTCTTTGATTTGCCTATCTATATTCTCTTTGAAAATCCTTGCTTTAAGGTGGCCAGTGGCCTCATGAGGATAAGGAACACAAGAGGACTTGTATGAGGTACAAGAGGAGTCCTTAGGAAGGTAAATGGGATCTTAGATATCAATAATAGGATGTTCCACAATAGTCTCATTTTTTATTTGAAGGCTTTCTTTGATTGAATACCAAGAAGGGAAAGTCTTAGGAATACATGAATAACTTGGAGCATAAGAGGGGGCACTTAGAGTAGTTCTTTGGGGAAGGATGAGTGGACTATATGAGGGCTGAGGTGGTGTTTATGAAGCTACATAAGGTCGATAGAATGGGACTTACTTTTCTTCAAGGTTTCTTAGATTATCCTCAATACTTTAAATATAACCACTTATATCCAACATCTCACTTGAGAGGTTTTCCAATTTTCTCTCTCAATAGGTACCTATTTCTCTTTCATTAGTTGTAATTCTTATGTCATGAATGATGTGATCAGGGATATCTTGACCATCTCCCTTTTATGTATTAAGGCTTATCATGTAATTTTGATAACCTAAGAGCATTTTCCTCCAACTTGAAATGGATTGGTTTGGGGAAAAACTAGGGACATTTTGAGCCTAAAAAGGTTACTACACTAAATATTGAGAACCACTTGGGGTGAAGCCATAAACATTGCTAACTTGATATGAATGATATTGAGGTAGAGAAAAACCATTTTAAACAAAAGACGATTGATTGTACATACTAGATAATGATGATTAGGAAATTGGACTGCTCAAACTAGCTAATAGATGCTTGGAGTCACTATTGATGCTTGTAGAATTCCTCTAAAGGTTGATATGTAAAAGAACAACACTAAAAATCTTTCCACTACTTTGGAACTTAGTCCCATCGATTATGATATAAATTGTTGTAGGCTTAATTTTCACCCTTGGAGAGAGTTCTTCAGGCTCCCTCAAATTGAGCTAGACAATAGGAACAACCTCAAGTTATGGGTATCCTATAGTGAGGTTGAACTTCCAGAGTAGACTGACTTCCTCCTTGTTGCTCACCTAAAACTAATTCTAAACTAATGTTTCACAAGGAAAAGGGTTAGAAAGAGGATAAGGGATCCTAATAAAGTTAACTAGGTGATGCACCAAATATAAATGGGAGACTCCCATAAGTTTGAACCCGCATTAGATCTGTAGAAGACAATGCTAGCTCACATAACCTTAAGATCAAGCTAGTTACATAATTATTTCATAGAAGAGGTTCAGGAAGCAATGAATTTAAATAAAGAGGAGTTATAATACTCAATAAAATCCCACATTAATGGTGGAAAGAACACTAATCTATACCTACAACTTAGCTTGAATATACCCTAGAAAAGGAGGATTTTCCTTCACACAATACCATAATGCACAGGTCACTCAACACAGATCCAAGGCAAGAGATAGGCAAAAAAATCTTATATTTCATCAAGAGGTAGTTCTTAAAAATGCTTGATAAGGTCAAGTCTAATCAAGATGAGCATATTTTTCAATATCTTAGAGAGTATCCCTATCTCTCAAAAAGATTAAAAGAAGTCTAAAATTTGAGAATCCCCACAATAGGAATGAGACCAGGATATATAAAATAAGGGGAGAGAGATATGGGAACAATGCATTAGAGAGTGGAGAAAAGTCATCAAGATCAAGAAGTGAGGTGGGAGCTCATTGATTGTTTTCTATATTCATGCTTTGATCAACAAATGGATCTTTTATTATCCTAATAAACCTAAATCTCCTCTCATTAGCTGAGAGATCCCACTAGAGACAAGAGTTTCTTATACATGATCACAAAGTCTATCTGATCAAAATCAATGTTGTTAATTATTTTTTCAACTACCAGCTCACCACCTTAAGACCATAAGTCCACTTAACATGTTTAT
Organism: Torreya grandis; assembly: GCA_037957365.1. Taxonomy (NCBI): domain Eukaryota; kingdom Viridiplantae; phylum Streptophyta; class Pinopsida; order Cupressales; family Taxaceae; genus Torreya; species Torreya grandis. The sequence continues at coordinate 2,790,111 of JARHVA010001823.1, forward strand.
GGGGATCAAATCCTTGAATCCTAAAACTAACAATGCCATGTCGTGAATAGTGGTTAATACCTACTTTATTGATGATGGAGCCACATCGATAGATGAGACCCTTTGCATTAGACACATATTTGCTCCATTTTCATATTTGGATCATAGGTTCATCTATAGATGGAAAACCAATCTAATTTTATTGGTTTTCTTATAGTTTCTATATTAATGTAAACCTATATACTGCATAACCTCATTTCTAGATCCGAATAGGTTCAAATAGACTCATTATATCTCGATAGGAATTAAGAGTTCACCATATACATGAATCCTTATTAAAATGGCAAACATAGTTGTATAAATAACCCTACATGATACAAATTTATGAACTAAAAGAATGTATTTAGTGTTAATGGTGGTCCCATATGTTCTTTATTACCTTGGTTGAATTAGTGTGTCCCTTTAATAGCCTTGGATCAAGATTCAATGGTGATAGGATGATCTTGTAAGACCCATTTACTTCCATCAAAAATGGCTTCCCAACTTCTATAAAAAATCTTAGGCTCACCTTTATTCTAATTAACTATCAATATTTGACTCAGCTATTAACATATTGAACTTTGCTCATACCATCGATGCTGATCATTATGATCGAGTGAGATCCATTGATCTTTCCCTTGACTTGTCAATTCTATCTGAGCTAGTGCCATGTGTCAATCATGTATTAGTTATTAGGATTCATTATCAATCTATCATTTTACATGTTTACACCATGTGGTGGCTTTTTGATCTCCTTGACCTTTTGATCCATCTCACTTTATTGATCTTCCTTGATATGAATAAACACCAATTGTTGGATCCACTTTGGTTTGAAAACAAATGGCTATTTACAGGATCTTAAATTTGGCATCCACACAAATGTCATTTGACATCCACATAGATGTATCTAATGTCCCACAAAATATCAAATTTAAGCCTTAATGAATTTTTGTAGTGGCTTAAATTTGACATCTTCATGAATGTATCCCATTATTTGACCAACTTTGAAAATTTATATCTTGAATCACAAAAATCATTGAGGGACCAAATTTTATAGAAATGTTCCTGAGACCAAAAACATTGTACTCACTTGATCCACTAGCTATGAGAGATTTATAAGGTGAATTTATAAAATACACAAGATGTTGGTCTATATGATTTGCATGACATCTACGTACCTATCATAGAAAATAGTCTCAAACTACTTGGGAGGTCAACTTTGCACTCTCATATCTTCTTTTGTACTTCATTGCATGACTTGAAACTTAGCACATAGAAACTAGGGACTAAGATGAACAAACCCATATGATAAATTCATCTTGAGATTTCCACATGTGTGGGATATTTCCTCATCAATATGCTCACTCAGATCTATTTGAGCTTCTTTGCAAATTGGCTAAGTATGGAAACATAGCAATTTTTTCTGAGAGGCCAACTTTGAGTATTCATATCTTCTACTACACTTAGATGCATGCCATAGAATTTAGCTCATATTTTCCTGGGACTAATGTGATCACAACCATATGACCAATTCCCCCTAAATCATCCACACATGGTAATTATGATGTCATTAAACTACCTACTCAACATTTCTACCACTAGACCCAAAATGTCTAGATGAACATAATGAAGAACTAGATGAGTAACATGCACTTCCATACTCATTCCAAGCACTCTTGAAATTCTTTAGGTTCTTTTCAACTCTATACCTATCCCTTAGAAATGACTATTTTCACTTTAAGTTAACTTACAGTGTTTCAAAACCTTTTCAAGATGCAGGATCCCTTTGGTCCACTCATTCCATCCAAAATTGGGTTTAAGTCATTTAATCATTTGGATTTTTTAAGACACTACACTACATCTAGACAAGATTTATATGTGGGCCAAAATCATCCAACATTTTTAGAGATCATAGGGAAGCATGTCTGTTATGATTGAGAACCTAGACCAGTTTTCCTAGTCTAATCTATTGGGCATGGAGTCTCCTCTCTAAAACTAAGCTAATCGTGAAGATGATACAAGGCTACCCATATAGAACCTCTCTTGAAGCAACAAGGATAAAGAATAAAATAACAAAAAAATTCCCAAGGAATTTTGGAAAATGAAATAATAGAACATAAAGGAAATGTGCACAACTCACTTAGAGGAAAGCATAAAATCTACCTACCCTAAACTAACTAGTCAGAATGGAACCTATACAAAACCATTGATTGGTTGTACAATATAGTTTCCCTTCCTCACTAATCTAATAAACTTTATAGGCTTGAGGGTAGCCAAAAAAATATGGATAAGGATTGGATAATGAACATATTGACAATACACCTCTCCAAGAGAAAGAACAAAAATAAACTTACCCACCCAATCTGATTGATTGGACAAACAAGCATCTTAAAGTGAATAGGCAAGCTGATCTTGCTCTTCTTGATGCTTAAATTTGTGCCTTGGATTAAACACAACCTATGATAGCTCATCCTTGTCATCTTCCAACTAAGATATGTATCTGATAAGACATCCTATTGTTAATACAAACATTGAGAAATCAGATTTTACCTCATTCTTTTACTTTGTTGTTCCATCATTATCCTCCTTAGGCACCATCAAATCATAGTCTCTGCTACACCCCTAACCTATCACATGTATTAAGATAGGAATAACTGATTTATAGATTACTTATCCCTATTTGATGCTATACCACATTTATCTATGCATTCATTTGGTTAGTAAGTCAGCCTATGGAGTAACCATGGCCTAGATAGACTATATATAGGAGGTAGTAGATAATTATTTATCATCATATTGTGAATTCTACTCTTATTGAAACTTGTGAAGGTTTCCCCCTTGAAGTGGCTTGTCTATTATCATATATTCTAATATATTTTAGTCATATTTGGATCTATTTCTTCTATTCTACTTTATTGTTTAAGTAATTTCATTACAAGTGGTATCAAAGCTGCGATTTGGGCAATCTTATGGGTGAAACCCTAATTTTTTAAATTTGGCTATATCTAAAAAATGGTTCTAAATTTATCTAAAATTTTTTTATTGGAGGTGATAAATCATTAAATTAATATTCCATTAAAATTTATGCTCATTTTGATCTATTTTTAAAAAGTTATCACCATTTTATGGTTTTTCATAAAATTGCTCTATAGTGCGTAATTCCAAAAAAAATTGAGTTATTTACATTTTTGGAAAGTTCAAAAAATTTTGGCTAGGGTATTTTATTTGTATGTTTTGATTTGAGGCTGACATAAGTCCAAAATTTCTTGGTCAAAGTTGGGTCAAAAGTGTCAATTAGGGTCGACATCGTACATCCCTTTTATGGTAGGTCCACAAAATTAGGGATAAGGAAAGGGTGTTGAAACTCTAGGTAAAAATCCTAAAAATGAATATATGGAGTTAGAATGGGGATGTACTATATACTTAATACTAGGGTTCTCTGACATAGATCACAAAGTGAGGTGTAAGGCATAAAATCTAATATGAAATCCATACAATATAGTTTGGTAGATATCATGATGGATTTGAAAAATAATCAGTCAAACAATCTAGCTATCACTATTGCATAACCCCACTAGGGTGGTTCTCCCAACCAATCTACTTTAAATCCAACTACATTGCCATAGAGGAACCTATTACCAAAGCTGGATATGCATAAATTTGATGGAAAAGATCCACTTAATTGGATTAACCAAATAGAGAATTTTTTTGATCTGCATCAGATCTTAGGTGGCTAGAAGGTTACCATGACATCCTTGTATCTTGAACTTGATCAATTTATTTGGTATTGATGTTTGTGTGCTTAAAAGAAAAAGATGACTCTCAGTGGCCCCTGGTCAATTTTTATAGAGGAGCTACAATTACACTATGGCAATAGTGTGATAGAGAATTACTTCAGCGAACTAGAAAAATTGTGATAGACTGGCTCCATCAAGGATTATATTCATCATGTTTAGAACCTATCCTTACATGTGGAGATAATTTCTAAGGAGAACTTGAATGACCTATTTTTGGGTGGACTCAAGGACCACCTTCAACATGAGGTATGCATATTTAATCCACTTAAGATTTTTGATTCTATTATCATGGCACACAGAGCTGAGGAAAAATTCATAGCCAACAAGAAGCAGCCATTCACTCACTTCAAAGATCATAGCGTATCGATACCAACATTTCTTCCACTTACCAGATTGATCCCTCAGCAAATTAAAGAGAAGTGTGTAAAAGGATTATGTTTCAGTTATGATAGCAAGTGGAGCAAAGGACATAGATGTGTTGAGAAGTTATTCTACATTGAGGGATCCAATGAAGATAAAGAAGAAGATGATGCCTCCAATGATGATGAGGAAGAGATAGAGGAGATACCAAAAGATTCCCAACCTATAATCTCTTGTCATGCACTTGCAAGTATTATCACTCCACAAACTCTTAAGGTGGTGGGTTTCCTCAATAAATAGAAGGTGATAGTGTTGATTGATTCAAGGAGCACACATCACTTCATCAACCATAAGTTTGCCACTTGATTGAATTGTTTCATCTACCCAACACCAAAATTTTAGGTCATGATTGCAAATGGTAGCACAATTAATTGTTCAGGCAAATGCCATAGTATTAAGCTTCCTATGGGTGAGTATAATCTTGATTCTCCTACATTTGTTATTCCCATGGGTAGCACAGACATTATTTTGGGAGTCCAATGGCTCAAAACCTTTGGTACCATTGAGATGAACTTCCAAGAACTATTCATGTGCTTTCATTCTGAAGGTAGGAAAATTGAACTATGTGGATTATAGGCAAAATCTCCACAATTGATTAGTTCACATCAGATGACCAAGATGCTAAAAAAGGGGGTAGAGGGAATTATTTCATGAGTTTAACCCACATAGGCATCTACACATCCTGATCTATAGATGATTCTTGATGACCACCCATCTATTTTTGGGGCCATGCCAAAAGGACTACCACCAAAAAGAGAACATGATCATGCCATTCAACTACTTCCAGGGAGTCAACCACCAAATATCAGACCATATAGATATCCATATGCATAGAAGAGTGAATTCAAAAGGATGGTCCATGAGATGCTAGAGGCAAGGATCATCAAGCACAGCCAAAGTGCATATTCATCACCAATGGTCATGGTGTGGAAGAAGGATGATACATGGAGGATGTGCCCAGATTATAGGGAACTCAACAAGTACACTATCAAAGATAAGTTTCCTATTTTAGTAATTTATGATTTACTTGATGAGTTTCATGGTGCTACTTATTTCACAAAATTGGATCTTCACTTAGGGTACCATCAAATTAGAATCAAGGATGAAGATGTTCATAAAACTACTTTTAGAACACATGAGGGCCATTATGAGTTTTTGGTAATGCCCTTTGGTCTTACAAATGCACCATCTACTTTTCAGAGCTTGATGAACACTATTTTTAGGCCTTTTTTAAGGAAGTTTGTGATGGTTTTCTTTGATAACATATTGATTTATAGTTAGACATGGGAAGCACATCTTCAACATGTGAAATAGGTGTTGATAGTTTTGGAGAAGCATCAGCTTTATGTGAAGCCATCCAAATGTGCTTTTGGAGTACAGGAGGTAGAGTACCTAGGTCACATTGTTTCCCATGAAGGTGTCAAAGTTGATCCCTAGAAGATCAAAGCTATGATGGAATGGCCCATGCAAAAAGCTCTCAAAAACCTCTGAGGGTTCCTAGGACTAATAGGTTACTACTGAAGATTTGTGAAAGGTTATGGTAGCATAGTGGCTCCACTCACTACATTTCTAAAGAAGGATGCCTTCCATTGGAATGATTCTTCCACCAAAGCATTTGAGAAACTAAAAGTAGCTATGTATACCACTCTAGTTTTGACTACTCCAAACTTCTCAAAGACATTCATTGTTGAATGTGATGCTTCTAGATCTAGGTTGAGAGTGGTACTAATTTAGGAAGGAAGACCCATTGCATTTGAGAGTCATCAATTCAAAGGTATGAATCTACAAAAACTTGTCTATGAGAAAGAAATGATGGCTATTCTTTATGTAGTTAAACAATGGAGGCCTATCTAATGGGTAGACACTTTAAGGTTAAAATAGATCATGATAATCTCAAATACTTTTTGGCACAAATATTATCATCTGAGGAACAACAAAATTGGGTAACCAAAATGTTAGGTTATAATTTTGAAATCATCTACAAGAAGGGTAAAGATAATGTAGTATCAGATGCGCTATCCAGACAGGGTACATCCACAGAAGCATTACTTTATGCAATGTCCATGTTGCAAGCAGATTGGGTGGATGAACCCAGGTTAGAATGGGAGCAAGACAAGGATACACACATTTTGATTTAGAATCTCTATCAAGGTACTTTATCCTCTGACAAATTTGAATGGAAAGGTAATGTCCTATGGTATAAGGGTAGGTTATACTTGTGAAAAAATTTAGAGCTTAAGCATAAGATTCTTGGGGAGTTGCATGCATCTCTAATTTGGGGACACTCAGGGTTCTTGAAAACTTATCACAGAATTAAGAAAGAATTATTTTGGGAAGGACTCAAGGGAGATGTACAAAAGTTTGTGGTAGAATTCTTGATATGCCAATAGAATAAAGGTGAGACAATTAAGACCATGGGTCTGTTACAACCGTTAGCAATTCTTAGTCAAAGGTGGGAGGAGGTATCTATGGATTTCATCACAAGGTTACCTTGTTCTGAAGGTAAGAATTTTATCTTGGTCATTGTGGATAGGCTTACAAAATATGCCCATTTTTGTGCTCTCTCACACCCATATTTAGCAAGTATAGTAGCAGCTATTTTTCTGGAAGCAGCTCTAAAATTACATGGAACTCCAAAAATAATTATAAGTGATCATGATCCTATTTTCACTACTAATTTTTGGACTGAACTATTTTCTTGTTTGGGTACTTAGCTAGATCATAGCTCATCTTACCACCCCCAATCTGACAGATAAATAGAAGTGGTTAACAAATGTTTATGGGGGTTTCTCCATTATTTTGTATCGAATAAATAGGATTGTCGGGTTAAATGGCTACCACTTGTAGAATGGTGGTATAACACATCTTTTCATACCTCTTCTAAAATGTCTCCATTTCTAGCACTATATGGTTACCATCCACCTTCCATCACTTCTTCATTAAAGGTGCAAACTAAGGTTTGAGATGTGGAGGAGCACATTCATCACCAACAAGAGGTTTTGTCTAGTTTGAGAGAGAATTTGGCGTTGGCACAAAATAGGATGAAGCAACAAGCAGATTAACACCGTAGCGAGAAAAATTTTGAGGTGGGTAACTGGGTATTTATATGTTTGTATCCTTACAAGCAGATGTCCTTGAAGCAACAAAAAAAGGAAAACAAACTTGCTCTTAAGTATTATGGCCCTTATCAGGTTCTACAAAAAATTGGAAGTGTGGCTTACAAGCTCAAGTTACCTCATTCATCTCGCATACACCCAGTAGTTCATGTTTCCTATTTGAAGATGGTCATTGGATAGAAAGTTTCAACCTAGACAGAGCTCCCAGAACTAGATGAATAAGGATGAGTCATTTTGGAACTAGAGAAGATCCTCCAAACATGTAAAAAGAGGTTGAGAACCAGAGAGATTAGGGAATATTTGATCAAGTGGAAGAACCTGAGTAGTGAATATGTAACTTGGGAAGGTGAAGATTTTTTGCAACAACATCCAGAGTTGTTCAACGTTGAGGACAATGTTGGTTTGAAGGAGAAGGGCATGCTACGCCCCTAACCTATTACATGTATTAAGATAGGAATAGTTGAATTGTGGCTTAATTATCCCTCTTTTATTCTATATCACATTTCTCTATGCATTCATTTGGTTAGTAGGTCAGCCTATGGAGTAACCATGGCCTAGATAGACTATATATAGGAGGTAGTGGGTAAGTGTTTATCATCATATTATGAATTCTGCTCTTATTAAAACTTGTGGAGGTTTCCCCCTCAAAGTGGCTTGTCTATTATCATATATTTTGATATATTTTATTCATATTTGGATTTATTTCTACTCTTCTACTTTATTGTTAAAGTAATTTCATTACAGTCTCCCTAAAGAGGCACATAGCCTGATCCCAAGATCTCAAACAAGTCTTCCAACTCTTTATCTCTTTTTGGTGTATGCAAACTGATCTTGAGTTGGTTAAGATTTTCTCCCTAAATCACATGTTCATATGATAAGCTCTGTTCACTCTCAAGGTTCTCCTCCATCACACAAAGTGGTGGTTCATCAATCTATACTTCCTTAGCACTCAAGATATCTTCTTCATCAACCTCACTCAAGATTTCATCTTGTTTCTCAACTATAAATGAAGGTTGATTTGAACATATAAGGTCCAAAAAGACACCTTTGTCTTACTCAAGGTCTGGTTTTCCTTCCATCAGGGATATCTTAATTTAATAACTCACCTTGAATTGAACCACCCTCTAGTTCCTAGTTTTGATCCTCTTCTTGATCTATGTAGAATGGACTTTTGGTAGTCCATTCAAGGTCTACTTCATTTTCAATTCGAGGATTTTATTCATCAAAATCCATCTTACTAGTGTCAAATATATGCCAAGAGGGTTGGGCCAAGCTTGACTTTTCCCTTTAAGAATGAAGTGGGTTACCTATTATGATCTCCTCATCATAGAAACTAGGATTGTCCTCTTCAAGTTTACCCATGACTGCAAGCGCATCCTCTATATTTTGTATAACAAGCTTCTCCTTCATATGGAAGATGGTGGGAGGGTGAATAAGTTCACCTTGCTTATAGCTTAGAATGGTATCCTTATAGCTAGGGACTTTGAATGGTCTCTTTGGTGGCTCTTGAGGGAAGGAAAGAGAATTTTGAAACTATTGTACATGAAGGTCAATGAGTTGACATATGGTTTATTTATTTACTTTTGGTATAACCTGTTCCTCCTTCAAAACCACCTATTGGGTTGCTTCAACTAGCACCTCCTCTTGATGAAATCCTTTTGAAATTGACTTCCATGAGGTAAAAGTATAGGGAGAAACCTCTTTTTCTTGAAATAGTTCTTGGACCTTCATAACTAATGCCTCCTTTTTATGCATGCCTTCCTTGACTTATTTCCATAAGGGGAATGTGTGGGAAACAATTTCCTTTTCTTGATTTTTATTCTCTTCCTCTTTCCTTATTTTTTGATCTAATTCTTTGATTTGTCTATCTATATTCTCTTTAACAATCCTCTCTTTAAGGTGGTCAGTGGCCTCCTGAAGATAAGGAACACAAGAGGGCTCATATGAGGTACAAGAGGAGTCTTGAGGAAGATAAGTGGGATCTTGGATATCAACAATAGGCTATTCCACAATAGTCTCCTTTTTTCTTTAAAGCCTTTCTTGGATTGAATACCAAGAAGGGAAAGTATAAGGAATACATGAAGAACTTGGAGCATAAGAGGGGGCACTTAGAGTAGTTCTTTAGGGAAGGATGGGTGGACTATATGAGGGTTAAGGTGGTGTATATGAAGCTACATAAGGTCGATGGAATGGGACCTACTGTTCTTTAAGGTTTCTTAGCTTATCCTCAATGCTTTAAATGTAACCATTTACATCCAACATCTCACTTGAGAGGTTTTTCCAATTTTCTCTCTCAATAGGTGCCTATTTCTCTCTCATTAGTTGCAATTCTTATGTCATGAATGATGTGATCAAGGATATCTTGAACATCTCCCCTCTATGTATTAAGACTTATCATTTACTTTTGATATCCAGAGAGCATTTAGCTCCAACTTGAAATGGATTAGTTTGGGGAAAAACTAGGGACATTTTGAGCCTGAAAAGGTTACTACACTAAATCTTGAGAGCCACTTGGGTTGAAGCCATAAACATTTCTAGCCTTATATGAAGGATGTTGAGGTAGATAAAAAAAACATTGTGATCAAAAAATGATTTATTGTACATACTAGATAATGATGATTAGGAACTTGGACTACTCAAACCAACTAATAGATGCTTAGAGTCACCATTGATGCATGTAGAATTTTTCTAAAGGCTGATATGTAGAAGAACAACACCAAAAATCCTTCCACTAATTTGTACCTTAGTCCCACCGGGCATGATACAAACTATTTTAGGCTTAATTTTCACCCTTGGAGAGAGTTCTTCAAGATCCCTCCAATTCAGCTAGACAATGCAAACAACCTCAAGCTGTGGGTATCCTATAATGAGGTTGAACCTCCAAAGTAGGCCGACTTCCTCCTTGATGCTCACCTAAAACTAATGATAAACTAATGCTTCACAGGGAAAAGGGTTAGAAAGAGGATAAGGGATCCTAATAAAGTTAATCAGGTGATGCACCAAAAAGAAATGGGAGACTCCTATAAGCTTGAACCCACACTAGATCTGTAGAAGACAATGCTAGCTCACATAACATCAAGATCAAGCTAGTTACATAAGTATTTCATGGAAGAGGTTTAGGAAGTCATGATTGTAAATAAAGAGGAATTATAATACTCACTAAAAGCTCACATTAATGGTAGAAAGAACACTAATCTAGACCTACAACTCAACTTGAATATACCCTAGAAAAGGATCAAGAAAGAAGGACCATGGATGAGGAATATTCTCCTTCATACAATACCATAATGAATATTTAACTCAACACAGATCCAAGGCAAGAGATAGGCAAAAAAATTACTATATTGCATCAACAAGTAGTTCTTACAAATGCTTGGTAGGGTTAAGCCTCATCAAGATGAGCATATTTTTCAAAATCTCAGAGAGTATCCCTGTCTCTCAAAAATATAAAAAAAGTCTAAAATCTGAGAACCCCCATAACAGGAATGAGACCAGGATATATAGAATAAGGGGGAGAGAGAGATGGGAACAATGCATTAAAGAGTGGAGAAAAGTCATCAAGATCAAGAAGTGAGGTAGAAGCTCATTGATTGATTTCTATATGTGTGCTTTGATCAACAAATAGATCTTCTATTGTCCCAATAAAACTCAATCTCCTCTCATTGGCTGAGAGATCCCACTAGAGACAAGGGTTTGTTATACATGATGACAAAGTCTGTTTGAGCATAATCAATGCTCTTAACTACTTCTTCAACTACCAGCTTAGCACCTTGAGACCCTAAGTCCACTTGACATGTTTATGAGGATCAAATATTTGAATCCTAAAACTAACAATGTCATGTCATGAATGGTGGTTAATACCTTCTTTATCGATGATGGAGCCACATCGATAGATGAGATCCTTTGGATTAAACACATATCTACTCCATTTTCATATTTAGATCATAGGTTCATCTATAGATGGAAAACCAATCTAAGTTTATTGGTTTTCTTATAGTTTCCATATTAATTCAAACCTATAGATTGCATAGCCTTAGTTCTAGATCTAAATAGGTCCAAATAAACTCATTCTACCTCTATAAGAACCAAGAGTTCACCATATACATGGATCTTTCTTAAAATGGCAAACATAGATACATAAATAATCTTGTAGGATATAAATTTATGAACTATAAGTACTTATTTAGCCTTAATGGTGGTCCCATATGTTCTTTATTACCTTGGCTACATCAGTGTGTCCCTTTAATGGCCTTGGATCAAGATTCAATGGTGACAGGACAATCCTGCAAGACCCATTTGATTCCATAAAAAATGGCTTCCCAGCTTCTATCAAAAATCTTGGGTTCACCTTTATTCTAATTGACTATCGATATCTGACTCAGCTATTGACATATTGGCCATTTCTTGCACCATTAATCTTGATCATTATGATTGAGTGAGAGCCATCGATCTTACTCGTGACTTGTCAACTCTATTTGAGATGGTACCACGTGTTAATCATGCATTAGTTCTCAAGATTTATTGTTAGTTTGCCTCTTTATGCACTTACACCATGTGGTGGCTTCTCTAGCTCCTTGACCTTTTGACCCATTTCATTCCATCGACCTTCCTTGATATGAATTAAGGGCAATCGTTGGATCCACTTTGGTTTGAAAATAAATGGCTATTTATCAGATCTTAAGTTTGATATTCATATGACTGTCATTTGATGTCCGCATAGATGTATTTGACATCTCATAGACAATAAAATTAAGCCCCAATGTATTTTTATATTAGTTTAAATTTGACATTTGCATGAACGTATCCCATTATTTGACCAACTTTGAAGATTTATATCTTGAAGCATAAAACTCATGGAGGGACCAAATTTGATGGAGATGTTCCTGAGACCAAAAACATTATGCCCACTTGATCCATTGGATCCAAGAGATTTATAAGGTATATTTATAAAATTTACAATATATTTGGTCCATATGATTTGCATGACGTCTACGTACCTGTCACTAAAAATAGTCTCAAACTACTTGGGAGGTCAACTTTGCACTCTCATATCTTCTTTTGCACTTCATCGCATAACCTAAAAATTAGTGCGTAGAAACTAGGGACTAAGATGAATAACACCATATGATAATTTTATCTTGATATTTCCACACATGTGGGATATGGCTTCATCAATATGCTCATTCAGCTCTATTTGAGTTTCTTTGCAAATTGGCTAAGTATGAAAACTTGGTAAATTTTGTCTGAGAAGCCAAATTTAAGTCTTCATATGTTCTATTGACTTAGATACATGCCTTATAATTTAACTCATATGCTCATGGGACTAATGTGAACACAGCCATATGACCAATTCCCCTCAACTCATCCACACATGGCAATTATGATGTCATCAAACTACCTACTCATTATTTCTGCCATTAGACCCAAAATGTCTAGATGAACATAATGAATAACTAGATGAATACCATGCACTTCCATACTCATTCTAATCACTCTTGAAATTTCTTAGGGTCTTTTCAAATCTATACCTATCCTTTAGAAATGATAATTTTCACTTTAAATTAACTTAAAAAGTTTCAAAAGCTTTGCAAGATGTAGGATCCCTTGTTTCACTCATTCCATCTAGAATTGGGTTTAAGTAATTTGGTCATTTGGATTCGTTACGACACTACACTACATCCAAGAAAGCTTTGTATGTGGGCCAAAATTAGATAACCATTACTATCTAGATATCACCATTGTTCACATCATGCATCTTAAGATATGATGTGATCACATACTATGTACCTCATTGATATATCTACCTAGACATGCTACTCATATATGTTACATGACACATTCACATATTATATAGTTATCTTATGCTTTTGAGGTAAGGTGAATATCATCTTTTATTTCCCCTCACCTCAAAAGGTGAACATATTAATGGGGGCATGTCATAAGGACATGGCTTTCACAGTTGGCATAATTCACATATTCAGATATATAGTGAGGCCATGTTATGGAAAAATGTTCTCTGCATTTTTCATAGTTCACAAATTCAGATATATAATGGGGACATGTTATGGAAACATGTTCTCCACATTTGTCACAATTCACATATTCAGATATATAGTGGGGTTATGTTTTTGAAACATGTTCTCCACACTTATACTAGCTCTCAGTTTTTAGATTTTAGTACGGACATGTTTTAGAAACACATTCTCCACACTTGCATAGTTGTAAATTGGTCAAATTGCACAGTTATATGATTCAAATACATATTTTTTTTAGAATTATATACATTGGTGCCATTTTTATACCCAAGTTTCAACATGAGACATATATAGAGTTCATATTTTATGCAAAGAGCATAAAAATTACAAAATTAAAATCAGTTTCAAATTTTAAGATACTTCTACAGACTTTAGCTCACCATGTTGGATTGTTATGGATAATTATTGAGGCAATCTACTATAGCAATTAGTTCATTTTTTATATGGTTGAGGTGATTAGATCACTCAATATTGCCAAGTTTATGGGTTGGACTTGATTATATGATCAAAACTCACCAGATTTATAGTGTGGCTTGACTTGGATCAAGTCATGCTCAGTAGGTTATAAGTATGTTTAAGTTACATGATTGAGCTAATATCAACTATTGGGTGGTAATTCACCTTTTCTCCAAGGTTGGGGGCAAGTTTTTACTTTAACATGTGTGTGTGTGTGTGTGTGTGTGTGTGTGTGTGTGTGTGTGTGTGTGTGTGTGTGTGTGTGTGTGTGTGTGCACGCGCGTGTGCGTGCACTTCCAAATTTATATTTTTCCTAAACTCAGTTTAAATGATTCATAATGATACATCCTTTCAAATCAAACTATGAAAAGGCATGGTGATTGCATCAATATACATTTACACTCCTAAAGCTTGTTCTTTCTATTTCAATAATTTCAATGCTTTCAAATTCAAATTATATGCATTGATTATATATTGTAACATGTTCTTAGTTTTAGGTTAGTCACCACAAAAGCACTCAAGTTGGGTTCATAAAAATGCAAGGTGTGTTATACACACCTAGGTACATTTTTTTTTTTCTTTTAAACTACTAATTATATTACTAGATTAAAGGGAAGATAAATGTAGACACTGAATCTAAATTATATAACACCTCGATTTTGTGCACTTTGAAAATATATATCTTAGATACACCTTCAACTTTTAAACCTTCCCACTATTGAAAGGCTCGCATACACTATCTTTTCGTACCAAATTGATTATCTCTTAGACTAGAAATTGTTATTCTGATGATCCAGACCTTATATCATACTCAAAGTGCTATAAACATATTTATCCTCTGTCTCTGCAAATTTGTGGCCTATACCTATTTTCTCGCTTCTCGGACACTTGTGTTCTGGCTAGATGCCTAGGTCAACACTAGTGTCATATTCCAACGCAAATGTCTAGTGCCCTAAAGTCATCAAATTTTTACATTAAATGTATATTTATGGTCATCTTAAGTACCTTAATGTGAGATATTTCTAATATATATATATATATATATATATATATATATATATATCATCTAGCATAGACCTAAAAAATCATAAGACAACTTACCAAAAGTATTCAATCAAGTATTTGTGTGAGTAAATCTTCCCTATTTTCTCCTATTTCCATATCAACCATAAGGACATGTACAGGATTGAAGTACTGAAGGATCACCCCATGAGATATACTTTTCAAGTTACAAGTTATGTCACTATTGTACTTGTTTATTACACATTGCATCCTTATGCACATATAGGCCAACACGTATCTGAGAAAACTACATGAGTCTGAGGCCCTCTTTGGAGTAGTGACTATGTATGCAACATCCACATACAGAGGGGTCTTTGAGGTTAGTTCAATATTGTGAACTCAATATCCCATTTTTTCCATAGCCACTATGAAGTTGAAGAACTACTATTTTTCTATTTGACAAGGAGCGACAACCCATGATCTAAATATGAGCACACTAAAGCAAAGGTGACATAGAAACCAAAATATACCAGGTGGTCACATCCAAATCTATAATGTATTATGTAATGGACACTTGTGTCCAAGTTAGATAAAATCATTGGCGCAAGTGTTTGAGGCTACAAAAGTCAAATTTCTAGAATATAAAAATTGATCTAGGACACTGACTCAATCTATTTCTAACCTATTCCCCATTCAGATTCACATTTACAAAATAAACCAACTAAATACTTTTGTTTATATTTCATTATTATATCAATCAATAGTTGCACTTATTAATTTTAGCATATCTTAATATTTAAATTTAAAATATTATTTATATAAATTTGTAAATTAATTGACCTATTATAAATATTTTTATCATCCTTATACTTATTTATTTTTATATTCTTAATTTTATGTTATATTAACCCATTTCAATTTAAAATTAAAAAATAAACACACACATATATATAAATAATGTTAACATAAAATTTTAATAAAAAATAAATTATAAATAAAACCAAAACTTATTATAATAGCCATTGCCAATTTTTATTTATTTCTTTATTTAAAATATTGCCATAATTGATTTTACTCATCTATCCTACTGAACGAGTTAATGCTTTGAACCGTGGTGGCTTGGGCTCTTTTCAGGTAGGAGATACATTATATGTTGCAAGTACAATAACTTTGATGTATAAATTATTTTAAATAAAATTCATGGTACAATGTTAAGAAATGAGTATTTGCTATGCTATTTTTAATTTTTATTTTACATTTATATTTTCATTGTGGAAGAACTGCAGATTGTATCTTAAATCCCCCTTTCCTTTCTCTGTATAATTTAAATACCCTTTTCCATATATATGTGTGAAGAAACCAAGTTACGTTTCTATTATTATCTATTTATTATAATTGATGTTCCATTCCCTTAAACTGTTTCCTTCATTATCTCGTCAGACTCATAAATTTGAAATAAGACACTCAAAATGGTGCAGATTAATTTGCTCGCCACACCCTTCTGTTTACCTTTTTCACTTTTTAATCTACAACTTGTCTGTATCTTCTATTGTGCTTTCGTCCTACCCTTTCACCTCTCCTCTCACTTTCCCTTTTACAAGTTGTATAATAAAACAAAGCAATTGTTGCACACCATTTACCAATGAACCCCACATCATTTTCTGCAATGTGTGCTGCATGTTCTTCATTACTGTTTTTTATTGTTTTATATACAGCAACCATCAAAGCCAGTACAATTATAATTCATAAGAATCTAAAGCCATTGAAATCCTTACAGGATTTCCTGCAAATTTGAACGACCCAGCTTTTTAACAATGAAAGTTTATATTTGATGTGACAGAGGAGCCAATGGAACCCACTATACTAACATGTACTACAAATCAGAAGAGCTTAACCATCATGTACTTCATATAGCAGAGGGTTGACCATCAGTCACCTGATATAAATATAAGGATAATGTTATTATTGTTATGTTAATATTTGTTGATTGATGGTCAATAATCTGCTTCTTCTATGAATCAGAAGTACAGGATCTTAAGTAGAATTACATCAATTTATATAAAAATAGTGTTATTATTTTTATATTAATATTTGTTGATTGATCGCCAATGACTTATCTGCTATATGAATTAGAAGTAGCAGATTCAAAATAGAACTACATTAATCTATATAAAGATAGTATTATTATTCCTTATGTTAATCCTTGTTGACTGATAGTCAATACACTGTTTACTATATAGATTAGAAGTAGCAGATACGAAATCAAAATACATTCAATCTATATAACAATAATATTATCATTTTTATATTAATCTTTTTTGATCGATAGTCAATAATTTATCCGCTATATGAATTAAAAGTAGCAGATCCAAAATAAAACTCCATTAAAATTAATATAAAGATAGTATATTATCCCTTATGTTAATCTTTGTTGATACCCTGTCTGCTATATAAACGAAGTAGCAGATACAAAGTAGCAATACATTAATCTATAGAAGAATAATATTATCACTTTATGTTAATTTTCATTGACCGATAGTCAATAACTTATTCACTATATGAATCAGAAGTAACGTGTCCTAAATTAAACTACATTAATTTATATAAAAATAGTATTATTATCCCTTATATTAATCCTTGCTGACTGATAGTCAATATCCTGTCTGTTATATAGAGCAGAAGTAGCAAATACTAAGTAACCGATTCTAAATTGAAATACATCAATCTATCTATGTATATGAGGTTAGGTCAGAAGGCAAAAAGCCATGCAATTATTAACTTAAACTTGCATAATAAAAATGATATGACCAATTAAAATCATAATTGATAACCATAAAATAATAGAATTGCGCCCATTCAGCTTCAGTTCTTAGGAGGCTTTGTATTGAATAAAATCCAAAACAGAGGTGCAATCTCTGAACCCAACTCATCTGCTTGGATAGAACGTTAGGATATATAGAGAGGTGAGCATGGCAGAAAAAGCTAGTGTTGTCAAAACATTCATTTTACCATTGGACTTGCTTGAAGATTTTAGCGTTGGGATAGCCGACTTCTGGTCATGTATTAACGTGCTCCAGGCGCTTCAAGCACCCAATGCTCTCAATCAAAAATGGGTGAGCATCACGCAATATGCCAGTGCAGGTCCAAATCCAGATATAACTTTCTCTGCTGAACTTAACATCTTATTTTGTACGGGTAGAAGCGGGTGGAAAAGTTTGCAGTGTCCGCGGGGTACAAATTTTAGCTGCCATATAATTTGTTCTCATGTTTGTTTGAGCCATGGAATACCATTTCCGTATCCCCGCGACGCCATTTTCGTAGCATGCCAAAATCCTTCCCCTGAACAAATAAATCTGGCCCACTGCTCTGCGCAAATGATGTATGTAAGCTCGTTGTTTCAGCCACCCTATTACAGACATATATTCCTGCAATGGTTTCGCCGATATCTCATCTCTCTAGCGCCTTCCCTCAGCGCTGCAAGTATTGTTAACTAGGCTGGAATTGTTTTATACGGAAGTGGTATGAAAACCTCTTCATTATTTTAAGGCCACCTGTGAATAAATCTTTCACAATTGTATTTTAAGGGATAGTTGAATCTCTGCGAAAAAACAATTTGTGCGTGTTATAATATGCGGTTGAAATCATAAATATCTGTATTTAGAAAATAATAGGCATTTACATTATCAAAATTATTTATAATAAAATTTTAATTTTAATAACTTAACTTTTTATATCCTATACATATATAAATATCATTCTCATCAGTCTATTTTAACATTATTTTTAAAATTTGACAAAACATTTATTATTAATTACAGAAGTGCTTTCATTATTTTTAAATTGCAAATCTGATTTTTTGAAGGGCCTAAGCCTTTAGTAACATTTATCACTGTCGGAATGATTATATTTTAAAAATTAATATAGTTTAATATGTATTTTACTTCATTGTGTCACATTAATGTAAAGAAGCAAAGAATAAAATGTTGTGGGTATAATAAAAGTTAAAAAATATAAGTTAAAAGAAAGAAAGAAGGTTTTTGTTTTTTTAAACTTTTGGGTAGTGTTAATTAATTATTCAAAAATAAAGATATTTATATTTTGAAAATAAAAGTTATATTTATATTATAATATAAATATTATTAATAAAAATAGTAATTTATAAAAAGTTACAAAGTAAAATTAGATTTTTATGTTATGAAAAAATATACAACATTCATAAAAAATATTAATAATTAGAAAATAGTTATTTTCTTTTACACTTTAATTATAATATTTCATTTTTTCTCACTATTTATTTTAGGGGTTGATATGTATTTATTAATATATAACTCATTTTTTAATTTTGTGATTTTTTTTGTTTTGATCTTGAAATTTATAATTTTCTATTTTATGGTGAGAGAGGGATTTTAGTGGACAATAAAGGATCTTCTTTTAAAATATGAGAGAAGATAGACTCTACTTTGTGGTTGAACGCTACATCGTTCTAGTTTACTCTTTTTTTAGTTGGCTTTCGTTATTATTTTATTTTTTCCAAACTTTCTATGTCAGATTAATTAAAGTCTCACTGAAAGATATTTTGCGACCTGTTGCTTTGCCTCGTCTTTCTTTAATAGTGCCATGTTGTCTTCATGGAAAGAGTTGTCATTTATAGTGAGTTTTTTTGTTTCTTTGTTATTTTCGCATTTTTGAGTTATTGAGAAATAAGATCTTTTTTATATTCCAAAACCGGTTCATAACTTCAATCAAAAACATTTATCCTATCTAATAAAAAACCACCTTTCATTTTAAAACTTATAATTTTATATAGATTAAACGTATGCTTATATTTAAAAACAAAAATTCAAATTAATAAACTTTTAAAATAATCATAACTTTTCTTACTCAAAAACTCAGAGATAAAAAATATTAATTTAAAATATTATAAAAATGAAATTTTATCAACCATTCTCTCCATTTAACAAAAATCTTGTCTTTTTATCTTTACACCACATTTTTCATAAGAAAATCGAAAGTTGAACAAATCATTATTATATGTTAAAAATAATGGACAAAAAAGTCATTAGTTAGAGATGGTGGACAAAACATTGTCCATAGTAATAATAATATATGTGGCAAAGATACTAACTAAAAATACGTGGTAAAGAATTTTTTTTTTTTTTTAAAAACAGTAAATCAAATTATATAAGAGTTCATTCTACATCTCATTGAACTTTGTATTATTCAATTAATTAATAAAATTAATATTTTTTGAATAAATATATATTTTGTTCATTTTTTTATAAATATAATAATGAACCAAAAAAATATGATAAACAAAACATTTTTTTTAATGATAATAAAATATAATATAAACATTAACTAAAAATATGTGAGAAAGAAATTTAAAATAAAATTATATATATATATATGAGAGTTCACTCCATATCTCATTAAGCTTTGCATCATCTGATCAAATAATAAAATTAATATTTCTTTGATAAATATGTACCTTGTTCATATTCCTTGATAGATATAAAAGTGGACAAAGAAACTTATTCATTCTATTTGAAGACATTCGATAAGGTAATCTTATTTCAGTTAATATTGTTTGGAACTTCCATTCTATACTATTATTTCATGATTTCAGTGTTGAATAGCATGTGCAGCTAAGAAAATAAGAATGGCAACGAATGTGAATTGTGTCTTATATTACAGCTCTTTCTTTTTTAAAATAATAGAAGTTAAATATTAGATAATGTTTTTTCATTTGAATAATAAAAATAGAGAAAAATAAGGTATTTTTTTTATCGATAAGGTATAAGTTAATTTTTTCTTCTTTTGTATAATCTTCTTAAACCTTAAATTGTTTAGGGATACAATACTAACAAAGTTTTTGTTGAAGTAAGGTTTTCGTATTTTTTTTTAATTAGTCATGTATAAGTTTTCTTTTCTATTTAAAATCTTATTTTATCTTAAACAGTTCAAGGATAAAAGTCAACAATTGTTCCGTTTAAGTGGGTTTTTTATATATTTTTCTCAAATGTATTAATTTTTCATAAGTATATATTCTCTAATTTATTGTGTATTATACATATTTAGTATTTTTCATATAATAATAAATATTTATAAAGATGTATGATTTTTTGGTTTGAATTATAAGTAATAACTTTTTGGTCTATTTATAAATAATGATTTTCTTATTTTATAATTACATATATAAAAGTGTGTGTGTGTGTGTGTGTGTGTGAGAGAGAGAGATGATGATGATGATGATGATGATGATGATGATGATGATGATGATATATAAAAAATAGTTATAATAAGAGTATTTAATAGGAAAAATAAAAAATACATAGTATACCATGTTGTCACTACGGAATATGCATAGTCATTTACTAATACCAAAAGCCAACACCAAAACAAAGTGTCTAAAAAAAATTTGGCCACCCATACAATTTAATTAAAACTAAAAAGGTTGGTTTTTCTTCAATTTAATTTCAAAATTAAAAATGGATTCTTATATCTACACATTCTATGTTTTTCAAGGTATAAATTATAATAAAATATATAAAAAATGAATGAATAAATCTTATTGTAAGGAGAATATTGGTGACAATTATTACTAAGCTGACCTATATGGTCATGCACCCAACATTTCTAGTTTTAATTATATGAAGGCCTTACATTTCAACCTTCTACACGTACTGACTTGGATAGATATATAAAATCATGTAGTTCTAGATGTTATATATATTACTTAAAATAAAATAGGTTAACTTTATTGTCATGAGTAGAACTCTAAAAATTATTATTTTCAAAATTTTGAATTCAATACCTTTTTAAATATCCAATATTATATACTTGAGAAGAAACATATAAAACACCCAATAAAATCAGGAATAAATACCTTTTATTTTAAAAATTATAAATACAATACCTTTTTGAAAACACATTAATATAAATTCAAAAATAAAAATATATTAAAATAAATGTCTATTTACATACACATGCGTATATTTATATATAATTATGAATAAAATAAGGTTATGATAAAGGTAACCAAGAGAAAAAAATAAAAACTAAACAATACATTGTTCTACCATTATGGAATATGCATAGTAATTAACCTAATATCCAAAATTGTCACCACGTCATTATAAGCTTACACGAATATATAATATAATAATATGTATATCCTAATACAACTGTAATTTTGACTAAAGTTTAAAGGTATGGACATTATTTAAAAGTTTAATTATTTTTTTTCTGAATTTTCAAACATGTGAACTTGAAGTATTTATATTATAGAAAGAAAATGACAACTTGAAACTGTTAATACACTAAACCTATTTAACATATTTTAATAGTTGAACATGTGATAAAGGTGTTCCATTTTTCCATGCATATATAAGTTTTTAATTATTTTACCAACAAATTCCAAACAACATAATATAGAAAATACAATTGTGTGAAAAAAAAAATATTTAACTACATTTTAAAGCATTAAAAGAGTATGGTGGTGCAATGTATTTGATCCAAAAAGTGACGTTAGAATGAAAACCATGTTTTTCTCACCCTCAATAGGTTT
This sequence comes from Torreya grandis, assembly GCA_037957365.1. Classification (NCBI taxonomy): domain Eukaryota; kingdom Viridiplantae; phylum Streptophyta; class Pinopsida; order Cupressales; family Taxaceae; genus Torreya; species Torreya grandis. The sequence goes on from JARHVA010001823.1 coordinate 2,812,522, forward strand.
TGATGGACAAAGTGTACTTATTTTTATCATTAGGTCTTCTAACAAAAATATTAATTTCTTGCACTAATGAAATGTTCTAAAAGAGTTTGGAAATTTGAAGGCAACAAATTGTCCATTATTGTTATTTGATTTCGTTTCATTGACATCACTCACACCAAACATTTCACATTTAATTTTTAGTTTGAATTTATATTTATGTTATTAATATAGTTGAACATCTTATTAATTTATAGGATATTGTTTTATTAAAATTTAAATTAATATGATAATTAATTTTAATTATAATAACATATAAAAATATTGAAAATAAATTATAAATAAATAGATTGAAAGAAATTAACTAAATTTAACAAAGTATAAATAATTGAACTGAGATTAACTATGAATTGGAATGACAAACTTATATTTTTATATCTTTAAATTGACTATATTGATTAACTGAAGGCTTACACAGTAAAATAAAAATAGACTATACAGAAACATAAAAACTGAAACTAAAGGATGAGGAAGATTAAGAGTATCTAACTAGGTTCAAGACTATCTATGACTTTTGACTTTAACTATACAGTTTTTACCTTTAAAACAAAATAAAAAATCTAGACATAGTCTTGTGATATAGCTATAGTTAGGTCTATATGTGCATTTTTAAACTTCACAAGTGTGTGGAAGACCTAAAAATTAATTTCTCAAAAGTGGAAACCCTATTAGTGCTTGTTATGATTGAAAACCTACAAATAGAAAAAGGTGGAGGGTAATTGGGCCACATTGACTCCATCACCCTATGATGACTAAATGTTACCTATGTGTTCAATACTTTGAAGAGGGAATTTAAGCCCATAAAATTATCCCATTTAGAGTATTTTGTGAAATTTTGTTCCTTTTACTATATGAATACGTCTAAAGATCTAGTTTGAATACTTGATCATGTTCTGATTTGGGCTGAGTATAACAAACATGTGACTTGGTTAAGGACAAATTTTAATACTTATAATCAAATTGGGAAAATGGGGAAGATTTCCTCAATGTGCAAAAATTTAAATGTGCCTCTATATTGAAATTGCCAAGTGGAATAATGAGTGACTTGAATGTTATTTTACAGCAATCCAAAAGGTGAAATGACATGCTTGGAAGCCTAACAACACAAAAGACAAATTAAGGGAGGGCTTAATTTTAAAATATTACCATTAAAAGACAAAGGTCAGAAACATCTCATAGGGGCCATAACCATTTTCCAATCATGACCTAAATAGGACAATTTTAATCTTTAAGGAAATGTGTAAAATTTAGAGTATGTATCCATCTGAAAATATGCTTACGGTTATTTTTAGCTGATATAACATTTATGTAAGTGATGGGTGATATATTAGAAAAGAAAATAATTTCACATGTACTTAAGATAGGTTGACGTGTCAAAATATGTTTGAATTAAAGCACAAGTTAATTAAAGTGGAAAAGAACCAAAACTAATATAATCAAGTATTTGTGACAAAATTTAGGTGTTTATAGTTTACCTCTCTTTGGTCTAAAAATAAAATTATTGAATTAAAGAATAAATATACCTTAGTGTGTAAGACCTACTTTGTCTTTGAGCTAGTAATCGAATCATGCAAAGCACCGTAATTTGAAAAACCCTACAAAACACGTGAAGTAGTTACTTTATTATTTTAAAAATTAAAATTTGAAAAAGTTGAATTTAAATTTTGAAAATTTATTGAACTTTGAAGTTTGAAAATTGAATATTGTTTGAACTTTTAAAATTTAAAAATTGCTTAAACTTTTGAAAATTTTCAAGTTGTTTGAACTTTGAAAATTTAAAAATAAAATGAAAGCATGGGAGGAATACATTTGTATGTGTGAAAATAGAAGTGATTTTTTTACTTTGCTTGGATATGATGCTTCCTTAAAGCATTGGATAAATTGTTTCTTTAGTTGAATCAATAGATAAATGTGATGGTGATCAAACCCTAAATTTAAGTTACGCTTGTATGAAAATAGAACCCATTGAGGGATGCAAAAATCTTAATTTAATTTAGTTTGTATCTATAACCTCAAGATGTGAAAAGTGTTGAAATTTAAAATTCTAAGTTAGAGGGCACTAAAACTCTAAGTTATGTATTATGTGCTTAAGCTAAAACAATAACTACAGATGGATTATAGATTTGATTGTAACTTTGTTAATGAATACATGATAAAAAAAAAATGAATGGATTAAATCCATGATCCTACCATGTCTACAACTTAGAAAAAACTATTTAAAGTTTAAAACAAATAACATAATGTGCATGAACTTGTATCATTCCCCCGTTGATAAATATATAATCTAAAACTATATGTAGATGCCAATTGTGAAATCTTGTTTGAAAATTGTATATGAATGTGTATCATACACTCAAAAGTGTGTGAATATGTAATTTGATATTGCAATGTGAATGCATATGCATGGCATATGTCCCCATAATTTGTGCCAATGATTGAATTGTGAAGCATTTTTTTACTTATGAAATTATAGTCTATACCAAAATGACTTTTTCTCTTCAAAAGGATTATCTAATGCCCCTCTATTGAGGTGAGATAATTAAACTTGAAAGTCACTCATCTCAAGATAAAATGTAACTACACCATGCACAATAGGATGTAATCATTTAATTATATGGCATATTTAATGTTGCCATGGTAAGATATGTGTTATTAATCATGTATCCAACACAAGAGGCAAGGCCTATATCATTGTATGTCAAAGAAGCCCATAAAATAGAATATAAATTTAATATGTCATGGATTATATTAGTGCATGATTTTTTTTAATTTGATAGGTAAAAAATATGTTTTACAGGGATCATGTAACCTAAATAAAAGTATAGTAAAGAGAAGTATAGCAAAATAGGCTCACTGAACCAACATAAAGCAAAGCAGAACAATCACTAAAAACAAGAATAATGAGGAACACCTAAAGATAAATTGAGCTCAAGTAGTAGGAGATTTAATAGAATATTCATGTGAGTCTGATCATCCCACAAAGAAGGTAATAATAGTCCTTTCCTTGAGCTCCTTATTGGGAGTAACATGTTTGAAGTTATTATTACTTCTGGATTGGGAGAGTTGTCTCCTTGTTCATTTGTTGGGACCATCATCTAAGGATTCCAAATCCATTTTTGAGGGGTGGTTCTTTGGGTTGAAGAAGCTACATTCTTATTCCCTAGTTGAGGCTTGCCCTTTTCATAATTCCCAATGCTCGTCTTAATAGTAACTTTATTGACTACAAACAAAGGATTGATAAATTTAATGTTGAGAGAAGGAAACTTAGCAAGAGTAGCCTTGGATACCTCTTAAATATTCATTTTAGATATAACATACTCTTTCTTGAGCATGATCAATTCCTATTTGATAGCTTTGGCTTTGGCCAACATCATGTCGGTCTTGTGTTCTAGTTTTGCTATGTTATTCTCAAGTTCCATAATATTTAAGTTAGGCTTAGGCCCAACCTTCACCTCTATAGGGGAGCAATTCGTAGACACTAAAAATTTGCATGGTTCTAGTCATCGTAAAACACCCCTTGGCCCCCTTGGGTTAGGATTAATTATTAAAATCCTTTAACACACCCACTTACTCTATTTGGCTAATTTCATTGAGTTAATTATTTTTAAATAAATCCTATTTACACTTCCCCACCCAAATCCATGGCTAATTGATTGACACCTAGCCTTAGGATTATTTCCCACCTAGGAACTTAATGCCCTGACCCCCTAGACTTATTCTTCATGCATCCCAATAAGGACTTAAATAACCTTGGACCATTTTTGTTGGTCTTAAAACCAGTCTTAAGCGCAAATAGATAAAATTAGTAAGTTTTGACTATTTCTCGTTGATCAATGCCGATCACCTCTTGACCAATGCTAGTTGACCAAGATCGAAAATGGTTACTTAATACCACCTAAAGACCCTACATCAAGAGGTTGAAACTATCGTTTGCATGTGAATACTAACTCTCAATTGAATTAAAGATTCTAGGTGAACCAAAAACTAGACTAGAGACATCCAAGTGCCCCAATAACTCATCAGGAATAGCTCAAATACCATTACTCTGCTCACATTGCTCTAGGATCCCAAGTAGCTTACACCCAACCTTAGCACTTCTCTAGGCTAGCAAAGTCTAGAGCTAAGTATCTACACTTACATCAAGTTTAGTTGTTAGTTTCAGTTGTTTTTGTTTTCTTGCATCCATTTCCCATCCCTCTCACACTACCCTTTTGTGTTGGAGTTCTAAAACTCTAAACACTCCATTTCCATCAAAGCACCCATGGGCCATCTCAATCAACTAAATATATAACCTCTAAGTTTAACACTCCTAAGAACCTACTCTACCCTCACAACCATTCCCTAACCTAGAAACAATCCATACAAACCTTCTTGCAACCAACATAACATTCATTTTTACCTAAACTAAAACTAACAAAGATTAGCACCAGCCATCTCTAATCGATAGCAGTTGCCTTAACCAGAATTGGTTGTACAGTGACCAACATTGATCAATGTGTGTTTTATTTTCCAAAAAAATATCAAGTAATTCTCACCTATCAACCTTCATCCAATTCTAGATTTTAAGTTTCCGTCACATCACAGAGGCCTAAGCTATTTTTTGAAACAGGTATGAACATTTTAGCATTAGTTTTAAATAATTTATTGTTATTTTAATCAAAATCACTTGTTTTCCTTCAAGCATTTCTTGTATTAATTTTAGTACCTTTTATTGTTTCATGTAAGCATCTATTTCTATTTCTCATAACTTAGTTGTTTAAAGAGTGTATTAACAACCTCCAAGGAAGTCTAGTGTTTCTTGGATCTAAATTACACTAAGCCATCCACCCATCTATCTTACTAATCCACCCTTTTATAGTTTCTTTCTTATTTTCAGGTCATCCTCCCAAGCCAAAGAGGAGTATCTATAATCAACTAGATCATGCGTGCACAATTAAACCAGGTTTTTCTAAACCACACCCCTCTCTTCAATTTCTTCTTATTTTCTAGGGAAAAAGAAAAATAAACATGAAAAAATAGAGAAACATTATGGCATGCCCAATGTGACCCTAGAGCTTTTTTGGGGGTTCATAGTTGTTTAGGACATTTAGTTGCATTAATGAAATTTTCATCATTTACAAATTTCATTTTTAAAAATTAAATGTTCTTTCTTTCCTTTCTTCATTGAAAATCTTAGTTTCAATTTTTCTTTCCAAAACAAGTTTTAGTCTTTCTTTGCATTCTTATAAAAGGTTAAAATTTTCATTTTTTCCTTCATTTCTAAAGATCAAAAAGAACTCATCCAAAGATTAGGACTTGTATCTTCATACTGCATTTAGGTGCATCATAGTTGTTTTTGTACTCATTGAAAAGAAATCAAAATTTTCCTTTGGATTTAAAAATAACTTGCATCCATTACTTGCTTTCTTGTTTAGTTCACATAGTTTAATTTAAATGGTGAAATTAATCATAGCAAAGCACTCTTGTTAGACATGCAATACAAAATCACTCATTCAAATCAACATCAAACATTAACATAAGGCTTGACTAGGATTTCATCACCTAGCACTAAACATTTCCCTTGGCTATCCCACTTGGACTTCACTATCGAGGGGAGAAACTAAAACTCAGTTCGTTGGCTAAGTGTAATCTCTAGAAATTTGGTATATTTTGGTTAAGCACCTGAAACCCTTATCGTTGCAGTGTGTGAAGTGAGGGTATGCCCAAATATCAAGCCACATACCAAATTCTAATATATATATTTGAGAGCTTTGAACAACCTAAAACCATATTTAGACTTCCTCTTCTAGTTCCCATTCTACAAGCCCAAGTTGAGTCTCATAACTTCTTAAATTGAGGCATAATCCTAAAGAGAGATAAAAATAATTCTAGGATTTAAACGTACTCTTAGTGTATGTTTCTTTTCTTTGAATATTTTATTTTGTTTGCTTCTCTTTTGAGTGTGTGAGACTGCTTTCACCCTTCTCTCATATTTCTTTGCATGGTTTTGACAAGACAATAACATAGAAACCAATCAAACCAAGATCCACCTCCCAAACACCCATCTTCTTCTTCCTCATCTATGGAGCACACTCTGGATGCAAAGAGTTCCCACAATCACTTTGGAAGTCATAAAATGCCTTGGTCTATTACCTGAGGAGATAAAAAAAATTCACCCTTCTTAATAACAATCATGTGGCTCTCCAACACTACCTTTCCATCATGATTAACTATACCCATGTTTCAATTCCCTCCATTGAGCCTCCCGATGAAATGCCAACTTACCTTATGGGTGACACCTCAGTAGCCACTATCTCCACCCAACCTATGATAACCCAAGCCTTTTCTTCCACCAGCAATCCTTCCAACACCACCTCCCAAAACTAATAACTTCCACCAACCAATACTAAAACACCTTCTACCCCAACCAATAACCCTTCTAACATAGGAACAACCCAACCTTTGGTAACCCATACACCACTTACCATGGGGATGCCTTCAACTAGTGTTGTTTCCCTACCACTTTCCATTCACAACCTAAAATATTCCACCCCTTTCCAAAATTTGGTATTTTCCATACCTTTTATACTCCCACCTATTGGCATTAAGTTCACTACTCACCTTCAACCCACCAATCCAACTATGCCTCTTACCCAACCAATGTCTATTCCACCAAACTTGAGGTATGCCCCAAATCCACAAGGGTACATGCCTCCACCTTTTTCCCAACCTTTCATGCCCATCTACCAATATGTGGCATATTCCCAACCTTCCATGCCCACTTACCAATACATGTCATCTTCCCAACCTTCCATGCCCACTTGCCAATACATGGCATCCTCCCAACCCTCTACTAGTCACCCATATGTGGAACCATTACAACCTTAATAGAATATACCTTACTATTATGGAATTACACTACTACAAATTGATATTATTAATATTTTAATGGACAAGATGACCAATCTATAGTCATCCATTTCTGGTACCCACAACCTCTTATCATATGACTAAATTCTAAATCATCCAATCCACCCATTTGGCCCAATCTAACCATACCCCGCATAGTGGGAACTTCTAGAATTTGCTAAGTTTTAAAGCAAAGAAGATCCCTAATAGCATCTTAGAGTGTTTAGGTATTCATGTTATTTTATTGGTTATGATGATACTCTTCTTCTCCAAACTTTCCCCATGTCCCTAGCTGGACCCATATTAGATTGGTATAGTGTTATTACCAAGCACTCCCTCTTCTCTTTTTTCCAACTAGCCCAAACTTTCTTAGACCATTTCTCTATAAATATTTCCAAGAAGGTTTCTATCACTGACCTATATACCATCAGGTATTTTTAGGATGAGTCAATTGCTAACTTTGTGGCCCATTGGAGAGGGTTGATTAACCAAATTTCCTTCTCTTTTCCACAACTTGAGTAGATTGAGATTTTGTCTCATGCTTGTGCCAAACATATCTCATCAACCTTACAGGTTTAGACTTTTTAAACCTTTGATGATGCATTCATCATGGATCAAAAGTTGGAGATTAGAGCCATTGAGGAAGGAAAGCTTAAATTGAGAAACAAAAATTCTAGTTTTAAATCAACTGAAGCTTCTTCCTCTAAAACCTCAAACCATACCAACACCAACACCAAAGCTAAAGGAATCATAAATGCATTTATACTTAAAATGACTCCTCCCCTAGTTGTCAACCAACCCAATTCTTCCACCTCTTCCAACCAAAATGCCAAAACTCAAAACCACTATGTCCAAAAGTAGTATACTCTACTAGGGAAGTCATACGCTTAAATTTTAGAAAATTTGTTGAAGGCATATATCATCCAACTTCCTCTGATAAAACCACCTTAGTAATTTGATTCCTCCCTCCCTATACCAAGTTGGTATCAGGAGAATTAAATGTGTAGCTTCCATCATGTCATTAGACATGATGTTAATAGATATAAGACATTTAAATATATTTTCCAAGATTTGATTGACAATGGTGAACTCGTGATGGACAACTTGAATGCACCCCCCCCCCAATTAATCACTTAACATTTTTAGATGAACTTTCCCCAACCATTCACCTTCTATAAATAGTGAGCATATTAATTTGAAGTCCTCCCACAAGCATGAATTTCACATAGTTAATATTGTTCTCAAAGAACTAATAGTTAATGAACTCATGTCACAAATTACCACCTCTTATCCACTTATTGAGGTAGTAGATTCACCTTAGCTTTTTTGTAAAATGAAACAAAAGAAGAAAATAGCATCCCTTCTCCACTTATTGAGGTAGTGGAATCACCAACCTCTCCTTTGGAAATCATAGAAAAGGAGGAAACCATTACTTCCATCCCTTTTTATTCCATGATAGAGTTATCCACCCTTCATTTAGAAATCAATATTAGGAAAAAGATTGCTTCACCTACCCATTTTATGGAAGATTCATCCACCAAGGCCTTGGAACCTTTGATAGAGTAAAAGGAAAATATGGCCACCCTACTTTCCCATCCATTTAGTTTATCTTTTGAGTCCAACACCGAATGAACTAAGCTCATATATAAACCCTTTTATAGGTTGGTCCAAAAATTAGTTTTTATCCCAACCAAACCTTGATTGGGCCACATTTTAGCATCACTTTGGGCTCTCTTATCCAACTAAGAATGAGTCATAAACATCACCCTTGTATACCCAACCTCCAACCTCCACTTATGAAACTACCATCAACCCAATCGAACCAACATTTGCCTTCACCTCCTAAACCTTAGATAAACCATCCAATCCAACTCCCTCCAAAGAAACCAAAATACCTTACACTATCCTAAAAAATCCCATCAATAACCTATGTATCCTCCCCACTCATAATCTTACCCATCCTCCATTTGATTTGGATTTGACACCACCAAACCCACCTAAGAAACCACAAGTTGAGCCAACAAAGAAATTTGAGCCATCCATGATTCCCAAATCCAAAACCTTATCTCCCATTTATACGTTTCCTTCTATATTGGGACCTCATCCTTCTACCTTTATTAAGAGACCAAGCCTCCTAAATAAACCACAAACCCAACCTCCACTTCTAGCCAAACCTTCACTTCTAGCTACACCCTCACTTTTAGCTACACCTCTATTTCTAGCTACACCTTCACCTATTATTACCAATCCTTCTACCTCAAAATCATTTACAATCAAGCCTTCTAATTCCAAACCATCTACAACCAAGACTTATACTTCCAAACCATCTACTCCAAAACCACCCACCAAAATCATTCTACCACTCAAAGCTCTAATTTTCAATATTATAGTTCATAAAGCTTCCACCCCAACAGTCAAAACCAAAAACTCCTCTCCCTTGCCACCCTTGCTAGAGTCCTACTCAACCATCTTACAAAGGCTATTACAAGCCTATTATTTGGTTTTACCTCCTATCAAATCATTTGACCCCTTTATTCATAAACCATCCTAGTCTAATGACAATCTAATTTTCTCATACTATAGGATGTCTGTACATGATACAGAGAATTGCAAAGCTCTCCAAGTCATAATCCATAAACTATGTGACAAGGATGATTTATTGATAAAATAACATCCGATAAACCCACTACCAAGCCAAAATCCAAAATCAACCACACCACATCTACCTACCCCTAATCTCTCATCTAAGAGTGAGGAAGAACTGAAGCAACCCACTAGCCTAACTCTTTTCCAAATCTATACCATTCATGTGGTCACTCGATCACAAGCCCAACAAAAGGATAAATGGAAATTAAAGGTGTCCATCCCATGGACATACCTTTCTTCTACTGAAACATCAAACCATACCCAAACACCTTCACCCAAGCTCAAGATTTCTATCTTGAGTGCACCCCAATCCAACCCCTCCAAATCAATACAAAGGATAGTTATAAAATAACTTCACCAAACACTAGTGAAGATGACTTTGTATGAGTTAATCAATACCTTTCCCCAACATCATCAAGCCATGATGAGGCCTTGAAATCTATAGAGGTTCAATCTAAAGTTTCATGACCTTTAATAGCCTTCATTAGGGCCCTTAAGCTATCTACCCTCATCACCTTTTAGGATTCAGAGATACCTCATGTTCATCTAGATGATCTATATCCTCTCCTTTTCATTACTATCAACATCAACCAAACCCTTATCAAGAGGTTATGATTGATGGAAGAGCTAGTATAAATATCATTTCCTCCCATGTGTATGACCAATTAAAACTACCAAAGAACATCATGTTGAAAACTATAGTGGTGCTCCCATCTTTTAAATTATACCATAGAAACAACCTTAGGGATAGTCATCCTTCATATTCACTTAGGATCTCACACTCTTCCTGAGCTCTTCTACATGGTAAAAGGTGATTTCTAAAATAAAGTTTTGCTTGGACACCCTTGGATCCATTATATGGATTGTGTGTCATCCACCTTACATCAGTACATCAAGTTTAAGCATGAGGGTCAAGTCCCTACCATACCAATTGACCCTAGTCATTTCAAGTCATGTAATATGACTTACAGACCTAATGATGTTTTCATCCCCATTAAGGACACATCCCCTTCTTCTTCAATCAACCAAGCCTTTACCAACTCATCTATACATTCCTCCCAAATCCCCATGAAAGACCTTTTGTAGTAAACATTCCAATGTCTCTCACTTGGGGAGTATCATATTTTGACCTTATATGCCTTCCCTACTCCCCAAGAGTATGGGAATATTGATCAACAACCTAGCTATGATTCCAACATTGGAACCATCATTCCCTTTGAGCCTCTCAATTGACAAACTAATCTTTTTTATGGGGGACTTGATCAACCATTTTCCTCCTCTACTACCTCCTCCTCTACTAAACCGTTCACCTCCGATTTTGCTTATTTAGATAAACTAAAGTTTTCCTTGACATACCTCCATAGGTGTGCTTAGAAGGAATTTGGTCTAGCTCACTATGAACATGGATCACATGAGTTACTACTATGAAAGACCCAAAAATCTCATGAAAATTTGGTCTTAGATTCATTTCACCAAAAGAGCTAACCGACCCACCCCCTATCACCATCATTGAGGAAGAAATCATATCCTTGCCAACCCTATCTCCTTTGAAATATGAGGATCTCAATATCATTCCCTATAAAAATTTTTATCAATATGATTAGTTTGGGACCCCTGACTTATCAAAAGGATGGGGAAGCTAGAACCATTCCTTTAACTCATCTTGAGATGGTAGAAGATAATTTTCCTACTAGTAATATTGTTCAGTGTCAAGATGATGATTCCCTTCTCACCTATCTTGGTGTTGAAGAATCTTCCATTCACAAATCCCTTCCTCCTAAGACTTCAACCATGTTTAATTAATTTAATATTGATGTCAACTTAGGCACTTAGGATATCCCCCACATATTCAAAATTGACCAATCCTTAGATTCCTCAGAACATCAAGATTTATCTTCTTTTTTGTGAGATTGTAGCATAGCATTTGCTTGGTCTTATAGTGACGTGTCAGGGATCGACCCCACCATAGTCATCTATAACATTATCACCACCCTTGATGCTAATACTGATATGTAAAAGATTCAAAGGATGCACCCTCATATATCCCTTCTTGTCAAAGAAGAGCTTCAACGTCTCTTATCCATCAATTTCATCTAACTAATTGACTATCCCTAATGGGCCTTGAATGTCATTCCTATTACCAAAGTGATAGGGAGACTCTATATTTTCATTGACTTTCATGATCTTAACCTTGTTTGTCCAAAATATGACTTCCCTTTACCAAGCATTGCCCAGCTTGTTGATCTTACTACCAGCCATGAGATGTTATCTCTTATAGATGCATTCTAGAGCTACAATCAAATCTTGATTACCCTAGAAGATCAACATAAAACTACATTTTTCACCCCATGGGGAACCTTCTACTATAGGGTCATGCATTTTGGCCTAAATAATGCTAGTGCAACCTACAAATGTACCATGACCTATATCTTTCATGATCTTATTCATAAAACTATAGAGGACTATTTAGATTACCTCCTTTTAAAGTCTAAATGTCAAAAGATCATTTGGAAATCCTTAAGGTTATCTTTGAGTGCCTTATCCACTTTCATGTTCACCTTAATCCCAAAAAATGCATCTTTTGGGTCTTGTCAGGAAAGCTTCTTGGCTTTATTATCTCTCTCCATGGGATAAAAGTTGATCCTACTAAAGTCAAGGCAATCCTCAACATGCCTCCTCCAACTAACCTTAAGCAAATCCATAGTTTGTATGGGAAGCTCCAATTCATTCATTGCTTCATCTCCTAACTATCTGATAGATTTCATCCTTTCCATCACCTTATTAAGAAATATATCTCCTTTAGGTGGAATAAAGACTACCAAAAGGCCTTTAACTCACTTAAAGAATACTCTCTTTCCCCACCTATTCTTGTTCCTCTTATTGTCTATTTTAGCCCACATACCAAGTTTTTGACTGGTTTAAATAGATAAGCAGGTGTAGACATTGAAAATTTCCACATCATAATTTTGAATGTTGAAATATCCCCTGGACTACCCTAGGACCCCCTCGGGGCCAATATCACCTTTTAAACCCTAATCAACCTAGCCTGTAATTAGTTTAACTTAATTGGCTCAATCTTTCCTTCTATCTCTTTTTACCCTTCACACTCGATCATCGATGGTCAAGCTGACCACTGATGATCACCCTAACTATCGATGGTCAAGTTAACCACTGATGATCACCTTAACTATCGATGGTTAGGGTACACTACCCTAACCAAAAACATGTAAACTACCCACCTTGATTTTCTAAAAATAGCCCATCTAATTCCAATTATGATCCATTACATGAACAAGTTAATTTTGGAAAGCCCTATTTATGTATTATTGAAACTCTCTCACCTTGCCTATAATATACGGAGTAAAGAGGTGAAAATCCATTTACAAATATCCAAAAACATCTATGAATCTATAATTATTATCAAGAGCATTACGCATCCAAGAGTTTCTTTCTTATAGGTTAATTACCATCATCAATCTAGCAATCATATCAGAGAGTTAACTTGTCACCACCTCTCTATCAAGCCTTCAAGTAGTCTTACTCTACCAAAATCAAGCTAGATTCCACCAATAGACTAGCTGCCTCAACTATCTATGAACTAGGAATTTGACGATGAAGGGGAGATTAGTATTATGTTAGTGGATAAATTAAATCAAAAGCACACTAAAATAACACCTTCATGACTAGTTATTATGTTGATATTAATAACCAAAAAAAATGAAAAACACAACTAAAAATTAAGGAAAAACAAGAATCCTTCACCTTCTTTTAATGCTGCAAATACTTTGTTGTAGTGGCTTGCTTAATTTGTGCTCATGAAGTCTGCATCAATGGAAGTTTGACTACCTCTATCTCTCCTTGGTACCTTGCTTGGATTTGGATTCAATATTTTGGCATCATAAATTTGTCATGTGAGATCTTTTTGAAATCAATTTGGCATGGTAACTTTGCACAAGTTAATCTTAAAATTCATATGGCAAGGCCTCTTATTTATAGATTTTCACAAATGACTAGAATCAACCTGAACCATCCATCTCAAGATTGAGATGTGTGCCTAAGTATTAATACAATTATGTAATTAATACACATCAATATTTGGGTTAGAGGGGCATTTAAGAGGCATGGGAGGCATTTATGAGGCATGGGAGGGGTTAACCTTGATATTTTATGCATTTATAACCTAGGGATGTCTTCCCAAGAAATGATGTCACCTAATGATGCAAATATTCAATATTAATTTCTAAAAATAATTATTCAAAATTTTTCCATGGAATTATTAATTAGGCTCTAATTTGGTTTAATTAGCTCTTAAGCATGATTAAGCACTTTGTGCATAAATTACTCAAATCGATCAGAATGCCTTGTTATTGGTTCAAAATTTGACTAGATTAGAATTGGAAGTTAATGTCAAATGCATTGGATATGTTATCCGATTTATGATTTTACCAACACTAAATAACAAAGGCACACATCTTGTACAAGAAATTTGACTAGAAAAGAGCAATCTAGAGCACCCAGGTGCAAAATTAGCATTTTGACTCAAAATAATTTGATCAAAGTTAGTTGGCCCATAAATTTCATTATCCCATTCAGTGATACCCTAGCCAAAATCAGCACTTTAATATATCAATTTCAACTTATTTAATGTTTTTTAGTGTTTTTAAGCCAAATTGTGCATTTTGGTGGAAATTGGTCAAAACCCTGATTGATGGTCATTGGTAGCTAGATTTAGGTGTCTACAATTTTCCCCTATTTAGGAAGATGTTACAAACTATAGGCAAAGAAATATCTTCTCAAATAATGAGAAAAGTCATGTATGCCAAAAATAATATGATGGTTGAAGAACAAAGCTGCAAATGGTGTTTGGGAAGCCTAGGATTATGTGAACTAGGAATTTACAATGAAGGGGAGATTAGTATTATGTTAGTGGATAAATCAAAAGCACACTAAACTAACACCTTCATACCTAGTTAATAGGGTGAGTTTGATAACAAAAAAAAATGAAAAATACAACTAAAAAGTAAGGAAAAATAAGAATCCTTCACCTGCTTTAGATGTTCCAACTGCTTTGTTGTATTGGTTTTCTCAGTTTGTGCTCATGAAGTTTGTATCAATAAAAGCTTGACTACCTCCATCTCTCATTGGAACCTTACTTGGATTTTTATATAATATTTTTGCATCATAACTTTAGCATGTGAGATATTTTTGGAATCAATTTGGCATGGTAACTTTACACAAGTTAAGCTTAAAATTCATGTGGCAAGGTCTCCTCTTTATAGATTTTTACAAATGGCTAGAATCATCCTGAACCATCCATCTTAAGATTGAGATGTGTGGATAAGGATTAATCCAATTATGTAATTAAAAATCCATAAATAGGCTCATCAATATTTGGGATAGAGGGGCATTTAAGAGGCATGGGAGGCATTGATGAGGCATGGGAGGGGTTAACCTTGATATTTTATGTATTTATGGCCTGGGGATGTCTTCCCAAAAAATGATGTCACCTAATGATGCAGATATTTAATATTCATTTCTAAAAATAAGTATTCAAAAAAAATTCATGGAATTCTTAATTAGGCTCTAATTTGGTTTAATCATGATTAAGCACTTTATGCACAAATTACTCAAATTAATCAGAATGCCTTATTTTTGGTCCAAATTTTGATTGGATTGGAATTGGAGGTCAATGTAAGATGCATTGGATCCATTATTCCATTTAGGATGTTACCAACACCTAATAACAAAGCTGACATTTTGTGTAATAAATTTAATAGAAAAGAGCAATCGAGAGCACCCAGGTGTAAAATTGGTATTTTGACTCAAAATGATTTGATCAAAGTTAGCTAGCTCATAAATTACATTATCCTATTTAGTGATACCCTAGCTAAAATCAACACTTGAATATATCAATTTCAACTTATTTAATGTGTTTTAGTATTTTAAAGCCAAATTGTGCATTTTGGTGGAAACTGGTCAAAAACTTGGTTGGAGGTTATCGGTGGCCAATTTTAGGTGTTTACAATTTATTCCTATTTGGGAAGATGTTGCAAACCATAGGTAAAGTAATGTCTTATCATATAATGATAAAAGGATTGTATGCCAAAAATAAGATGATGGTTGAAGAACAAAGCTCCAAATGGTGTTTTGGAAGCCTAGGATGATGCCCCCTCGAGGGAGTGGCCATCACATTTGTTGATGGATGGTCCCTAAAAAAGAAACAAGAAGGTAGAATTAACTCATGGTTGAGAATAATCCAAATGAGAAAATACTTGCATGCATTGATTTAAAAAGGATGTTTATTTGCCCAAAGGCAGTTATAATCAAGAATAAAAGTCAAAATAATGATTTACCCATAGGCAATTATAATCATTAAGAAGACCTATATTGGCTAAAGATGATGGTGCCCCAGTTAGGGATATTAACAAGCATAACTCAAGGATATAACCTAGAATATAGATTAAATATAAGTGGGTGCAAAGTGAGGAAAGAGATGAAAATAAGAATAAGATTGATCATTAAAAATGATTTAGTTGTACATGTCAACAAAGAGATGTTCATCCTTATTAGTAATGATACAACTAGAATGGGCAATGGGTTGATTCGATCAAGATGGGTGGAAGGATTTGCCAAAGTACCAAGGAGAAACTTCTACAACTCCATTGATTTTAGACCTTCTTGAAGTTGATTTTTGTTGTAGTATGTGATGGTAGGCATCATGATAGAACACCATGAAGACTTGGCCAAAAAATGCATAAGGACTAACTCCCAATCCAATAAACACTCAAAAATAATGCACCAATGATAAAAAAAATATGATGACAATGATGACATATGAATATGGACGAAATCAATAATAATGTGCTTGAGGAATCACCTAATGAACACATATAGATTGAGTCAAGTCAACAGTGCTGAAATCAAACAAATAGGCAAGTGAACAAATAAACAAACTAATAGAAAAACAAACAAGCAAATAACTTGAAATAAACAAACAATAAAAAATCTTGAAAACAAAAGTAAAAGAAAGCATCCTAACAATGACCATGCCCTAGTAAGGTAGATTGAGGATAACTGACTAGGCTTAGATAGGATAAATGTTTTTTAGATTTTTAAAATATTTGAATGTTTTTAGAATTTTGAGGTTTTTCAACTCATTAGAGAATGATGAGATACCTACTCATAAAATGATGAAAATCTTTGGCTTAGGTTGCTCACAAAATGGTGAGAGCGTATGGAAAGGGGGACTGAGGTGACCTCAACATGAATTGAGAATGACCTACATAGCCATGAAATGACCTCAAGCCATAGTAATTCCATCCACATAAAAGGTGGGGAAAAACCAACTAGGTCCCAACAAGTTCTCAAATCCAAAAAATGGCCAATCAAATGAAAATAGTAATGGCAAGGTGATGTGGTAATGCATGATAAACAAGTGCTGCCCTTAGTTTGTCCATAGGCAGTTATAACTAGGATACAATGGCATAGATCAATGATACTAATTTTCCTATAGGTAGTTATAATTAGTAGTGAGACTAATGAGACACTAATTTGCCCATAAGTAATTATAATGAGGCTCACATAGACAAACTTGATATAGAATGGAAAATGAAAGATATCTTTCCAGATCAACTATTACACTACCTTCATAAAATATCATTTAAACATGGATTGGATTGATTGTTAAAACTTGAATGAAATCCCCTCATAAAAGGTGCAGAAAGAACCAAAGTAACCAAGATCAAAATAGGATTGGATAAGACAATTAAAAATAGGCTTTAGTCTAGATAGCAATGGAATGATAGGATGGAATGGCATTGCTTTAGGATAATGATGGTTTTTGATATGTTAGATAAAAATGGTATGAGGGATGCCCCAAAGTGAGAAAGTGATTGGCTAGGATATGCGATAATGGCAAAAGGATATGTAACAATGGCAATGACATGGCAAAAAAATGGCATGGTACATGTTTTTGGCCTAGGTGTGATAAATGGCATATGATTTTGTTGTTCTTACTGAAGTGGAAATGCACATCCTAATTATAAAATGATACAAATAGAATAATCAATCATGTTAATTTATATCCCACACCTCATCAGAATAGCTGCTCTATCAAAAACTCAATGTAAATTTGGTTATTAGGAATGCTTTTGTGATTTTCATTGGTCATGGATTTTGATTCCTTCAAGAATAAAGACAAGGTATCTTTGTAGCATCCAAAAAAGGAAAGTGCAACCATGGATGGTAAATAGGGATAAAAGTTGGATGATAGGTTTGTTTGTGAAATGGAATGGTAGATAATAATGGAATGGGTATTGGTTGGGAAATAAATGATGATCAGGACTTTCAATCAAACGTTATGTTGTTGATGCCAAATTTGACATAACTTTGGTTGTGGTGAGGCTGAAGACTTGTTCTCTCGATAGGACCATCAATTTTTTCTATTATTTAGGCCAAAGAGTAGCTACCATCTGATTAGGCTATAGATAGGAATTTATTTTGATTGATCTTTGATTTTGTCTTCATCAAGTAGTGAAAAAATTTTGTGCTCAAATATTGGTGCCTCAAAGAGGTTTTCACTAATAAAATTGTCTTGATTGTCCCTTAGCACCTCCAAAAAGGTTTCACTAAGGAATGTTGACTTTTAACTTTGATTTCCTTCTTGTGCTTCTAAAAAAAATCACTAGAAGATGTTGAGGTTGAATTTTTCATGTCCCTTAGTGCCTCTAAAAAGGTTTCACTAGGAGAGTGTTCTTTTTCTACATGAATGTGGTCTTAGCCTCCTTACTCTTCTTCAACTACTATGTCACCATAGATGCAGCTCAACAAAGTGTCATTCTATTAATCCCAATCGACACTTGTGGGAGATGGAATGTCAATAATATGGCTATGTTGGTTTATGGTAATGGTATGTGGCATGGTAATTAAATTATGAGAGACTACATAATCCTCATAAAAGATACTAGGATAAGTTATGTTGAAGTTGAAGTAATCATCCTCAAAAACTAGAAGGATCATAAATGTATTTAAATTGATCTACAAGGCATGTATAACCAATGTTGTAATAGCCACGAACATATTCTTCTTTTGAATCTGATTCTGACTCAAGGGAATCTGAATCTAATTTTGAGACTAATGTTGATTCTAATTCTAATGTTAGTCTAAGGGTAGAACCTAACTCTAATCTAATTCTTCATCTGATGGGTACTCTATTACAATGATGTTTTGTTGAATGTTTGGTATTGGACAAGTAATAGCTTGTGATGGCATAATGGGCTCCATAAAAATTGGTTTGTCAAAGTGGGACTCCTCTAGGACAGGATAATAAGAGACAACTCCTCAAAGACTAGTTTGTCAATAGAAGGCTCTTGAAAAATAGGCATATGGTTGAGGTGATTTTCTCAAAAGTAGTTATAATCATTAATAAGTGGCTCAACAAAGACTGGCTTGTCAGAGTAAGACTCCTCAATAATTGGTATAGGATCAATAGATGATTCATCATAGGTTGACTTATCACAAGTGATTGGTTCAACAAAAATATCTCAATTTGATTGGTTATTTTGGCCTTGGTTTTCAATGAGTTGGAAAATACTAGTTTTGAACATAGCTTGGTCTTCAAATTATTAGATCGGTTGAGTTTTGGATGGGATTGGTTTTATATGAGGAATTTCCTATGGTTGGATAATGGTAGGGCATTAGGGAACATGATTTCTAGCATGAGCCAAAGGATAAAGTCCTGAAATGGTAATGATAGGGTGGTGTGGAAATGGATTGCTCACACAAACTAAAAGAAAAGTTATTAAAATGATGAAGGGGCATTGTGGAGCTTGATTGATCTCACAATCCAAAGGATGAGGTCCTAAAATGACAAGGCGGCATTGTGCAACTTGATTGCTCATAAAATCCAAAGGATGAGGTCTTGGAAGGACAATTTTAGGGTGTTGTGGAGCATGGTTGCTTGCATAAGCCAAAGGATGAGGTCATAGAAGGACAAGTTTGGGGTGTTTTGAAGCATGTTTTATTGCACAAGGAAAAACATTGAAGTCATCCTCATAAACCATATCATCCCAATCTTGAGTTGGATCACATGTTGGTTCTTGAGTATGTTCTATGTACTGATTATCATAAAGAGGGTATAGATCTATATCCCAAACAATATTATCTATAGTTGGGTATCCAAAGTCCTCCTCACAAGCTTCTTCATACCAATCAAGGTCTCGAGTTAGATAGTAAGTTGGTTTGTGACTTTGTTCCCATAAATGATTATTATGAGGTGGATAGAAATCTATCTCACAAACCATATTAACATCATTGGGGTCTTGACTAAAGCCATAAAAGCCATTTTGTGTGGCCATTCTATCATAATTTGGATTAAACATGACTCCACCATAGGTGTAGCTATACATATCTACATAAATGATGAAATCTCTAAAAATAAAAATGCTTAGATTTTTATATACTCTAAAAAATTATGTCTAAAGAACAAATGGTTCAAACTTGGTCTATCTTAGTTAAAAGGGTGGAGTTGTATCTCCAAATAATGGTTTGAAAGTGAAGTTGTATCTCCAAAATGGTTTGTGCTAAGATTTGACATAAAACATTCTAACGCCAAATGTCATACACATAAAAGGTTAAGCATCTAAATAAAAACCAACATGTCAAAAGTTTAGGACAAAGTGTTCCAAACAAGGTTTAAACTAGGAAAGGGAAAAGAGTCGCTAAGTCTTTTCTCCAAATGCAAAGTCAAAATCTAGGCTCAAATAGGTTATTCTAGGACTCTTTGCCAAATGGCATCAAAATATAGGATTGAAATAAAGGATTGATGTGATTTGATTTAATCTAAAAAGTTTAGAAATGGCTTTGACATAGACTTAACACATGGAATAAAACATAAACATGATCAGTTGGCATCAGGCATAAGATAAAAAATATCTTGAAGAAAGGATGTGTTCTCCCAAATAAAGGCACAAACAATGATGAGGATAGGCACTGAATAAACAAACCATCAATAGTTTTAAAATTAGGGTAATTGATTAACTGGAGTTATGCAACCCAAAATAGAAATATCTGTGTATCAACCCCATGAATTGAGGCTTAAACAAAAATCAATCAATGTTTAAATATAAACTTGACAAGGTTAATTGAAAAATCAACATTAAAAACTAAGATTTGACCAAACAAGCTAGACAAGATTGGACAACATGACAACACAAGACAAAGCTCCAAATGGTATACATGACATAGTTTGAAATAATAGTTTTTGATACAATGGTAAACAAGTTTTGAAACAAGCTGAATAGCCTAATGGCATAAGCATGCTCGAATGATGTGATCAGTGTTATGTTTCAAAGAATTAAAGGCAAAATGGTTTGACATGATTTTGGCAGTGTAACACTACCCTCTGTAACTAAAATAACATGCACACAAACAAGTTTAGCAAAAATTTCAAGGCATAAGTGTGGTGTAAAATGGCTAGCATAATGCCTCTTTAGATAAAAGAATGACATATAAATAAAGTGGTTTTGACATGGTTATAAATAAGTAATCAATTTTTAGTCTCAAAACATACCAAATGAGAAAATGACCAAAATACACTAAGTATAATCATCCAAATCCTAACAAGGGTATGGCAATATGGAGTTGACTAAACTAGAAAGTTTTCAAATGTTTCTAGGGGGATCAATTACATAATGAATTTCACATCAAATGATGTAAAATAAAATCATGGAAATTGGATGTCTGTAACACTTGGCTTGTTACAGAAATGTCTAGTCCTTTTTTCAACCACTACATCTTGTTGTTCACTCAGTGTAGTGTGATGTCCAAAGTGCAAATATGTTCTCTATGCAACTCTAACACTAGAAGGTAGTTTAACCACTCAAACCTCTGATTTTAGTGTGAGTGGGTGAAGTTAGTGCCATGAGGTGAAACCTTGGGTCTAAGTTTCCCTAAATAACTTATGGGAGGTAATGGTGTCCCCCTCGCAAGCCAAATTTACATGAAATAAAAAAGCATAAAATAGAAAGACTTTAGGGTCATGTCAAGGTCACCCAATACTATTGTGAGTTTTTGGGGAGTGTTTTAAATGATTTTATTTCTATTCCTTAGACTAGGATTTTTGAAATAGGAATGGCACTTTTGATTCCAAGGGTTCCCTAAAGGGGACAAATGAAAGAGCATACACGTGCAAACCTTTTTTTTGCCAAACAAGTCCTAATTTAAACAACTAATTGAATGCAAAAATATTGGAAAGGTGAGTTAATTTTTAAGCACCAATGTGAATGATTAGGTGGTGTTCTTTTGACCACTTGGTCTTAAGTTGTAACTTTAAAAGCATAATTATCAAAACATTCACTTAAACATCTAAATTTTTCATTAAGCACAAAAAGAAAGTTCCTAATTCATTTTAAAACACTCAAATGAAGTATTAATGGACTAATTTAGTTTTCTTAGATGAATTTCCATGTAGATATTGAAAGAAAAATGTTAGCAAGTTACTTAATTTTGAATCACTTTTGAGGATGAAACAAGAACTTTTGAAAAATGAGCTCTCGGGTTGACAGTCAAGTTGGGTTGACAGTCAAGTTAGGTTGGATAGGTGATTTGGGTTGAACAAGTGAGTTAGGTTAATAGATGAGTTGGGTTGATAGATTAGTTGGGTTGAAAGGTGAGCCAGGTTGACAAGTGAGTTGGGTTGGATAGACAAGCTAGGCTAGACAGGGTAGTTAGGTTGACAGGCAAGCCAGGTTGACAGGTGATTTGGGTGGACAAGTGAGTTGGGTTGGACAGCCAAGTCGAGTTGGATAGATTCAAGTCAAAGTGAACCAAAGCTAGGTTGGGATGAACTAGAACTAAGTTGGGATGAACCAGAGTTGAGTCAAACATAACTAGCGCTGAGTTAGGCAAAACCAGAGTTGAGTAAGGATGATCCAAGGCCGAGTTGGGATGAACCAGGGCTGAGTTGGGCTAAACCAAAGCTGAGTTAAGCTAACCCAGAGCTGAGTTAGGATGAACCAAAGCTGAGTTAGGCTGAACCAAAGTTGAGTCTGGTTAAACTAGAGCTGAGTTGAAGTGAGCCGGAGCTAAGTTGGGTCATCTTGAGAATAAAATTATGGTTTATAAAAATGGACATTTTTGCTCAAAATTTTGCTTTCTTTTCTTCCAAGACTACATGAAAATAGTTATTAAGTTGCTTGTAGAGGCTTTGTTAACAAATTTGTGAGTTGTGGTCCCACTGGGTATGCCATTATGTGAACTAGGAATTTGATGATTTAAAGGGAGATTAGTATTGTCTTAGTGGATAAATTAAATCAAAAGCACACTAAACTGACACCTTCATTCCTAGTTACTAGGGTGAGCTTGATAACAAAAAATAAATAAAAAATACAACTAAAAATGAAGGAAAAACAAGAATCCTTCACCTTCCTTAGATGTTCCAAATGCTTTGTTGTAGTGGCTTGCTTGATTTGTGCTCATGAAGTATACATCAATGGAAGCTTTACTACCTCCATCTCTCCTTGGCACCTTGCTTAGCTTTGGATTCAATATTTTGGCATCATAACTTTGGAATGTGAGAGATTTTTGGAATCAATTTGGCATGGTAACTTTGCACAATTTAAGCTTAAAATTCATATGGCAAGGCCTCCTATTTATAGATTTTTGTAAATAGATAAAATCAACCTAAATAGTTCATCTCAAGATTGAGATGTGTGGCTAAATATCAATCCAATTATGTAATTAACAATCCATAAATAGGATCATCAATATTTGGGATAGAGGGGAATTTAAGAGGCATGGGAGGCATTGATGAGGCATGGGAGGGGTTAACCTTGATATTTTATGCATTTATGGCCTAGGGATGTCTTCCCAAGAAGTGATGTCACCTGATGATATAGACATTCAATATTCATTTCTAAAAATAAGTATTCAACAAGTTTCCATGTAATTCTTAATTAGTATATAATTTTGTTTAATTAGCTCTTAAGCATGATTAAGCAATTTGTGCACAAATTACTCAAATTGATCATAATACCTTATTATTGGTCCAAAATTTGACTGGATTGGAATTGGAAGTCAATGTCAGATACATTAGATCCATTATCCCATTTAGAATTTTATCATCACCAAATAATAAAGGAAGATAGAAAAGAGCAATCCAGAGCACCCAAGTGCAAAATTAGCATTTTGACTCAAAATGATTTGATCAAAGTTAGCTGGCCCATAAATTGTATTGTCCCATTTAGTGATACCCTGGCCAAAATAAGCACTTGAATATATCAATTTCAACTTATTTAATGTGTTTTAGTGTTTTTAATCTAAATTGTGAATTTTGGTAGAAATTGGTCAAACGCTTGATTGATGGTCATTGGTGGCCAGATTTAGGTGTCTACACTATCCACCCAAGAAAATTATAGTAAGACAAGTAATTGATTCTTAGTATCCATTTACTTTATTTCCATTTTGTAAACAACCTAGACCTTACCCACCTCTTTAAATCCATCTTTTGGATCTTTTCAATTAGCAATTTATCAACCCAGATCCAAACACAATAATCATCGATGGTTATCTCAACCACGAACAATATATCCAATTGTTAGTAGTCAAATCAACCACTAATGGTCACCTTAACTATTGATAATTACTCCAACCATTGACAGTCACTATAACATCAAAAACTAGCAAACTGATTTCACCTACCTACACCCAATCAAACTTGATTGTATGTGTTCCTGCCTATTCACATACCCCTTTTTAATTTCTTAAAGCATACCCCAACACCTTAGAACTAGTGTTGATTAGTTAATTACTAATTAAATTGTTTCTAATCTATTTTATTAGCAAGCATTCTTGTATTCAATTTGAGTTCCTTTTGATTCATTGATGCAATTACCTTTCTTTTCTTTTATAAGCTTAATTGGTTAAAATGTATAGATTGACAGCCCCTAAGGAAGCTCTCACTTCTAGAATCTAGCTATCGTTAGGCAATCCACCCAACTATCTATCTAAAAAACAAGTTTACTTTAGTGCTTTCTTATCTGCAAGTCATCCTCCCAAGCCAAAGAGGATCTATTCACAATCTTTTTTTTCAATGTGTGTACTATCAATCAGGTTTTTCAACCATACCCATACTTAGTTTTTTCTTTTCCTCTTTTCCCATAATAATCAAGAAATCCATTGAAACATTCTAGCACACCCGATGGGACTTTTATGTATGTACTTGGGTCCTTTTTTTTTGCACTTTCTCTCTATTATTTACTCATTAATGAAATAAAAAGTTTCTTTTGGGCATAAAATTAAGTGCATACATTGATTGTTTGAAATTTTAGTTCATATAGCTTAACTCAAAGTCAAAGCAATATATCATAGCTTCACTCTTTTTTTCACACACTAAACCAAACCACTTTCATAAATTAATATCAAACATCCTTGAGACAAGACTCAACTAGGATTTCATCTCCTAGCATTAACCTTACCCTTTCTCGATGATCCTACTTGGAGGTCATTACCAAGGGGAAGACCAACTCAACTATCTAGTTGATTATAATCTCTACATATAGATATATTGTGGTTAAGCACCTGACACCCTTATCATTGTAGTGTGTGAAGTGAGGGGGTAGGCCCCAATACCAAGCCTCATATTGATTCTAATATAAATCTCTTTTGAGCACCTAAACATAACCTAAAACCAACCTTAGATTTCCTCTTTAGTACCTACTCTACAAACCAATTTTATTCACACATCTTTTTAAAGCATAATCCAAAAGTGATATTAATTAAAAATCTAGGGCTTAATGTATCTCTTAGAGCATGATTTGATTTATTTGATATTTTCTTATCTTCTCTTTGTTTGAGTAATGAGGATGTTTGTAATTTCTATCTCCCTTATCTCATATGGTTCTCATTCACTAGCAGCAAAAAGACCTTGTGGAGTAAAACCTATCACCAAGCCAACCTACCTCTTCCACATCTTCATCCATGGACTATACCTCCAAACCAATAGACTTCCTCACCCCTCAATAATTCTTACCTTCCCTCAAGAGGTCCCTTAAGGAGATGCATATTTTTCCACTTTCTTAGATAACAATCTCATGGCCTTGCAACATTATCTTACAACCACATCTTATCGCATCCCAGTTTTGACCCCATCCATAGATCCACCATATGGCATGCCTCCCCACCTCATGGGGAGTACCTCAATTTCCATGATTACAACTCAATTTTTAACCACCCAAGCCTCCTCATCAACCAACAACACCTTTGAGACTATCATTGAAAACTAACCAACCCAAACTACCACTACCCTTATACCTCCCACTCCAAACAACCACTATTCCACTATAGGAGTGCCTACCTCTAGCACTACAATATTTCCTTTAGCTACCTTCAACCTATCAACCACCACTATACTTAAAAACCTTATGGTGTCCATACCCTCTACCTTATCACCAATTAGTACAAGGGTCACCACCCTTCCATTAGTCACCAACCTAACTACCACTCCTATCCAACAAACACCCCTTGGACTAACCTTTGGCTACATCCCTAATCTATAAGGGCATGTACCCACTACCCAACCAACTACCTCCACCTACCCTTATGTGTCTTCCACCTAACCATTAGCATCCACTTACTCATATGTGGTAACCTCTCAACATTTTACCCACTATCTGTATGTCTCTCAACCACCTCAGTAATATGCATCTTATAACTCTTTAGGTACACAACCCTAAGCTGACTTAATGAAGATGCTTATGGAGAATATGACTACCTTAGAGTCATCCATCTTGGGTGCTCATAACATCTTGTCATATGACCAAATTTGTAATGATCCTATCCATCCATGCCTATTAAGCCATATCCTCTCCAATGGGAACTTTTCAAGTTCTCTAAGTTTCAAAGTAAGGAGGATCCCCAATAGTGCCTTAAGGAATTTAGGCATGATTTTTATCTCATCACTTATGATAATGCCCTTATTCTTTGCACCTTGTCCATGTCTCTATCATGTCTAGCCTTAGATTAGTATAGTACCTTACCCAAACATTCCATCTTCTCCTTCACCCAATTGGCTCAAACCTTCTTGGATCAATTTTCAATCAATATCTCTAATAAATTGTCTATCATTGACCTCTATTCTATTTGATAGTTTGAGGATGAATCCATCATTGATTTTATGGCTCATTGGAGGATTCTTATTAACTATCATTTTCCCTACCTCAACCTCAAATCATATAACTCTTTCCTTGGGCATGTGCCAAGCATATCTACTCTACCCTTCATGTCCAAAGCTTCTTAACATTTGATGATTTTTTTACCATGGCACATAAGCTAGAGAACCAAGACATTGATGAAGGAATTCTTAAACTCAAGAACAAGAACTCAACCTAT
This sequence comes from Torreya grandis, assembly GCA_037957365.1. Lineage (NCBI taxonomy): Eukaryota > Viridiplantae > Streptophyta > Pinopsida > Cupressales > Taxaceae > Torreya > Torreya grandis. Next base: position 2,839,477 of record JARHVA010001823.1, read on the forward strand.
AAAACCAATGAGGCTTATTCCTCCAAGTCAAGCAACCAACCCAATACCAACACCAAGAACAATGGAAAAATGAATATAGTTGTCCTTAAATATGCTCCTCCATCTTCTGCCAACCAATTTAATTCTTGTAATTCCTCAAATCAAAACTCTAGGAACCAAACCCAAAGCAACTAGAAGCAGTTCACTTCACTTGAAGAATCTTATGCTTCCATCTTGGATAAGTTATTGAAATCCAATATCATTTAACTTCCTCCTATCAAGCCACCCCAACAATTTGACTCCTCCCATCCTACACCTAGTTGGTACAATGATAATTATCTATGTGCCTTCCACCGATTAATAAGGCATGATGTCAGTAGCTATAACACCTTCAAGAGTCTTGTCTAATCCTTCATTGATAAGGGGGAGATTACATTAGATAACCCCAATATACCCTCAAACTAAGCCCTTGATATATTCAAGCAATTTTTTCTAAACCATGCTCCCACCAATAATGAGAGCAACAACATCAAGTGTTCTCATGATACCCATATACTTAACATGGTCCCCTATGTAATCACTACCAAACCACCTAGTACTCAATCTTCCTATCTTCCACCTCCTCCATCTATGGAAGTAATGGAGTCACCTTCCCTTCCTTTGGACACAAATATCATCCCCTCTCCCTCCACTTATTGAGGCATTAGAGCCACTAGCCACTCTTTTAACAGATATATTGACACAACCAACCATCACTACCTCACCTTCACCTTTAGCTAATAAGTGAACCAATTCCCCTCTGAAGATCATTTCCAAGGAAGAGATACCTATTTCTACTCCTCTTATATAGGAACCACCTACCTCAACCCCACATCTTTTTATTGAGGAGGATGAGGTTACCATCCCTATATCTCTACCTAGGGGTCTATCTTTTAGGTCCACTATTCAAGAAATGAAACCAACCTATAAACCCTTCTCTAGAATAGTTTAGAAATTAAAGTTTATCTCCAACCCAAACATGGATCGAGTCACCTTTTGGTAGAAATTAGGTCTCCCTTATATTACCCAACCAGATACTGCAACCCTTTCTTGGTCTAACCAACCCACCACTTCCATTAACCAACCTCTTACCATATCTACCCAACCAACCAAACCCTCTAACCAACCAACTAAAACCTCCACCAAATCAGCCAAACCCTCTCTTATCATCCCAACTAGGTCTTCCAATAATCTTGGTATCCTTCCTACATCGAGCCTTAGTCATCCATCTGTGAAAGTGGACCTAACCCCTTTAAGACCATTAACTAAATGCCAAACCAAAGTAACCATAGAGTAAAAACCACACAAAAGCCATAAGGCCTAAATTTTGCCTCCCTCAACCTTTCCCTCTATTTTGGGGCCTCATTTTTCTACCTTGAGTAGAAAGTCAATTACATCTACCAAAACCTCGCCACCTCTTTTGGTTATGCCTTCACAATTGTTCTTCAATGTACCTCTTTTTACCATGCCAAAAATACCTAAGCTACCTACCTTATGATCTTCTACCTCTAGCTCCTCAACCTCCTTGCCTAACTTGAAGCCATCGACCAAATATACCACCTTACCCAAGGCACTTACTACCATACCTATTTCTAAGCAACCTCTTACTCTAACCACTAAAGATAAGACTATTCTACCTTTACCACCTTTAATTGAGTCCTACTTGACCATCCTCCATAGATTATTGTATACTGCCTATTTATCTTTACCTCTCATCAGGCCCTTTGACCTTTTAGCTTAAAAACCCACCTCATACAATGATCACCAGTTTGTGCTTATCACAGGACACCCAACCATGATACAGAGAAAAATAAGACTCTCCAAACCATCATCCATTGGATTTATGATGAGGAAAATATATTAACATATGAACTTCCTATGAGCCCCTTACCAATCCAACTAACCACCATACCTACCCAATACTCACCCACTCCTCCACTCTCACTTCGAGGTAAAGATGAATCTAACCAATCCTCCAGCTCAACCTCTCCTTCTATCCATACTATCAATGTGGTCATAAGATCACAATATAAGGATAATGGGAAGGATAAGGTGTTCATTCCTTAGACATACCCCTCCTCAAACTCCTGACCAATCTATACCTAACCATCTCCATCTTCGACCAAACCTAAGGTGTCTATCTTAGGTGCCTCCTAATATAACCCTTTAAAATCTATCAAGAGAGTTATTCTCTATCAAATTCATCAAAACCTGGCAAAGATGAGCTTGTATGAGTTAATCTCTACTTCTCTCCATCACTACCAAACACTAATAGAGGCTTTGAAATCCATTGATGTTTGACTTGAGGACCCCCAACCTCTATCCACCTTTGTCAGTACCCTTCAAATTTCCACCCTTGTTACTTTCTAAGATTAAAAAATACCTTCCATCCATCTTGAGGACCCAGATCCTCCTCTTTTTATCACTACCTAAATCAAAAAAACTCACATCAAATAGGTCATGATTGATGGCTGGGGGAGCTAACATAAATATCATCTCCTCTCATGCCTACAACCAACTCAACCTGATGAACAATGTTATGTCTGAATCTTTAGTCATCCTTCATTATTTGAATTATACCATATCCACTAACTTGTGAACTATCATCCTTCATGTCCATTTGGAACCCCACACAATCCCTAAACTATTCTACATTAAATAGGGTGAATTCTAAAACAACATCTTGTTGGGATGACTCTAGATTCATTCCATGGGTTGTGTTCCCTCTACCCTCCACAATTACATTAATTTCAAGCATAAAGGCTAGGTCATCACCATTCAAGTTGACCTAAGTCCTTTCTCAACATTCAACATGACCTATTTCCCTAACAACATTCCCATACGCCCATCTAGCATACCCTCAATAGCTACAACCCAACCTTCAACCACCAAAGTGGATATCATATCCCCTACTACTGATGAGGCATCAAATAGTTCCTCTATACCTTCACTCCAAATACCCACCATAAACCCTTTGGAATACATATTCCATCACCTTTTTTAAGGGGAGTATCACCTTTTAGCTCTTGACACTTTCCTTACTCCTCACTAGTATGGACACCTCACCAACCAATCAGGATATGACCCCAATATTAGAACTATCATTCCCTTTGGAACTCCCAATAGTCAAACCCATTTTATTTATGGGGGAATTAAAAAATCCCTCAGTGCTCCTACCACCTCTCTTCTACCTCAACCATTCACCGTCAGTTTCTCTTACCTCGACAAACCAAGCTTCACCAAGATATACATCCATCGGTGTGCTTGGAAAAGCTTTAGCCTTGGGTGGTTTGAAAATGGCCCACATGAGTTGGTATCCATCGAGACCAATAAACCTCATGAGAATCATGGCCTTAGTTTCATCTTACCTAATAAAAATCAACCTAAAACATCTACCACCACCATTGTTGAGGAAGATACCCCTTCCTTACTGACCTCTCCCCCACCCATGTGTGAGGATGATGACATCATCCCACCTAATTTTTTTTTCATTAACATGAACAGCCTATGACCCCTAACTTATCAAAAGGAGGGGATGACTGTAACTAACCCTTTGACCCATCCTGAGATGATAGGGGAGGACTTTCCTAACATTAACATTATTCAGTGTCAAGATGATGATTTTATCCTCACCTACCTTGGTGCCATAGAATATTCAATCCATAGATCCCTTCATCCCAAGACCTTAACCATGTTGAATTAATCCACCATGGATATCAACTTGGTCACTCCAAATAAGCCCCACATTATCAAATAGGGCCAATCCTTGAATACTGAGGAAATTCAAGCCTTTCCCTCTTTCCTCTAATATTGTATCATAGAATTCACATGGTCTTACAATGATATGCCCAAAATTGACCTTGCCAGGACTACCCATAACATATTCACTCATCATGATGCCAAACCTATCAATCAAAATATCCAATGCATGCATCATCATATGTCCCTTCTTGTCAAGGAAGAACTTCAACATCTCTTATCTGTCAACTTCATTAAACTCATTGACTACCACTAATGGGTCTCAAACATAATACCTATCACTAAAGCCCCAAGGGGACTATGCATTTGTGTATACTTTCATGACCTCAACCTCATCTACCTTAAATATGAATTCCCTATACCCATCATCAACCAATTTGTTGATCTTATAGCTGGCCATGAGATGTTATCTCTCATAGATAGGTTCTTGAGTTATAATCAAATCTTAATTGCTCTTGAATATCAGCATAAAAGTATCTTTACCACCCTATGGAGGAATTTCTACTATAGAGTCATGCCTTTCAAACTAAATAATGCTAGCGCAACCTACCAATGTGCCATGACCTATATCTTCCATGACCTTATCCATAAAATTATAGATCACTTATCCATTCTTAAGATCATATTTGAATGACTTATCCATTACCATGTCTGTCTTAACCCCAAGAAGTGCATTTTTGAGGTCTTATTAGGAAAAATTATTGATTTCATTGTCTCCTTTCATGGATTGAAATTGAACCCACCAAAATTAAAGTAATCTTAGACATGCTCCCTCTTACCAACCTGTTGGGTGAATATTTTGTCATTAGCTAACTGAAGGCAAAATGGGTATATCAACCATAGTGTTATGAGATAAATCTCTCCTCTCAGCAAGGGGAGGTTCCCTATAAACTATTATAAACTAACTTAAAGTAAATATTAACTCAGGGGTGAGATCATACCATTCATTTCTCTTTTTTCAGAAATGATGTCTATAAAGTAAAGGAAGACTTTCACGATATTAATTGAATCCACAAGAAACCCATGAGAGTGTAAAGCCTATCATTGCTTCTCTTATTGATTTATAACTTAGATCACAGTAGAATGAGGTGCAGCCCAAATTCCCCACCAAAAACTAAAACAAAGTATATAATCATTTTTTCTACTGAAAGGAATTGGTTGTCTTGTGATGTAAGTTTACAAAGTAACTCCTCCAATTTATGCAAAAGATTGATATCATTTTGTTCACTAAGGTCCCTTAAAGATTCGAGGTCACTGATCAACTCCTTAAGCACCCAACCCCTATATGTTAATGCCTCTTTAGTTTCAATTTAAGAGTCTCTATCAGTAATGACACTGATTGATATCAGAGCGCTTATTTTTAGTTTCCTCATATCTGTCCATTTTTCAAGATACTTTTTTATGCTTTTTATATCCTAAGAAATAATATTTTTGAGATTATCCAATTTTTCTCTTATTTTCCTCATTTTATCTGTCTTCTCAGATAACTCTATGAGCAAGGAAACTCCTTGTGCACGCATCTAATCTAAGTACTCTTCAAGTACTTTTCCTTTGAGATATGTCTTTTTCGCTTTTTGAATCATGGGGTCTTCTATGGAAATGGCCTCAGGAATTACTATTTCTGGAGTGAAATTAATTCTCCTTACCATTGTAGTCAATTGTTTCACCATGGCTTTATAATGATCCTTCATTTCTTTCTCTCTATCAAATTTCTAAATCAAGATATCTATGGCTAACCGCATATCACTCTTGGCACTCTTATGAGTTATCTTACCTAATTAAACTCTAGAGATAGAGTAATCACTTACATCAAAAATTTTGATGGTTACATCATGTGGAGGTCTTGAAATTTTTATAAATTTTTGTTCCTTATCCTCAATCATCTTTGAAAGAATCTTTGGCTTTTATTGGCACCATTTTATTAAAATCAAAGTCATCTAGAGAGATGGCTTATTTTTTTATTTTGGGTGTATAAGCTAACAACCATGGTGGGAGCACAAAAGTACTTACATTAGGATCAATCTCCGTTGTTGGCATTACTAGAGTTGCACTTGCACCGGTAGTAAAAATAATGGGTAGAGTATTAGTAAAAACTGCACCTTTTATTGAGAGATCAAAAGTAGAACTATCTTCAACATCAAAATATGGGGATGAAAAACTAATAATTAATCCTAAGAAATGAATAATATCTTCAAAAGTGCCTTAGGGGTTATCAAAATTTATTTTAGAAGGAGAGGGTGATCCAGAAGAGGGAACACTAATCAGAGAAACAGGTGAAAGGGTTGCAATAGGTGTGCTAGGCAGAGAAGAAGAAATTCATGTTTCTCATTGTTTATTCTCTTGTAAAGACAAAGTTTCCTTTTCTTATTGATCTATGGGCCTATCATCAGTCTCTGTCTATTCCATCACTAGTTTTTTAATGCTTTGTTTCTCAACTTCCATATCTATTATTTCTGGCTCTTTTTCCATAACTTTTGACTTCTTCGTCACAAATATGATCTTAGGCTTATGTGGCTTGGAAGAAGAAGGAACATAAATTTTTTTCTTCATTACATTTTCTATTTTTCTTCTCATTTCCTCCCAAAATTTAGCTTCTAAACTTGTGATGAATTCTTTCAAAGTAATTCCTTTATTTGTTAACCAATTATTGGTGTTTGCCAATATAGGTTCAAATCTTTTTCTCAAGGAAGTCAGCTCTTTTTGTGACCATTGGATTGGAGGAAAAGGAGCATTGGCAATCTGTTCAATATTGTATCTATCATTAATCAAATCTCTATCATCTACTAGATTCTTAGGGATATCAGCAAGTCCTAGATATTCAATCTGCTCAAGAGATAACCTACTACAGTCCATTTTCTTGATATCTTTTATTGTTCTCAAATCTACCCAAACATCTTCAATCATAGGTTCATGAAATTAAGTTTTCCTCCTAATTATATCCTTCACACCCCTGTAATCAAAATTTAGTCTTCTTTTGAATTGCTTCAAAGTCATGGGTTGCATTTCAGTTTCCATGGCTCTAGCCTTTCTAGTGGTTAACACTGAAAACCTACCAATTTTAACTAGGAATCTGAAACCAAGCTTCTTGAATTCCATCTATTTATTATTCATGACAATCATTTATCTACATAGTTCTATTAAGATGAATTTATCTGAGGGGAATCTTGGAAGCATATAAGGATGACCTTGGAAAAAGCCAACCCTTAGGTATGAGAAAGAAATAAATTGTAAGAACATGCATCCAAAATTATTCACGACTATCTAGGCCTCATCTGACACTCTTCTATGTGTTAGGAACCCCTATCCAATAGAAGCACAATTGATTACTTTCTTATAATCAATTAAACATGAAATTATATCAGAATAATTAAGTAACTAGAAACTTGAAATAGCAAAGAATTTGAGAGACAATACACAATTTTGTATTAAATACTCTTAGAAGAAAATACAATAAGGAAGATGCCACTTCTTCCTCCACCTCAAAGGCTTGCCACACCTCAAGACCTTCTTCCCTCTCTCTCTTGCTCAACCACAACCAACTCAACAACCTGAGTTGTTATCCCCTCCTTGAATGCTTCAACTGATCTCCTTGACCTTGCTCCTTGCTTCAATGCTTTTACTTGCCTTCTTAATTTACAATACATGCCTCATGGGTCTTTAAATAGGATCCCATGCATACAAAAATAGAACTCTAATTACAATAATTAGACATGTAACTCGTGACTATAATTAGCCCTTAAACATGTAAACACTCGCTTCACTTAACTGACTGTTCGTCAACAGCAGTTCTGGAACCACCACAGGCGACCGACGTCGGTCCCTATCTGTCTAGTGCTGACCGACATTGGCCGACTCCCTGCCAATGCCAGTTGCCTTCTACACTGTATCTGACTGACGTCGGTCATACTACCAACACTGATACTTCTAAAACTCAACAACCTCTTCATGTCTGCAATAATTGAAGCTTTTAACTCCACACCCTAACAATCTCCCACTTGGAGATAAACAGTTGCAACTGTACCTGTACCTATACACCATCTACTTTGTTCCCTTGGCTCTGTATCCCTCTTCAAATTCACTCTTGAAGACCAACCACCACAAAACTTGTGATGCTATACCTATCACTTATGCCAAAAAAATTTTGCTGCTCCCAAATTCTTCATGACATACTTCTGAACTAACTTTACCCTTAGCTCAAAAAACTCCCTGTATATGAAACCCTGCAACAAGCAACACAATACAGTAACAGGATAATATAGCTAATATTATCCAGCTTGGTAAAGATAAATATAATGGTTAAACCTCCATTGTCTTGCAGCCTAATCAAGACCATATACCATAGCCTTCTGTCTCACATGTCCATCCACTCTCTTCTCTAACTTGGGAATCCATCCCTCGTCCGGTGCTTTCTTCCAGCTGACAACTCCACCAACAAATACCTATTTGGTTCTTCTCTAAGGACTCACACTCCTCATCCATGCCAAGCTCCCACTATTTTTGGATTCTACCTGCATTGCCTCTTCACATCTTCCTAGTTCTTGACCATTAGTAAGTAATATAAAGAATGTGAACAATGAATATGAGGTTCACTTACCCTTTCTGACCTACATATGGGCATTTGAGACTCCTTGATAGCTTGTTGTCTGCCCAACATCTGTTCTAGTGACCGATCTTGGCCATCTCCTAGTCTACTCCTAATTGATGTCAGTTCTTTGCACTGACCCTGACTACCGATGTCATTTCCCTAGCCAACACCAGTGTTCCTTCTGCCAACGTTGGTTCCTACCTAACTGACGTCGAACTTCTCTGCCCAACTCTACCAACCCTGCTGGTCTGCACATGACCGATGTTGGTATCTACCTAACTGACATTGGTTCTAAGTGACCAATGTCAGTGTCTGTGTGTTCCTATAAGTGATGAAATCTTCATCCGCGAGCTCATCTTGGATCAAACCCCTATCCATACTACCCTGCTTAGAATTATTCAGCCCCTATGACTGATCTCTGCCCCTCATCTCCTCCATAAACACCAAGGCTTCTTTATTCTTGTCAAAAGCATCAAATTTCCTTTTCCTGCAATGAACTCTATCTATGCTTTCTGAATCTAAACACATACCTTTTGAATCAAGAACGTCCATTCCCTTCTTATTCATGTGACCAAGCCTATTAAGCCACATCTTTGAATCTACTACTGAAGTAGATAAACTAGAAGTAGAATCAGTAATACAAGTAGATAGATAAAGAGTACCTACTTTCTTACCTCTTGATAAAATAAGTGCTCCCTTGGTAACCTTCCAAGAATCTACTGTGAGGGTTATTGTGCATCCCTCATCACCCAACCTTCCAACAGAAACCAAACTCTGCTTTAGAACTGGGACATGCATGACCTCCTTCAACACCCATGTGTTGTCCATCTACAATCTCAGCTACACTTTCCCTTTGCCAACTATTTGACAAGGCGTACCATCCCCTAAATAAATCACTCCAAAGTCTCCCTGAACATACTCATGGAACAAATCTCTGTTTGGAGATGCATGAAAAGAAGAACCAAAATCTAAAACCCATGATCCTACCTGACTATCCAAAGAAAGTATGAGAGCATCTTGTACCACAATATTTGCATCATTTGCTTCTTCATTACCTTCATGTTGATTCTCTTTATCCCTCAACTAGCACTCTTTCTTTGTGTGTCCTCTATTTCCACAAAACCAGCAGGTAACACCTCTGGATTTGGATCTCTTTCCCACCTTCGACCTTGATTTCCCTTGCTCATTCTTCTCTCTTTGCCTTCCCCTACTTTCTGCACTTAGAGCATTCCCTAATGATTCACTTGTGCTTCTCCTGCATATTTTTTCATTCAAGATCACACTCACAACATCATCAACTTTTAAGATTTTAGAAGCAGATGTAGAATTACTTACTGCCATAACCAAACTATCCCAACTTTCAAGTAAAGAGCATAAAATCAAGAGAGCCTTTACTTGATCATCAAAAATACTATTGACTGAAGCTAACTGGTTTACCAAACCATGGAAATCACTAAGATGAGTATGTATTGATCCATATTCCTGCATTTGCAAAGTAAATAACTGCTTCATAATAAATACCTTATTTGAAGCCGAGGGCTTTTCATATAAATTTGCCAAATATTTTATCAACTCTTTCGTTGTCTTGCACTGTGACAAGTTGGAAATCATAGACGATGCAAGGCTCAACCTTATGGAACCCAAAGCCTTCCAATCAAGAACATTCCATTCTTCATCCTTCATATCTGTGGGCTTGCATGCAACCCCACCCAATGGTAAGTACAAATTCTTCTGATACAGATAATCCTCTATCTGCATCCTTCAATGTTGATAATTCTTGCTGTTAAACTTCTCCATTTGTAGCTTACTTTTTTTTGCCATTGCTAAACTCCCACTCAATCAGAAAACCCTATGAATGACCTGTAAACAAACAATAACCTACTCCCTACAAACCGTAGCTCTAATACTAACTGTTAGGAACCCTTATCCAACAAAAGCATAATTGATTACTTTCTTATAAGCAATTAAACACAGAATTATATCAGAATGATTAAGTACCTAGAAACTTGAAATAGCAAAGAATTTGAGAGACAATACACAATCTTGTATTAAATACTCGTAGAAAAAAATACAATAAGGAAGATGCCACTTCTTCCTCCACCTCAAAGGATTGCCACACCTCAAGACCTTCTTCCCTCTCTTTCTTGCTCAACCACAACCAGCTCAACAACCTGAGTTGTTATCCCCTCCTTGAATGCTTCAGCTGATCTCCTTGACCTTACACCTATAGATCTCCTTGACCTTGCTCCTTACTTCAATGCTTTTACTTGCCTTCTTAATTTACAATACATGCCTCATGGGTCTTTAAATAGGATCCCATGCATACAAAAATAGAACTCTAATTACAATAATTAGACACGCAGCTCGTGACTATAATTAGCCCTTAAACATGTAAACACTCACTTCACTTAATTGACTGTTCATCAACAACAGTTCTAGAACCGCCACAGGTGACTGACGTTGGTCCCTGTCTGTCTGGTGCTGACCGACGTCAGCTAACTCCCTGCCAATGCCGGTTGCCTTCTACACTGTATCTGACTAACGTCGATCATACTATCGACGTCAGTACTTCTAAAACTTAGTAATCTCTTCATGTCTACAACAATTGAAGCTTTTAGCTCCACACCCTAACACTGTGTTCTAATTGAGGATTAAAAAGACACAAAAATACTACAAATAAAGTATCATTTAATCTCCTAAAATGATGAATAGAACACTTCAATGTTAACTAAGAGTAGTATTGATACACTAGGGTTACTCTTCTATCTTCTTCTGATGTCAAACCTAGAAATATTCTCATTGAAGTTACAATATAGACCAGATAAAAATTCATGTAGAATTTGAAGGTAGTGGATACCTTCCTCAATTACTCATGTAAAGCGTTGTTGACTTGTTCTCCCTAGAAGATGACTTGTTTGCCTTGGAGAATTATCTTGATGAATGGATACATCCATTCATGAAACTATGAGGAAGAAGGTAAACCTCTTACCTTACTGAGAAGAGTGATCAGATCACCAACTTCTTCTATAAAGTCACTTCTTGGAAAACTCCGTGGCTATCTTGATAAATTTCCCTTAGGAATCTTGAGCCATTTATTGTTGATTAACTTCTTTGTTTTTGTAGGATCTTTATCATATTCTCTTTGTGCTTCGACAAAATCAAGCTTTATTACTTTAGTAGCAAGAGGACACATGAACACTTTATTGATGAACTCAAGATCCAGTCTAATTAGCACATCACTACTAGCATCTAACACAACCCTGCTATCCTTATTATAGAACTAAGCACACTGAAAAATAAATTTTATATTGTTAGTCGCTATAGGGAAAGAAGATACCAAATAAATATTACTATCAATTATCTTCTTCATTTCATGGTTGGGATTACTTGATTTAGTTCTTTCCATGAACTTGGCCATGTCCATTAATGTCATCAACATTAGAAGTAACTTAGGTGATTAGAAAAACACCTTGATATATGTACTTTATTACCTTCAAATTCTTCAAAAAAAGCTCAGTCATCTAGGAAAACTTTTAACAAAAAGATGTCGATGAAGAAGGATCTACAAGAGAAACTACAATAAACATCATGATCATGTGATTAGGGGAAATATTGGCAATCTGATAAAATTGCATGTCGATGATCATGACCATGGAGATGTGCCTGAAAGGGATAAAGTGCAAGTAGGCCAAAAAACCAAAGGAAAGTAGGTTCAAAAAAGTGAAACTAAAAATTTCCTAGAGTTAGGAAATTTGAGGGGATGTTTGCATGGGGGGAAAAAATTGCCACCCTTGCATGTGGGGGGATTTACCTTTTGTATCGGTGGAAAAACTTGCCACCCTTACAGGGATTAAAATTCATACTTGTGCAGGGGTGGTGATTTTTACCACCCTAGCATGTCGGGTTTATGTAGGGGTAGCAAAAATGCTGCCCTTACATAAAATGCAAGGTTTTTAATTTTGGTAAAGGTGACAAAAAATTTTGACCTTGCAAGAAAATAGCAAGCTAAAGTTAGAGTGGTGAATAACACCGCCAATGTGCTTGGAAGAGATAGGGAGGTGTAAAGGCAGTAAATTTTGGCTCAATTACATAGGGTCATGCATCGTCAGTGAATTTTGACCATCATTATGTTAGTTTTATAAAGGTGGTTTTTAACTATATTTGATGTGGGTAAAACCTAGGTTAGGTCAAAACATTGACTCAATATGGCGAGACAACCTTGGGCATGGAAGGAGGGTTGATGAATCAAGAGTCTAGTTAGGTCCACTAGGGTAAGGCAATAAAATGAGGGAGGAACAACAAAAACCAAAATAAAAGGAAAATAAATGCTCAAAGGAAAATAAAAACCAAAAAAAAAAAAAAAACTTAGAAGCAAAAAGACTAAAAAGTAAAACTTACCTAGCAATTTTGAAATCCTAAGCTCAAAGCTAGTGAATTCATAATCCTACTCATTCACGCAGTCTAATGATTACAAGGAGGAGTCTCTAGAAATTAATAAAAATTAAAAATACTAAAAAATGTCATTTAAATTCCCCAAACTAAGCCCCAAACACTCGGCTTGCATGGCCATAAATGCCACGTGAAAATTGAAATCACCTAAAACCTCTGCTTGGGTGGCAAGAATCGTTCCCCTTGCATGTAAAACGGGAGGTTATGCATTGGCGGTGAAAATTGTCACCCTTGTATAAGGAAGGTAAGGGCTATGCATTGGTGGCAAAAATCACCGCCCATACACAAAGAGGAGAAGAAAATGCAAGGGCGGCAAAAATTGCCGCCAATGCATGGGAAAGTAAAAACTTGTAAGAGCGGTAAAAATCACCGCTATTGCATAAAAAACCAAAAAACTTGCAAGAGTAGTGATTTTTGCCACTATTGCACTGGAATAATAAAAATATGCAAAATTAGTGAATTTAGCCGCTAGTGCATAGTAAAACAAAAATTGTCTAACACCTTGAAAACTATCAAAATCTGACATTTTAATTATATCAAGACTGCAACAAGTTTCACTTTTTTCAAGAAATCATGACGAGAGAGTGTTGTGAACTTTTCTAGGATGTCAATTAAATATACTTGAGATCAAGAGAATCTTGTCTCAAATGATGAACTTAGAGTATAAATTACAAAAGGGACAAGTTTCATAAGGGTTGTCCACAAAAACAAGCATATCTGATTTTGAGAACAATAGCTGGCTCCAGCTGGGGAATTTCCATCTATTGAACTATGAAATAATCGAAGGGAAGAGAATCCAATCTCTAAGTTCCTTCATCCATGCCATTGGGCCACAAATTCAAGCTACCAAAAAGAAAAAGACACAAAAAATCAAATACAAAGACAAATAAAAACATAAAACTATATAAATGTACAATTGAACTTATCTGATACTTCAAAGATTGAAGTGTTTCAGATGCTGCCCACTGTGAGGTAGTGAGAATGGTGTTCCATCTTGATATTCTAGTAAGAAATTATTTTCACCATAGAATTGATGAATGGTGAATGGACCTCTCTATAGGGAATCAAATTTTCTATGCATTCATTTTGGTTCTCTCCTCTTATCTCACAACAAGACTTGATCTCCAATCTAAAACTCATGGATCCTTAAATTACTTGTCAAAGAGTTTATTTACCTAATTTTGATGTGTAGCAATATGTTCCACTACCGTATTTCATTGCTCTTCTAATTTAGTTAAACACATGATCTTCTTATCAATAAAATCTTTAAAAGTTTGATCTTCGACTGCCTTTGCTAACTTTAGTGTTGGTAGTTCCAAGGTAATTAGTATTTTAGCATTCAAACCATATATAATTTGAAATGGTGACATACATATTTCCCTCTTAGGCATAATCTTGTCTGTCCATAAATCATCAAATAATATTTTATGCCAAGTTCTCTGATTATCATCTACCAATTTTTTGATAATAGTAACCAGATTCTTGTTACTTGATTTTGCTTGACCATTTTCTTATGAAAAATAATCTAAGGAGTGGGAGAGAATAATCTTGTGATTGTAGCAAAATTCAATAATCTCATGAGAAGAGAAAAAAGTAACATTATCTATTATAATCTTGGTTAGAACTCCAAATTAGGAAATAATATTTTCCTTAAGGAAATTACATACCACTTCTGAAGTAGCATGCTTAACTAGAATGGCTTCCAATCACTTGGTAAAATAGTCTATTATGGTGAGAACATAGTCATGTCTAGCACTTGAGGATGGGTTCACAGTCCAATAAAGTTTATACCCCATTACTAAAAAGTTTCTTCAATCACCACCAGCTTGAGAGGTAATGCGGCCAACTTGGGTTTCCCAACGAACTATTGACATAATTCACACCTACATACCCAATTATTCGCATCTTGAAATAGTGTACATCAATAGTATCTGGCTCATAGAATCTTGTGAGCTATCATAGGTGCATAAAAATCTCCTCTACAAGCCAAATTGTGGACAGACTCTAAAAGTTTACTTTGTTGCATTTTATCCATGCAACAAAGAAATACTCCATCAAGGCTTCTTTTGTACAAACCATTGTCCCATAGGATGTAGTTAGCAGCTTTCAACTTAATATTTCTTTTTTTATGATAGATGGGTAGGACACTCACCATAGGTAAGAAAATGAGTGATATTGGAATACCACTCATCAGTAGTAGTGATAAAAAAAACTATTGGCATGTCCTCAACCTCTACTTCTTCATGTTCTATTTCTTTTGGTACATTATCAGCAATCAATTGATAGAGACCTCTTCCCCACACAAGCTTAGTAGGTTTAATATCAAGATCAAACTCTTGAATTTTATCAATCCAATTACCCCTTTTAGTATCGAACTCTTGTTGAATTAAAATATACTTTACTATGGTATCAGGCACTAGAACAATAGTATGTGAATTCAGGATATAGAATCAAAAAAAATTTACCACCTTAACCATGACATAAGCATGCTTCTCCATGTTTAAATATTTTAATTCATGAGCTTTGAGAGGATAACTCATAAATGATATGGGAGATTCCACACCTTCTGCATTCTGCTAAACTAAAATGGCTGAAAGTGTATGTTCAAAAGCATAGCTGTATACTATGAAATCTTTAATATAATCCAAGTAAACTAGGAATGGAGCATGAGCAATAGCCTTCTTGATATCTTTGAATGCCATTTTTCCTTCTGCATTTAAACATAAAGTAGGCTTACCCTTCATCATGTCAACAATGTGACAAGTTTTCTCTGCAAATTCAAGAATGAATCTTCACAAAAACTTCACCTTTCCAAAGAAGGAATGAACAACAGTCTTACTAGTAGGTAGAGTAAGATTTTGAATAGATTTGACTCTTTTTGAGTCAATTTTTGTTTCTTCTTAGGATACAATGTAACTAATAAGTCTACCTTTTGTAACCCCAAAAACTGACTTATTAGGATTGAGAGAAATACTATTTTGTCGATAGTGTTCCAGCACTTGTTGTAAATGATGCACATGATCAAGAAAAAATTTAGAGAAAATAATTAAGTCATCAAGATACATCACAATAAACTTCCATATTTCATCTCTGAAGGCAAGGTCAATTATTCTCTAGAATGTGGTACCAGCATTGATCAAATTAAAAGGCATTCTATGATATGCAAATGTGCCCTAAGGTGTAATGAAAGTGGTTTTATATTGATCTGCTTCATTGACTTCCACTTGATTATACCCAAAAAAACCATCTAATATTGATAACATTTTTGAGCTAGTCACTGTTTGTAATACTTAATCCATGATGGGTAGGGGGTAGTTATCCTTTAGAGAAGATTGATTTAGGTTCTTGAAATCAACACAAATACAAATTTCTCTATTTTTTTTACAAGAACTATGTTCATGATCTAGGTGGAATGATGAATTGAAAAAATTATTCTCGCATTCAACATCTTCTAGATCTCAGAAAGGATAGTACCTAATAGTTTAGGATTGTATTGCCTTTGTTTTTGCTTGTGAGGTAGCGACCCTGCTTTAACAGGAATTTCATGCTAAATTTCTTTAGACCTGAAGGATTTCAAATCATCATAAGAATATGCCAAAGCATTAATGTAATGATGAAGAAGAGTAATGAATTTGAACTTTTTATGAGTAGTGAAACATTTACCAATGTTGACCATTTTAGGATTTACTTCTAAACTCAAATTCACTTGATCAAACTCTATAACAGAACTTGAATCCATTTATTGCTAATACTTGATATATCTATCATGCCTATCAAATAGATTTTTAAGAGAAACCAAACCTTTTGGGATTTTGTTCCTTTTTAGTTGAAGAAACTCTTCACCAATTTGTGAGTCTATTTTGGGAACTGATTCTCATGGTAGAGATTCACTACCTTCAAAATAGAGCTCCTCAAAGCTATCCATATTTTTAAGAAAAGCAATAATTTAATTATCACCATTAAACACTTACCAATGGTCAGCATTATTAGGTACACTTGGTTGAAAGATTAGCTCAATAGTGTACTTGTTCCCTTTAAAATCTCTATGAGCAACCGTGAGAGTTACGGAGATAGCTAATAAATCTGTATGATCATTAAACTATCTTGGCACTATATAAATATTAAAAGCATCAAAAATTTCAATGCAATCTCATACAAGATTATGATAATGTCACAATCTTTCATTTTTGGTTTGATACAGATTCTTTACTTGACAAACCACCAATTCAGCATCTCCTTGGGTATAAAGAATCTTAACACCTTTAGCATGAGTAGCTTTCAATCCAAGTAACAAATATTTGTATTTAGTGGTGTTGTTGGTATTTTTGAATTAAAACTTATATGAGTAAAGGAAAATATCTCTTTGTGGAGATATCAAAACAATTTTAGCTCTAGAACTGGTAGAGGAGCAGCTGCCATCAAACTTAAAAATCCAAACCTCATCAAAACTTGATCTTCTTAAAGATTCCTCTTCATCAGTGAGGGAAGATTCCTTTTTTCTTGATATTTTCTATAAAAATTCTTCTAATTTTCTATTTGAATTGTCACCTAATGAATTTTCATCTAATGAATTTAAAACATCTTCAGTGGATAAAAAATAATTACCTGTTCTCGAGGATTCAAACAAAATTTGAGCTTTAGGGTTTGACATTTGGGTAACAATATATTTTGACTCTTTTTCAAGAAGAAACCTTTGCATGATACCTTTAATAGGTATCTCTGCTTCAAATAGATCCATGTTCAACTCTCCACCTACATCTTTGTAAAAATTACGTCCGAGTAGAATGCCATAAGAAGCTGAAACATTGGCCACTAAGACTGTCATCTTAATCCTCTTATCTGGAAAAGCTGTAAATGCAAATTGGGAATCTTTGATTTGACACAAAAGTGGTACTTGTTTATTTTCCATGGAGAAACATCTCCCAAAAGTCTTAGTTAAGGTAAGACCAAGAGAATCTACTACTTTAGTTAGTATACCATTATCAAAGGCTCCAGAGTCTATTATACAATTGCTCAACTTATGACTATTTATCAATAGAGAAAAAAAAAAGAAAGGTTCTATTTTTTTTAAAGTAGGAGTAGTGACAAGATTATTTTTGGTGGATTTTTCTTTTAAGGATCATGAGTCACTTTTGGAAAATCTTATCTAGCAAAGACAACTTTTTTTTGATGTATTCAGCTAACCTATCAAACTATTCAGGATTAGCTTGTAAGTACTCAACTTTAGACATTTGGATCTTGGTCTTTTAGCATGATAAATTATGTCAAATAACTGTAATAAACTAAAAATAGAGGAAGGAATTCCATCATTCTAATTTTTATTTGATGTGGTACAAGTTTGAGGAATAAAAGTAGGAGGTACAGGATTGTTTAAGGTACTTACATCCTTATTTTCCACTAGGTCCTTTGATTGAAAAGGTAGCAAAGTTCCCCATTTAGCAATTGAGATCACTAGTTGAGGTTATTCTTCTAATTTTCCCTTATCAACTTGTTGAATTGACTGATTTTGGGACCTAGTAAAAATAGCATATGCTCCATCATACGCCTCTCCTTTTTTAACTTCATATTGGTAATTTAGAAAACTAATCATGAATTCGCTAGCTAATTATTCTTCTACTTATACAAATATATTAGCATCATTTTCTTGATATAATTCAAGTTAAAAAAAATGATCATGTTTAGCTTTATAATAACCAACTACTAGGTTGATTGGTGTTGCTTCAATGAAAAGCTTCCCCTATGTGGGAGGAAGACGATTAGATTACCCTTGATTTTTGGTAGTATTGCCTTGATACGAATGGTTGGAAAATGTATTCCTTGGTATATCTTGATAATAAGAAGGAGCAGACACATCTTGGGCCATTTGCCTTTTCAGAGCTAGTAATTCATTTGCTAAATTTTGCACCATAGGATCAGTGGTGCTTGTGGAAGAATTTTTAGTAGAAGAGAAAAATTTGTTTTTGTTAGAATCTTTTCTTATCTTACCCACAATGATAAGATCATCTTCGACTTTAGTGTCTAAACTTTGAGATGTAGAAAGATCGGTAGGGCCAGCCCACCTTAACAAAAAAATCACTTCAAAAAGTTGAGAATTGATAAAGAAGAACTTAAGATTTTCTAGTGTTGGTTGAGCAATTGTAAGAATCCTATTTCTTAACTTATTGAATTTAGCGATGAAGTCTCTCATAGGCTCAAGAGGCTCTTTTTTCATTTGCATAAGCTAAGCCAATAAGGGATTTGCATCTTCTATAGGTTTAAACCTAGCCTCAAACTTGGTCTTGAGAGTGTTCCAATCGGTTATAGTCTGAGCTTGAAGATGATAAAACCAATCTATGGTAGCACTCTGTAGTATTTCTATAAAAAATCTTACTGATATATCTTCATATTCAATGCCTATCACACCACAGGCTATCTAGAAAGCTATTATATGCTCATCAGGGTGAACTTTCCCATCACCATAGAACTTAAGAAAATAAATTCTTGAACTATGAAGTAGCTCATGCAAAGGTGGGGTTAGATTTAGAAGGTCAAAAGTGTTACCCCAAGGGCCTTGGGCTGCCATGATATAAAGGTTAAAAGGAGGGATAACAAACCTTTATGGAGTATGAATAGATAAAACCTTGCTAGCACTAGGACTAGGAGCTTTACTTGGTATTGAAGATTTGATGTTGGTAGGAGGAAAAATCCTGGTTCATTGAAGGTGAGATCATAGAGGCAAGAGATCAAAATTATGTTGTATTAATTCAAATATAGGATCAATAATACCTCAATCTCTCTAACTTTTTGTATACCATGAATCTGCCAGAGTGTAGAATGGAAAAGAATTGGAAATGCTTCAACTCAAAGCTTGAGGCTTCAAATTGTGCGTTCTTCCCCAACAGTGTCACCAAAAAATTGTTGGGTGAATATTTTGTCATCAGCTAACTAAAGGCAAAATGGGTATATGAACTACAGTGTTATGAGATAAATCTCTCCTCTCAGTAAGGGGAGGTTCCCTATAAACTATTATAAACTAACCTAAACTAAATATTAACTCAAGGGTGAGATCATACCATTCATTTCTCTTTTTTTAGAAATGATGTCTATAAAGTAGAGAAAAACTTTCACAATATTATTGAATCCACAAGAAACCCATGAGAGTACAAAGCCTATCATTGCTTCTCTTATTGATTTATAACTTAGATCACAGTAGAATGAGGTATAGCCCAAAGTCCTCACTGAAAACTACAACAAAGTATATAATCACAAAAGATAAAATTAGTTCAAAGCCTTTCCAATATCCTTTGTTTTAAGACACTAAAATACAAACTAAAGATAATTATAGTAGCGCAAAGTCTCCATAATCAAGTTTAGAACATCTTCTAGATTATTTTCACTCACTCTGCTTATTTAATCAAAAAGATAAGATTGTATTGGGAAAAGGATGTAAGAACAATTTCTTACACAACACAAGTTATTCTAATACAAAGTTTGAAAAGTCACTTGCTTTCTCATTCACTTGATAAAATTTGATTTACAATTTGAGCTCAAAGTCTCAAAAGGCATTTCAATTTGAGCAAATTTTTTGCTTCCAATAACTAAAATATATATTTATAATAGAGGTCCTCTTTATTTATAGGGAGAGGCCTTGAAGATTTTAGAAAAGACCTAATTACTTTGACCGAGTCAAAGATAAGAGTCCTTTTTGACTTAGGACTCCTATATTTTTACATGTAATTACATGTGAAAAAATTACATGAAAAAATGCCTAAAGTGGTTATAAAAGTATATTTGAAAAGTGGAAATTAAACCAAGGAAGAATATTTTCAATTTGTATCCCCATTTTTTTTCATGTGAGCATCGTACATAGTGATAGCTACCTACATCCCGATACTATATGGAGTAACAATGTTCTTGAAAATCATCTTAGCTCTGACTATGGCATCTCTCACTACTGTAACTAATTTTACATGACTAGTTACCCTATTTTTTAGATTATCTAGAGTTAACTAATTATCTAGAATATTGTCCATAGAGGCTACTAAAAATGCCTCATCTTCAAATTCTCTCTGGAACATACCTTCAAATACCTAAATCATTTCTTCTACTAAAAGGAATTGGTTGTCTTCTATTAAAATGGCCTCAAGAGTTACTATTTCTAGAGTGAAAGTAATTCTCCTTTCCACTACAGTCATTTGTTCCACCATGGCTTTATAATGATCCTTCATTTCTTTCTCTCTGTCAAATTTTTGAATCAAGATATCCATGGCTGACTGCATATCACTCTTGGCACTCTCATGAGTTATCTTACCTAATTCAACTCTAGAGATAGAGTAATCACTTATATCAAAAAAATTTATGGTTACATCATGTGGAGGTCTTACAATTTCTAGAAATTTGTGTCCCTTATCCCCAATCATCTTTGAAAGAATCTTTGGCTTTTTGGGAGCCTTAGATTTTACTGGCACCATTTTATTGAAATCAAAGTCATCTAGAGAGATGGCTTGTTTTTTTTAGTTGGGCATATAAGCTAAAAACCATGGTGGGAGCACAAAATTACTTAAATTAAGAACAATCTCCATTGTTGGCCTTACTAGAGTTGCACTTGCACCGGTAGTAGAAACAATAGGTGGAGTATGAGTAAAAACTACACCTTTTATTGAGTGATCAAAAGCAGAACTATCTTCAACATCAAAAGATGGGGATGACAAACTAGGAATTGATCTTAAAGAATGAAGAATATCTTCAAAAGTCCCTTGGGGATCATCAAAAATCATTTTGGAAGGAGAGGGTGATCTAGAAGAGGGAACACTAATTAGAGAAATAGGTGAAGGGGTTAAAATAGGTGTGCTAGGTGGGGAAGAATAAATTCATATTTCTCATTGTATATTCTCTTGTGGAGACAAAGTTTTCTTCTCTTGTTGATCTATGGGCCTATCATCAGTCTCCATCTATTCCATCAATGGTTCTTCAATGCTTTGTTTCTCAACTTCCATATCTGCTATTTCTGGCTCTTTTTCCATAACTTTCAACTTCTTCATCACAAATATGATCTTAGGCTTATGTGTCTTAGAAGAAGAAGGGACATCACTTTTGTTTTTCATTCTATTTTTTACTTTTATTCTTGGTTTCTCTTAAAATTTAGCTTCCAAACCTG
Organism: Torreya grandis; assembly: GCA_037957365.1. Taxonomy (NCBI): domain Eukaryota; kingdom Viridiplantae; phylum Streptophyta; class Pinopsida; order Cupressales; family Taxaceae; genus Torreya; species Torreya grandis. Next base: position 2,861,424 of record JARHVA010001823.1, read on the forward strand.
TGATGAATTATTTCAAAGTAATTTCTTTATTTACTAACCAATTATTGGCATTTGCTAATATAGGTTCAAATCTTTTTCTCAAGGAAGTTAGTTCTTTTTGTGACCATTGGATTGGAGAGAGAGGGGCATTGGAAATGTATATAGTATTGTATCTATCATTAATCAAATCTCCATCATCTACTAAATTCTTAGGGATATCAACAAGTCCTAGATATTCAATCTACTTAAGAGAACCTACTATAGTCCATTTTCCTGATATCTTCCACTGTTCTCAAACCTACCCAAACATCTTCAATCATAGGTTCATGAAATTGGGTTTTTCTTCTGATTATATCCTTCATGCCCCTGTAATCAAAATTTGGTCTTCTTTTAAATTGCTTCAAGGTCACAAGTTGCATTTCAATTTCCATGGCTCTAGCCTTTCCAGTGGTTAACACTGAAAACCTCCAATTTCCACTACAAATCTGAAACTAGGCTTTTTGAGTTCCATCTATTTATTATGCATGACAATCATTTTTATACATAGTTCCATATCTTGGAAGCATATAAGGATGACCTTCAAAAAATCCAACCCTTAGGTATGAAAAAGAAGGAAATTGTAAGAACATGCATCCAAAATTGTTCATGACTATCCAGGCCTCATCTGACACTCTTCTTTATTCTAATTGAGGATCAAAAAGACAAAAAAATACTATAAAGAAAGCATCATTTACTCTCCTAAAATGGTGAATAGAACTCTTCAATGTTAATTGAGAGTAGTATTGATACACTGGGGTTACTCTCCTATCTCCTTCTAATGTCAAACCTAAAAATATTCTCATTGAAGCTACAATATAGACCAAGTAAGAAGTCATGTAGAATTTGAAGGTAGTAGATACCTTCTTCAATTGCTCATGTAAAGTGTTGATGACTTGTTCTCCCTAGAAGATGACTTGTTTGCCTTGGAGAATTATCTTGATGAAGGGATACATCCATTCATGAAACTGTGAGGAAGAAGGTAAACCTCTTACCCTACTGAAAAGAGTGATCAAATCACCAACTTTTTTTATAAAGTCACTTCTTGGAAAACTCCATGGCCATCTTGACAAATTTCCCCTGGGAGTCTTGAGCCATTTATTGTTGATTACCTTCTTTGATTTTTTAAGATCTTTATCATATTCTCTTTGTGCTTTGACAAAATCAATCTTTATTACTTCAATATCAGGAAGACACATGAACACTTTATCAATGAACTCAGAATCTAGTCTAATTACCACATTAACATTAGCGTCTAACACAATCCTGGTATCCTTATTATAGAACTGAGTGCACTGGAGAACAAATTCTATATTGTGAGCTACTACAGGGAAAGAAGATACCAAATAAATATTTTTATCAATTATCTTCTTTATTTCATGGTTGGGATTGCTTGATTTAGTTCTTTGCATGAACTTGGCCATGTCCACATGATCGATCTATGTATCTCTAATGTAATTGACATTAGAAGTAACCGAGGTGATTGGAAAAATGCCTTGATATTTTTAATTCATTGCCTTTGACTTCTTCAGAGAAATCTCAGTCATCTAGAAAAGATTTTAATAAAAAAATGTCGATGAAGAAGGATACATAAGATAAACTGCAACAAACATCATGATCATGCAATTAGGAGAAATATTGGCAATCTAGAAAAACTGCATGTTGATGATCATGACCATGGGGATGCACCTGAAAGGGCTAAAGTGCAAGTAGGCCAAAAAAATAGAGGAAAGCAGTTTCAAAAAAGTGAAACTAAAAATTTTCTAGAGTTAGGAAATTTGAGGGAATGTTTGCATGGGCAGCAAAAATCACCACCCTTGCATGTGGGGGGATTTACCTTTTGTATCAGTGGTGCAAAAATTGCCACCCTTGTAGGAAGGAAAATTTATACTTGTGCAGGGGTGGTGATTTTTACCACCCTTGCATGTTGGGTTTATGTAGGGGTGGAAAAAAATGCTGCCCTTGCATTAAATGCAAGGTTTTTTATTTTGGTAAGGGCAATAAAAATCATCGACTTTGTAGGAAAATAGCAAGCTAAAGTTAGAGCAGTGAATAACATCATCAATGCACTTGGATGATCCAAAAATTAGAAGTTCTGGTTGATAAATATTTCAAGAACATAGAAATAATATAGTAATAATGAATTCTTTGAGAAGAGATGTATTATTACTCAAGATCGCAATATAAATATATGCTTATCTCTGGGAAGAGATGTCTAATTTTATATTTTAGGTTACATCTTCATTTATACCTATTTTGAAAGTAGGGGGAGGATGTGGAAGGTCACAAATATCGAGGGATATTAAGTGGTTCAACTTCCACATTTTGAAACAATATAGAATTTGAGGAATTACTATTTTTAAAAACTTACTATTTTTAGACTGCACTACTAAAATTAAAATTTAGGGCACTTCCATTGAGTTTTAGGGGGCCAAATTAATTAAAAAAATATCCATGCCATCTCATGGTGTTCTCCTCATTCTTAGCTTTCCAATGGATCAAATGGTGAGTCAATTAGAGCTACGGTGCAAAAGTTATGGCTCTTGAAAGTTCCATCATCAATTAGGGTGGAACCGTCACCCAAATTGTTGCCTAAATTGCTGCCCGGATCATTGAAAGAGATAGGGAGGTGTAAAGGTGGAAAATTTTGGCTCAATTACATAGGTTCATGCATCATTAGTGAATTTTAACTGACATTATGTTGATTTTATGAAGGTGGGTTTTAACTATATTTGACGTGGGTAAAACCTAGGTCGGGTCAAAACATCAACTCAGTATGGCGAGACAACCTAGGGCACGGAAGGAGGGTTGATGAATCAAGAGTCTAGAGAGGTCCACTAGGGTAAGGCAACAAAATGAGGGAAGAACAATAAAAACCAAAATAAAAGGAAAAGAAATGTTCAAAGGAAAAGAAAAACAAAAAACTTAGAAGAAAAAAGATTAAAGAGCAAAACTTACCTGACAATTTCAAAATCCTAAGCTCGATGCTAGTGAATTTGTAATCCTACTCATTCATGCAGTCAAATGATTGTAAGGAGGAGTCTCTATAAACTAAAAATAATTAAAAATACTAACAAATGGCATTAAATGCCCTAAACTAAGCCCCAACCACTTAGCTCACACAGCCATAAATGCCATGCAAAAATTGAGATCACCCAAAACCTCTGCTTGGGTGGCAAAAATTACTACCCTTGCATGTAAAAGGGTAGGTTATGCATTGGTGGTGAAAATCACTGCCCTTGCATAAGGAAGGTAAATGCTATACATTGGTGGTCAAAATTACCACCCATGCATGAAGAGGGGAAGAAAATGCAAGGGTGGCAAAAATTGCCACCAATGCATGGGAAAGGAAAAACTTGCAAGAGTGGCAAAAAATTTTGCTAATGCATAAAAAACCAAAAAACTTGCAAGAGTGGTGATTTTTGTTGCTATTGCACTGGAAGAATGAAAACATGCAAAAGTGGTGAATTTAGCTACTAGTGCATGGAAAAACAAAAATTGTCTAACACCTTGAAAACTATCAAAATCTGACATTCTGATTAGATAAAGACTGCAATGAGTCATGTTTTTCAATAAATCATGATGAGGGAGTGTTGCAAACTTTTCCAAGATGTCAGTCAACTATGCTCGAGATCAAGAGAATCTTGTCTCAAATGATGAACTTAGAGTATAGATTACAAAATAGATAAGTTTCTTAAGGGTTGTCCACAGAAACAAGCATAGCTAATTTTGGGAACAACAAAACCTTAAGAAACTTTGAATCTTACAAGGGAAGCTTTAGTCTATTTATCATTTCATCTTCTAGCTTTTGAACCAGTGTCAACCTTTCCACTACCTTTTGAAGAAGGATATCTCTTTTAAGTGGAATAGTGATTGTCAAAAGGATTTTAATTCGCTCAAATCATACCCTTTATCTCCACCCATCCTTACCCCTCCCAAGGATGACCAACCTTTCTACTTATATATCTCTGCCACTGACCATTCCCTAAGGGTAATGTTGGCTCAATGAGATGACCAACATAGAGAGCAAGTTGTGTACTACATTAGTCACATGCTGGTAGAGTATACGACTCAATACATTCATACTAAGAAAATCTACTTAGCTTTAGTCTTCATAGCCACCAAGATTCACCACTACTTTAGTAACAATAAAACCTATGTTATAACCAACATCAACCCACTCAAGTACATGCACTCTAAGCCATATCAAAATTATCATATGGCCAAATGGCTCATGCTCTTATCAAATTTTGACCTTGAGTTCCTCTAATATAAGTCAATTAATGGTCAAGTCATTACCAACTAATTGGCTGAGGCATCATTCATATATAACCAATCTCCTCTCCTTAAGTTCCCAGATGAGTCCATCGTGACCCTATCTCAAGCAAATTTCACCTATCAAGTCATCATGTTCTTTGATGGATGAAAATGTTAATGTGGTGGGGGAATTAATATCATCCTTATGTCCTTTAATGGTGAACCTCTACCTTTATCCTTCAATCTTGATTTTGAATGCACCAACAATATGGTTGAGTACAAATCCCTAGTAATAGGCCTTCAAACTACCTCAGCCTTTAAAGTCAAAATGATCAATATCTTTAGTGACTCCTAACTTGTGGTCAATCAAATCAATGGTTTTTTCTCGTGTAAGTATGATTTTTTGTAGTAGTACAAATAATTAGTTGATAAACTTTTAACATCATTCAAGCACTACCACATCTAGTCAACCATGTGATCTACTAACAAATTCCTCGACACCATGGCTTCCCTTACCTTTCAAATACCATTCACACCCTTAGATTCTAAGTTGTATATCATTATCCACAAGCTTACCCAACCATCCTATGTCAAACCAAATTCCCCCACCAGTTTCAATGTGGAGGAGACCCAACATGACCTTTGGTATCAACAAACCTTTAACTACCTTAACTTTGGCATAGGTCCCTCTAGCCTCTCTAGGAATGCTCAAAGAGCATTTATTTAGAGTACTTCATGCTATACCATTATGGGAGGAATTTTTTATAAAACTAGCTTTGATGGCATCCTCTTTCATTTCCTACATAACCATAAAGCCTCTCATATTATCCAAGAAATGAACAATAGCATTTGCGGGGGTCACTTTAATGGCCTCACTATAGCTAAGTGCATCCTCTGTCTCAACTATTATTGGCTTACCCTTAACCAAGACTACTATGATCATATGAAAAAGTGTGTTAAGTGCCAACAACATGCTAATTTGCATCATGTACCTAGCCATAGCCTTCATGTTTCCATTGATTTCTATCTCTTTTCATAATGGGGTCTAGACCTCATTGGTGAAATTAATTCCCATTCTTCATAGTGACACCATTCTATTATCACCATAACTAAGTATTTTATCAAGTGGGTAAAGGTTATTCCTCTAGTCTCAACCAAAGCAAAGAAGATTATTAACTTTATCAACCATCACATCATTTTTCGCTTTGGTGTTCCTCATAAGATTATCACCGATAATGGTAAGTCAGTTAAAAATAAGTAAATATAAGGTCTATGTCATGCATTTGACATTAATTTAAGTTTCTCCTCACCCTATCACCCTCAAGAGAATGGACAAGTAGAAGCTTATAACAAAACTCTTAATAGGATGCTAACTAAAATGGTTAGTGAATCTAGTTAAGATTGGCATTTACACATCCCTTTTGCCTTATGGGCATATCACACCAGCGTTAGAACCCCTATGGGTGCTACCCCATTTTCTCTTGTATTTGGATTAAAGGTTGTATTCTCTTGAATTCTAAATCCCCTCTCTTCACATATCTTTACAAGATTTTATTTTTGAGAGTGATTATCATCATTATCATTTAACCCAGCTAGAGCTATGCATTGAGTGTCACTTCATGGCCCTCACCCACCTCCATGTCTTCCAAGAATGTATCAAACATGCCTATAATAAACACCTTAAAGTATGAGAATTCAACATCAGAGATATCATCATAAAGGAAAATCAAAATGTCACTACTATGGAGAAAATTAAGCAGGGCAAGTTTGCTTTTAATTGGCTTGGACCTTATAGCGTAGCCCATAATTATGGATCAGGAGCTTATTGGTTATCCTCTCTTGAAGGCCACCTAGAACTTGGGCCTCTCAATGCCTCATATTTGTGTATGTTCTTTTTATTAAAAAGAATCAAGTCCACCTTTTTTTTAATTTAAACTCATCCCTTGTTATCCACCCACATTCATCTCCCTCTTTTAGTGGACAATCAATTAAAAATGAATCATGTGATTATCTATCACCATCATAGCCTAATCTTGAATAATGGGTATCACAGCTCTACCCATGGCATGGTTCTCATGGTACTTTTCACCCCTTTTTAGGATGGATCCCCATGATCATTATCACATAAACCTCTTTACACCTAACCAACCCCTTGTGCTCTTGGTTTCACCTCTATGAAGGTGAACCACTAAGTCAGCCTAAGTAAGTCTATGTCAAGCAAAATAACAAAATCCCAATCATTAGAAATCATGGGTCAATCCTAGCATTCACAGACTACTCCCTTGAAGGAAAACTATTAAAAATTTATTGAAAATTACCGAAATAGAAGGTGGAGTACTCTTTGAAGGATAGCTATCAATAGTATTAACTAAAGCACATAAATTTAGACTACTCCCTCGAAGCATGGCTGAGTAAAACATTTATCAAAAGCATAGAAATTTCCTAGAATCTTCTCACACTGATTAATTTCTCATTTATAGCAACCAATAAAATACCCATTATCATAATCAAAATAAAACCAAAATAATCTTTAAAGCCACAATTAGCTCTCAAGACAGCATAATAAAGTAAAATCTACAATCAAATTTTACAAGTAGACTTCCCACATCGATCAGTCTACACAATTTGGCATAGGCTTGTTGACCCTCTTTTGAACACCTACAAAAAAGGTGAACTACTCTCTCAAAGGGTTTCATTTTCACCCATCTCCCCTTTACACTATATGCAAGGTATTTTTGAGCTTATTTGACATTATGTGGTCAAGACACCTTTCTAACCAACTAATGAACACTCATGCAAAGCATTCAAAGGGCTTATGTTTATTAAGTCAATCCAACTTCAATTTTTATTTTAGTCCTTGTCAACAAAGAAACATCATGCTCTCTACTCATCCTAGCATGACTAGTTTATGTTTTCATCATGGCATTCACCTCTTGATTATGTTCTATATTCTCCCATCTAGTGTTGTTAATTAAACTATCTCATGTGTTTTATCATACATAATAACAACAGATAACCATAAGCATAACTATAACCATCTACATTACCATACCATACATGATAATCACATCCATAAGCAATAGATTCAATGTTAACATGTCTAAACATAATGAAATCTAGAATACTCATTAAAAATTAGCATTTTATAAGCATAACCATAAATAAAATCCATCTCATGCCTGGCTAGGTGAGTCTAGCATCCATAACATAAGCATAATCCATAAGCAATGTAAACATCGCATCATAAGCACTAAACACCAGATGTAAATCATACACCATGAGTATGGGCAATAAACAAAGATCACATATATAGCTCCACTAACATCATAACATGAATACAAATGACCATAATCATAAACCATATCATGAAACATAAAATACATGAGTCTAATCATCAACATCATCATATACATCATGTCCATCAAAGTGAATAATACATGAAATAAATGTATAAAATCTCTCTCATATACATCTCACATCATCAGCATGCATGTTGGTACCAAAAACATAAATAACATATACATCATATAAATCAAGCCCTTGGGGCACCACTACCACTGACCCCTCCTCTTGCACTACCATCTAGTGGTGGCCCTCTTGGGATACCTTCTGGACCCACTATAGATGCCCACTATCCTAAAGTAGCTATAGTTATACCACCTACTAAGTTGGACCTGTGCTCTCTATTTCTTAGCTCTTGTGGACATTATAACAACACTAACACCTCATAATACCTCAACTCCTCAATAGTGGCTAAGTACCATGTTATAGGAATTTTATTAGGTCCTCCTATTGGTCCACCTACTAGTGTTTTTTCCTCTCTTGCCCTTTATCTCAAAGTATCTCACTCTTGAGTCACTAACCTAAGAGAGATCCTTGCCTGATCCTACTCTCCCATTAGGGTAGAAACCTGACCCTATAAAGTGACAATTTGGCCCTATAGAGTAGCCACTTGTCCTTATAAACCTATAATCTAGGCCTGTGCTACTATTTTTGCCTACCTATGCTAGACACCACCCTATATTGGTGCCCCTATTAGATCCACATCCATGGGATATTGACCACCATCACCCACCCAAAATTAGCTACTACATATAGGCTGTGGTACCCTACCACATATCCATCCATAAAATCAACATCATTTATAGCTACTCTAGTTGGTATCTCTACATGGTCTAGTATTATGTCCTATGGCTATGGCTCTAGAAATAAAAACTCTACATCCTCTCTCTTATATCTCTAGGAAGGAGTAGGAATCCCTTTCACAAGACCAAACTATCACCAAACTTGATCAAAGGGAATCAATTCCATCTCCCCCTCTCTCCTCCCATATATATATTACCAGCTTTGTAGTGATAGGGTGTGAGAAATATATTGGGCCCACATATGGCCTTCAAATGATACCACCCATGACCAAACCCTCTAAGACATCTTGGAACCAATCAATTTCCCTAGTACCTCCACCTACTCTAGTTAATGCATAATCTCCCCTCCATTGCTACAAAGCTCACTATGAAGTGTACTTGCATGTATCCATCCTATGGTAGCCCCAGTGGCCTTAACACCCTAATGTGCTCATATGCCTAGTAATGAAGCACAAACCCAACACTAATACCATATCCTCTATGTGCTATGAATGCCTTGAGCTCCCTGTAGATCTAGACTAATAAAATAAGAGCCTACCCAAACACAGTCCTACCCAACAACATCTCCACCAACACTCCCAGCAATAGATATGGAAACTAACCACTACTTGAATCTAGTAACATGAATCAAAAAACTACCATCATCATCATCATCCTCAAGCATTGGTCTACTACAACCCTCTAGTATAATGGCCTATAGTTAAAACCACCAAAATTCAACCCTACATGTACCTGATCCTCACCATATAGTATCTCCATATGGTAATCCCTCTCCTCACTCTCAATATGGTAAATCAACTCCCCCTAAATGGGTATCCATGTAATCCTATGCGCATCCTCTAATAGGATGCTAATCTTTCTAGTTAGAAACAAAAAAGTGTTCATGGTTGGGTCCCATCTCTCAATGAAAGCCATGATCATAGCCATATCCCATAGTAGATGCTAATAATTGACCATGGCCCCAAGGCTAACCTCCTCCATGTGCATCCTCTCAGCCATAATCATCCCATCTCAAACCTCAATGAAAATCTTAGAGACTCGATCCCTCATCTAGATCTAGTCCCATGCCTTCAAAACAACCACACTAGTATGCACACTTAGTTTTCCAAATTGAGCCCAATACCAACCTACACCCACCTTGTTCAACCTTTTTCCAAACTAACAGAATGAATAAATCTACCATATTACCTCTAACATGTGAACAATAATCAACCATTACCCATAAAATTATCACCACTCTACCCAATAAACTATTTAACAACATCAAACTTACTTAACAATTACCCTATTTTAACCTTTCAAATAACACCTAACTCTACCCACCACCCATCAACTCAGCCATCAACTCCCTACATTATTCCTCTTTGACCATTTACCTATCCTTGACTTACATTTGACACCTACATTATCCTATATACATTTTCACAAAAAATTTAAACCATTTTCATCTACACATTTTTAAACAAAATCTTCCCTAAAAAACTTGACCATTGATGGTTAGTCTAACCATCGATGGTCTAGTAAACCCTTTTCCCTCAAGGTTTGACTATCAATAGTCAAGATGATCATCAATAGTCACGTTGCACCGATGATGGTCACTATGTGTGACTACTGGTGGTGAAACCCTAATCCTTCCCCACCTCTAAACAATAATAAAAGAAATAAAAACAAGGAATTAAATAACCAAAAACTAGCCTACAACCCACCCCAACCCAAACCCTCCCCCAATTTCAAATTTCATTAGTTAAATTTCCCTAATTTACCAAAACAAAAACCTAATTCAAAACCCCTGCAAACCTATCACACCCAATTTCTAAAAAATAACTAACATATTCAAATTCAATTTCAATAAAAAATAGCTACACCCCCTACCTTGTTCCTCAATCATTATTGAGATCAAATCCCATGTCCTATTGCTTGATTGCATCCTCATCTACCCTGCATAACTGGTCTTAGCTAAATCACACTCAACCAATAGACAAATGACACCTCAACCACACACCTAGTCAAACAAATCTCCTAGTTAAACTCCAAAGTACTAAATTACCAATGCATAGAAAACTTGAAGTCAAATTGTCAAAAGTGAAAATGAAATAACATTTTCATTTTTTATATTTTGGTTTTTTAGGGTTTTCCTTGACGATCGACGGTCAAGGTCCGACACTTTTTTATTTTAGGCACTTATACCTAAATGCCAACTTTAGAAGTCACCTAATCTCCCTTAAACCAAAACATGAACCATTTTTAGAGATTATCCTTTTCCAACCACACATCAGACCATGTCCACCTCAACATTGGTCATTTTTGACCCAAACTATTACATGTTTTTGTGATGACCCTACTTGGTCTTTTTAATGACACTAACCATTTTTTCCATATTGACCATTTGAATTTTCACCACCTAGTGTACAATCAGACCATTTGTGTTTTTCAAGGGAGCACTTCCTACCTCAAATACCTATGAAAACACTAACCCTATCTAGAAACTCAATAGGAATAACTTGATCAGTTATGCCTAACATTGTGGCCTGATTAACCCATCACTTATACTTCTAGAACTAACCTTATTTTTACCAACATTAGAAACCTTAGTCTGTGTGTGATCTTAGCTATCACACTTAGTCACATTTTTTGCATATGTTTGTGTCTTAAATACCCAACTACCTTTTATCACCACCTCATGCTTTACCATGAACCACTTATCAAACCCTGACTCAATTTCTATTTCACCTCATCGAATCTCAATTTGAGGGGGAACACCTCCTCCCATACTCAGGGCAATCAGACCTTCAACTAGTACTCCATTATTATTTTGCAGCTTATTAATTTAAAGCCACATAATAAAAAAGGGTAAAATATAGACACCAAAAATCTACACACCATCTATGAATATCCAAATATCCAAAAACATCTATGAATCTATAATTGTTATCAATATCTTTACACATCTAGGAGTTTTTTTATAGGCCAATCACCATCAGCAATCAAGAAATCATATCAGAGAGTCAAATTTTCATCACCTCTCCATCAAACCTTCAAGTACCATTACTTTATTGAAATCAAGCTAGATTCTACCAATAGACTAGCTACCTCAACTATCCACCCAAATGACTTTTAGTGAGATAAGTGCTTGATTCTCAGTATTTATTTACTTTATTTCCATTTTTCAACTAACCTAGGCCTTACCCACCTCTCAAAATCCATCTTATAGATCTCATTAATTAGAAAATTATCAACCTATATCTAGACATAGTAACCATTGATAATTGTCTCAATCATCGACAGTCTGTTTAACTGCCAATGATCAGCTCAACTACCAATGATCACCTTAACCATAAATGGTCACCGCAACTACTGATGATCACTATAGCATAAAAATTTAACAAGATGATTTCACCTACCTGCACCTAATCAAACCTAATTTTCTATGTTTTTACCTATTCATGGACCCTTTTTTAATTTCTCTAAGCATACCCCAACACCTTAGAACTAGTGTTGATTAGTTCATTACTAATTAAATCATTTCTAGTCTATTTTATTAACAAGCATTCTTGTACCTTTTGATTCATTGATGCAATTACCTTTCTTTTCTATTTATAAGCTTAATATTTAAAACATGTGGATTGATACCCCCTAAGGAATCCCTCACTTCTGTAATCTACCTATCGATAGACAATTCACCCAACTATCTATTTAACAAATAAGTTTTCTTTAGTGTTTTCTTATCTATAGGTCATCCTTCCAAGCCAAAGAGGAGCTCTTCATAATCTTTTGATTCAATTCATGCATTATCAATCAAGTTATTCAACCATACTCATACCTAGTTTTTTCTTTTCCTCTTTTCCCATAATAATCAAGAATTTTTTTGAAATAGTAGGGTCTCAATTATTAAGTGGTTCAGGTGGTTTAGAAGTAGGCTCAACATTACAAGTGATAAGTTTTCATGGCCTTGAATAGTTACAAGAATAGGGCCAAAAAAAACCTAAGTTTACACTTAGCCAAATATTTCAACTTTTGGCCAAGTGTTAGAGCATTTAGAGTTCTCTCAGAGAAATTGTTCCACACAAAGCCCAGGTAAAAGTCTTAATTATTTTGGAAGATTAATTCCACTTTATTTGGCTAAGTATCAAGAATTGTTTTAGACATTTTGTCTAAAATAAAACTCCCAAAGGGTCATTTCTTTAGGGAAAGTCCTAGACAGAAGTTCTGAAGGGTATATTTTAGAGAAATTGGTACAAAACACTTTTACCAAAGCATCATTATTTAACAAATTGGACCAAACAAAAAGACTAAAGGGGATTTTTTCAAGCTAAGTATCATATTTCTTTTGAGAAAATTGTCTACATAATTTTCTCGAAGGCATAATTCTTTTGAGGAAAATGTTTGATGAAATTGTTGAAGGTAGGTTTCTTTCATACAAATTGTCTGAAACATAAGGCCTGTATAAATACTTTTGAAACAAAAATCCCAAAGGGTCAGTTTTTTGAGAAAGTGTCCCAAGAAAAAATCCTAAAGGGTATTTCTCTTAGGAAAGTGACCAAGACAAAGTTTTAAAGGGACATTGCTTTTACAGAATGTCTTATACAAAAATATTGAAGGGTTTTTTTCTCTCGATAAGGTTCCCTAAACAAAAACCTTGAAAGGTCATTTTCTTTCAAGAAAATTATTCAAACAATTTTCTTGAAGGGTCATTCTTCAGCAAAGTATCCTAGATAGAAGTTTTAAAGGGTCACAAGTGTCATCCAAATCAAAAGTTATATGTAAAAAGATAAGTATGAATTATTTTGTGAAAATTATCCCACAAAAATTTACCTGAAGACCTCATTTATTTTGGATATTTTGTCCAATACACAAACCCTGAAGAAAAAGTTTTGATAAAAGGTACAAGGCAAATCTTTTGGGGAAAATGATTAAAACCAAAGGATCCTCTTCAAAATACAAAGTCAACTCAATTAGATAATTTTTTTGATATAAAATATCTAATAAAAATAACCCCAAGCAAAAGTCCTAAATAAGCAAATTCTTTTGGGGAAATTATTCTACATAAATTTCCCCGAAGACATACATCAACCAATTTATTTTGGTAAAGTTGATCCAACATGGTGGTGATAGGTGCACAAACATAAAACTTAAGCTCTAGAGTCATCTATTGGGGCCCAAATATTTATGGTCACACAAAAATCATTAACATTCCCATAGACATCAATTGATGAGTGCATAGACGTCAAATTCAAGCCATGTCAAATAATTATTAAAGTTCAAATATCTCAATGATAAACATGTGGATGTCAAATATGTTTACGTATACATCAAATATAGTTGTGTGAACATCAAAATTTGAGCTCATGAAATATCGATTTGCATTCAAAAATCATCAAAGGGGTCCCCAATTTAGTGTAAGATTGACAAGTGTCCAAATCTTGGGTGCTTAGATCAAATCTAATAAGGAGTAGGTAAAGACAAGATAATGGGTGAAGATAGATCAATGACTCACATTCAATCACATATTCAAGATAAAAAACATATGATCAAGTTAAAGAGTCGATGAACCCTAAGTGTAAATGCATGATTGACAAGTGGCACAAGCATGTGAGTCCTAACAAAGGATCTATGGATCATGTTCATTCATATCAGGTAGATCAACATAGCAAGATGAGATAAGGGGTAAATGATCTGAGTCAGTTTTTGATGGAAAATAAAATGAAGGAAAGCCTAAATGACTTAGATAGAGGTTGAAGGGTCAATTTTTGGCCAAGGTGATCAATTATAAATGGAACTTAGATTGAGCATGATCTAGAGTAGACCAAGAATATATATTTTGGGATTAGATGGTGCCATTAAAACACTATAGGGGTATATAAATTAGATATGGTAGGGACTTCTCATCCTTCAAATATAGTCATGACTTGATGAATTTCCACTCAATGTATCAAGTGGCATAGCTCTATCAATTTCAAAATATGAGGATTTGGTCCTTATAATGAGTAACAAGTGGTGGATGGTGTGAAAAATGAATGTGGACACACAAATTTTAGTGGCTTCATTGTTAGATCCAATTTTATGAAAGTGACTCCTCTCTCCACTCTTACATGCCTCAACAAACCAATAAAGGAGCAGTTAACAACAAGACAAAACTCTAATAGATAGATCTAATTATTATAACTACATTGATGCCAAAAATTAGCTAAAAAAGCCTTGATCCCACTATTCTAGTGACCATGGAGCATCACTGAGAGAATAATGTAATGATGCAATGGAATGGAGTGACCTGGACCAATTAAGAAGGGTTTGAATGAGCTTAATTTATAGAGGTAGTTGTAACAAATTTTCAAATGCATTGGAGATCATTTGATTCCCTTTTAAGTTCCAAAACTCCATTTCTCTTGCTTCCTTTTTTCTATAAATATAACCTTTGAGCTATTATTTTCCATCCCTCAAGATGGTATGACTAGACTCTACCAGAATTGTATTCGACACCTCTTCGAGTATTGAATAAAACATTTTTTAGTCATTTACTAATCTTTATTTAGTGCTCTATGTTTATTTAAGATGAAAATGTGATTGTTATCTTCCTTTTTCATGTCCAAACTCAACCTAAGTGATAACAACTTTCTTTGTAGGTCATATAATGTGTCTTAGCATTAATCTCTCAAAGATATAGTGGACATCCAAATTTAAGTGTCTTCAACCAGACCTTATTTTCATTGCTCCCTAGTCTAAGTGCATCAAATTGACCTCTATATGAAATATTGTTGCATAGAAACTATAATAAGCATTGCATTAGATTCTTTCATAATCCATTAGTGTGTTAAAGAGTCTGAGTTTAAGAGTAGATTTGAAAAATTCATGGTGCATCACCATATATTAGAATAAGTTTTACTTTATGAAATTTTTTTGACTCTTTTCACCCTAACCAATTTTAGGTTCATAAATAAAGGTTCAAATTATAAAATCTGGGGAGCTATCCTCATAAAAAATCCTAGAGGTCTAGTCTAGTTATAGGCATCCCACAACCTTAGACCATTCCCATGTTAGTCCAAGTATGGGCCAGACTTGAATAAATTTGACCTCTATTAGGTGTTATATGGATAGCTAATAGTTTTGGCATGCCTAGTGGGACCTAAATTCAACCATTGGAGTACAAGTTTGTAGCATACTCATCTTCAAATCTAGTTTTCAGTACTCCTTTACCCTTATCTCAAGGTTAAAGGTATATTTTAATTCATAATTTGAGTTATGTTCATGATTTTGTATAGGTTATGGTAGTTTATAGAGAAGAATTATGTTATTCTTCTCCTTACTAACAATTCTAGTATAATCCTCATGACCTAAGTTAATCCTATCATTATTCATACCAGCCATATGATGATTATACAAATCCTCATCAATAGTATGAAAGCTCATACCAGTCCTATAATATCCCTCATGAATCTCATTATCCTCATGATTAGCCCAATCAAGTCCCTAAACAATTTATCTCAAGCTGTAAGAAACTTTGTTTGGATATGAGAAAGAGATGATAAGCATAGACACTAATAAAAGCTATGGAATGGAGATCTCCAAGTGTAAAATTTAGAACATGATAGAAAATTTTCAATAAGATAAAGAGGTATGTTTAACTTTCATAAGGAAAGGACCTTCAAAATTTAATTCTGATATTCTAGTCATTGGAGGTCTAATAGTAAATATTGAAGAGAGGTTAGTGGTTTATGAGAGATCTCAGGGTCCTCCTAATCAATAGTATGTTCCCATATAAATACCTTTTTCCCTTCATAATCAACAAACTAATTTTTATCATATCCCTCAAGAATCAATCCAAACCTTGCCTAGCTTTCCTACCTAGAAGTTTATCTAGGAGAGATTTCAGGAAGTTGAAGAAGCTTGTTATGAAGAGACTAATTTTTAGATTATAGAGATCATACATGAGCCTACATCTTCAAGTTTGTATGAAGATGTCCCCAATGATCTAGTTCATGATTTTAAGGCTAATTTAGCCAAGAAAATTTATTTTGTAAATTAGCATCTTCAATATTCAATGGTAGCTATAAAGTCAACATAGTAGTAATTTTCTTCTTTCACACCCATGGTTGCAAAAAGTACAGAAGAAAAATTTCATAAACCCAAATTCATGACTTTGAATAAGATACAATGGTCTAGAGAGAAAGAAAAACATTCAAACATGCTTCAAGATGATGAGTTTAAGATCAAACCAAAGATTATTCATCCTCCACTCATTTCTCCTTAGAATCCAAAGTCCTTTCCTTCATGTAAAGCCATTCAATAAATAGTTCAATAGAGAGAGGAGGTGAAGGTGATCCAAGAAGAACAACCTCAAGAGGAAAAACAAGTATCTATGGTAACATATCTAGACCTTTCTCATCTTGTTGAGTACTTTTAGAGATCTACTATGCCAATCCTAGAGAAGAATCCTATCATTTTTGAATAAATTGAGGAAGTTATAGTTGAATTAAATGGAAGATCATTGCATGATCATAAGGATGACATAATCATTAACATTGTCAATGTCAAGGAATAAATTGATGAAGTCAAATAAGTTGTTGCTAAGATAGAACATTAGTTGAGAGTAGATAATGAAATTAAAGAGGGAGACAATCTGATTATACAAGTTGAAGATGTGTTTCATGAGCTCATTGATCTAAAATAGTTCCATCCATCATGAAGAGAAGAAACTTACAAAAGATGAGATTCAGGATATTCTACATTAAGAAGATGAGATGTCATTCTCTATAAAAGATGAAGATAAAGCAAGTGTAGCAGATCAATAAATATCATATGACTCCATCCAAAAGGTATAAATATGTGATCAACATGTTTCAAATGGTAAGGGTACTAATGAATCTCATGTCCTTTCAATTAATCATGATGAAGAGGCATTTTGGGATGATTTAGAGAGTTTTTTTGAAAAGCTTGATACTCCATCTCCACATCAAATGGAAATTGAGGAATGTTCCATAATAAGTACTATTGTAGCTCTTCATCAAGAAGAAATTAATGATGTATTATAGCCAATTTTGGATGCCAATCAAGAAGCTAAAAAATCTGACAAGCCATTACCTCAAATGGATCATAATGAAGACATCAATCTAAGTACACCAATTGAATTTCCAATATAACCATTGGATGAGAATGTGACAAATCAATATTAGCCTATGAATGAGGTAGATATGGCATTTTTGATGCAGGAAAGAATAATTATGGAAGAGCATGATTAGATCTTGGATCCATAACTTCAATTAATGTTTAAGAGTGGAGGTTTCAATCCTAGCTACATCATCAAGAAGACATGAGCATCTAATTACTCCTAGCTACATAAGAGATCTTTCAAGAAATGGTGAATACATTTCAAATTTTCATGGTGCATCAAATAATTTTCCATTTGATCTTGGAATAAAGTTTTATACATAGGTAGAAAGGTCTTTTTTTCCTCCAAGTGCTTTTGCATATTGTTTTATTTGTTGTTTATGTTGTTGATTTGTCTTTTTTTTTTTTTTGATTTTTTGTTGTTTTCCCCCCATTACTCAAAAATAATTTTCAAAAATATAATTAGATTCTTTTTGTAAATAGCATTTCATTGGTTTAGTCATCATAGGCAAGCTTGACCAATGTCTAGGTTTCATGATTGGTAGGTTGGTCAAGCCAACTGAGTTGCCAAAAATGTTAGCCATTTTAGTCAACATGCCAAATTTCTACTTGATTTAAATAGATGAGTAGGGTCCCAATTATTGAGTGGATTAGGTGGCTTAGAAGTAGGCTTAACATTATAAGTGGCAGGTTTCCATGGTGTTGAATAGTTGCAGGAATAGATCTAGAAAAAGCCTAAGTTTACACTTAGCCAAATATTTCAACTTTTGGACAAGTGTTAGAGCATTCAAAGTTATCTTAGATAAATTTTTCTACACAAATCCCACAACAAAGGTATAAGGCTTAATTCTTTCAAGAGAGTTATTCAACTTTATTTGGTTAAGTATCGAGAATTGTTTTGGATATTTTATCCAAAACAAAACTCCTAAAGGGTCATTTCTTTGATGAAAGTCCTAGATAGAAGTTTTGAAGGGTATATTTTGGATAAATTGGTCCAAAACACTTTTCTTGAAGGATCATTCTTTGATAAAGTGGACCAAACAAAAATCCCCCAAAGGGTTTTTTTTTTGTGTCAATTTTTTTTAGGAAAATTGTCCACATAATTTTCCTGAAGGCATAATTATTTTGGGGAAAATGTTTGACAAAATTTTATAAGGTAGGTTTCTTTCAGGAAATTTTTTTGAAACACAAGACCCATAGAAATACTTCCAAAACAAAAATATTGAAGGGTCAATTTCTCAAGAAAGTGTCCCAAGTAAAAAGACCGAAGGATATTTATTTTGGGAAAGTGACCAAGACAAAGCTATGAAGGTCCATTACATTGAAAAAATATCCTATACAAAAATATTGAAGGGTTTTTTTCTCTCAAGAAGGTGTCCTAAATAAAATGCTTGAAAGGTCATTTTCTTTCAAGAAAATTATCCGAAAATTTTTCCCAAAGGGTAATTCTTCATCAAAGTGTCCTAGACAAAAATTTTGAAGGGTCACAAGTGTCATCTAAATCAAAAGGTTTTTGGAAGAATATAAGTATGAATTATTTTGGGAAAATTGTCCCATGATAATTTCCCTGAAGGCCTCATTTCTTTCGAACATTTTGTCTGATACATAAATCTTGAAGATAAAGTTCCAAAAAAAGGTACAAGGCAAATATTTTGGGTAAAATGACTGAAACCAAAGGATCCTCTTCAAAATACAAAGTCATATTAGTCAAAAAATTTGTTTGATATAAAAATCTCAAGAAAAATAACCCCATGCAAAAGTCTTGAATAAGTAAATTCTTTCAAGGAAATTATTCCACAATAATTTCCCTAAAGACATAATTACATCAACCAATTTGTTTTATAAAATTTTATCTAGTAGGTGGTGATAGGTATAAAAAAATCAAAATAAATATCATTAGTTATCCATTAGGGCACAAATATTGATAATTACATAGAAATCATTGGCGTTCCCATAGACATCAATTGACAAGTGCACAGGTGTCAAATTCAAGCAACAATAAATGACTATTGAAGTTAAAATATCTTAGTGATGGTCATGCAGATGTCAAATACATTTTCATGGAAATAAAATATGATTATGCACATGTCAATATTTGAGCTCATGAAATATCCTTTTGCATTTAAAAATCATCAAAGGGGTCCCTGATTGAGTGTAGGTTTGACAAGTGTCCAAATCTCAGGTGCCTAGATCAAATATAACAAAAAATGGGTAAAGATAGGATAATGGGCCCAAATATATCAATATCTCATGTTCAATCATGGATTCAAGATTAAAGACATGCAATCAAGTCAAAGAGTCAGTGAAACTTGAGTGCAAATGCATGATTGACAAGTAGCACAAGCACATGAGTCCTGGAAAATGATCTATGAATCATGTTTGTTTGCATTAGGTAGATAAATAAAGTGAGATGAGTCAAGTGTTTAATGATTTTATTTAGTTTCTTATGGTAAATCAAATTAAGGCAAGCCTAAATGACTTAGACAAAGGTCAAAGTATCAATTTTTGACCAAGGCGAGTAAGTATTAATGGAACCAAGCTTGAGCACGATCAAAATTAGACCCAAAAGTGGATATTTAGGGATAAAATGACACCGTTAAGACTCTATATGGGTAGATAAATGAGATTTGGTAGGGACTTCTCATCCTTCAAACACAATCATGACTCGATGAACTACCACTCAAAGTATCAGGGGGTGTAGCTCTGTCAATTTCAAGATATGAGGATTTGGTCCTCATAATGAGTAAAAAGTGATGGATGGAAAGGAAAATGAAGGTATACATAGACTTAAATGGATTCATCACCAGATCCAACTACATGAAAGTGACTCCTCTTTCCACTCTTGTATGCCTCGACAAACTAGTAAAGATTAGTTAACAACAAGATAAAACTCTAATAGATGGATTTGATTGTTATAACTACATTGATTCTAGAACTTGGCTGAAAACAACTTGATCTTGTTATTGTAGCCACCATAGAACATCACTGAGATAATAATGTAATGATGTAATGGACTGGAGTGACCTAAATCAATAAAGAAAGGTTTGAATGAGCTTAATTTGTGGAGGTAGTTGTAATAAATTTTCAAATGGATTTGAGCTCATTTGATTCCCTTTTAAGTGACAAAACTCCCTCTTTATTACTTCCTTTATTTTATAAATATATCCTTTGAGATATTATTTTGCATTCCTCAAGCTGGAATGCTTTAGCATGCCAGAATTATATTGAACACCTCTTGGAGTAGTGAATAGAACATTTTTTAGTCATTTGCTAATCTATATTTAGTGTTTTATGATTGTTTAATATGAAAATGTGATTGTTATCTTCCTTTTGCATGTCCAAGCTCAACCTAAGTGCTAAAAACTTTCTTTTTAGGTCATATAATGTGTCTTATCATTGATCTCTCAAAGATATAGTGGACAGTCAAATTAAAGTGTCTTGAACCAGACCTTATTTTCATTTCTCCCTAGTTTGAGTGTATCAAATTGACCTCTATATGAAATATTTTTTCATAAAAAAAATAATAAGTAATGTAGTAGCTTCTTTCGTAATCCATTAGTGTGTTAAAGAGTTCAAGTTCAAGAGTGGATCTGATAAATTCATGGTGCATCACCACATTTTAGAATAGGTTTTACTTTATGAAAATTTCTTGACTCTTTTCACCCCAACTAGATATATGTTTTAGAAATAAAGGTCTAAATTATAAAATCTAAGGAGCTAGCCTCATAACAAATTATAGATATTTGGTCTAGTTATAGGCATCCCACAGCCTTAGACCATTCCCATGTTAGTCTAGGTATGGGTTAGACTTGATCAAATCTGACCTCTATTGGGTGCTATCTGAATAGCTAACACCTCCTAAAGAGGACCAACCCTTCTACCTACACATTTATGTTACCAACCACTCCTTAAGGGTTATGCTTACATATCATGATGATCAGCACAAAGAGCAAGCAGTATATTATATAAGTCAAACAATTATAAAATATGAAACTCGATATACCCATACCAATAAATTGTGCCACACTTTGGTCTTTGTGGATTCCAAAATCCATCATTATCTTATTAACCACAAAACCTTTATCATAACCAACACTGACCCACTCAAGTATAT
The DNA here is from genome assembly GCA_037957365.1 of Torreya grandis. Classification (NCBI taxonomy): domain Eukaryota; kingdom Viridiplantae; phylum Streptophyta; class Pinopsida; order Cupressales; family Taxaceae; genus Torreya; species Torreya grandis. The sequence continues at coordinate 2,883,057 of JARHVA010001823.1, forward strand.
ACATTCTAAGCCATATCAAAATTAGTGTATGGCTAGATGACTTATGCTTTTAGCTAAGTTTTATCCTTGAGCTCTTCCAACAAAATTAAATCAAAGGGAAAATTATTTCCAACCAATTAATTGAATCGCCTTTATCATAAAACTAACCTCTTCCTATTGAGTTTCTTAATAAGTCTAATACAACTCTCTCTCAAGAGGATTTCACTAATTATATGACCATGTTCCTCAATGGATCAAAGTGTCAACATGGTGGAAGAGCTAGTTTCATCCTTATCCTCCTTGATGGTGAGTCTTTTCCCTTATCCTTTAAGCTTTATTTTGATTCCACCAATAACATGGATGAGTACGAAGCCCTAATAATAGGTCTTCAAATAGCTTTGTCTTTAGGAGTCAAATCAATTAGCATTTTTGGTGACTCCCAACTTGTGGTTAACCAAATCAATAGTTATTACCAATGTAAGAGTGACATTTTACAATGGTACAAGCAATTATTAGATGTATTCTTGATTTCATTTGATCATTACCTTATTCAATCCACTCTACATTTTACTAATAATTTCACTGATACCATGGCTTCTTTTACTTCCCAAATCCCATGTGTTCCTTCTAATTATAAACTCTTTGTCATTATCCATCACTTTAATGATCCCTCTTACACCAAATTAGACCTCTCTTCCATTTGTAATGTGGAAGAGGCCCAATCTGATATTTGGCATAAGCAAATCTTTGACTACCTTAACCTAGCCATCATTCCAACTGATCTCTCTAGAAATGGTCAAAGAGAATTTATATGGACTACTCTCATTACACCATACTAGGGGGAATTTTGTATAAGCAAGGCTTTAATGACATCCTCTTTATATGCCTACATAGTCAAGATGAAATCTCTCATGTTATTAATGAAATGCATGATAGGATTTGTGGAGGGCACTTTAGTGGTTTATTTGTCACTAAACATATCCTTCACCTTGGCTATTATTGGCCTACCCTTAACCAAGACTATTATGATTACATCAATAATTTTGTTAAATATCAGTAACACACTAATTTGTATCATGTTCCTAGTCATGGTCTCCAAATCTCTAAGGTTTTTTGGCCCTTCTCTTAGTGGGTATTAGATCTCATTCATGAAATTAACCCTCATTATTCATAGCAACATCATTCTATCATCACTATAATGAAAAATTTCACCAAATGAGTGGAGGCTATTCCCCTCATCTCAACTAAAGTTGATAAGATTATCAACTTCATTAACCATCATATCATCTGCCACATTGGTGTTCCTCATAAAATTATCACCAATAATGGCAAATCATTTAAAATTAAAAAAGTACAAGGTATTTGTGACACATTTGGCATTAAGTTAAGGTTCTCATCACCGTATCATCCACAAGTTAATGGATAGGCTGAAGTGTCTAATAAAACACTTAACAATATGCTAACTAAATTGGTCAATGCATCTAGTTGGGATTGGCACTTACACATTCCCTTCACCTTATGGGCATATCAAACTGTCATTTTAACCCCTATAGGTGCAACCCCTTTCTCTCTTCTCTTTGGAGTAGAGGTTGTCTTGCCTCTTGAAGTCCAATTTACCTGTCTTTGTATATCCCTAAAGGATATCATTTCTGAGGTCAATTATCATCAAGAACATTTAGCCTAACTTGAGATACTTAATGAGCATCATTTGGCCATGTTTAACCATCTTCATGTCTATCAAGAATGAATCAAGCATGCTTACAACAAGCACCTAAAAGAATGAGAATTCAATATTGGAGACCTCATATTAAAGGAAAATTAGCATGTAATAAATATGGAAAGAATCAAGTGGGGAAAGTTTAATTTCAATTGGCTTGGATAATATATCATAATGCATAAGTATGGGTCAAGATCTTTTTGATTATCATCACTTAGAGGGAATCTGGAACCTGAGCCCCTCAATGCTTCACATCTACATCCATTCTTTTGTTAAAATAGTTCAAACTTACCATCTATCTAACTTAAGATCATCCCTTATTTTATGACATTACTACGTTTATCCCCTCACTTTGAGGACTACTAATTAAAACATAGAATCATATGATTATTCATCATCATTTCAACCTTAATCCTAAATATGGGTACCATGGCTCTACCCATGGCATGATTCTCATGGATACTTTTTGTCCATAATAGGATGGAATACCATGGTCATTATCTCTTAAAGCATCCTCTCATCCACTCTTTAACCTTATTTTTATATAGTTTTACCTTGATAAAGGTAATCCTTAATCCTATATAATCAAGTCTATGTCTAATAAAAACAAAAAAAAAAGATAAAATATTCCATCTAATGGGTCATCTCTAGCATTGTAGACTGTGCTCTTGAAGTATAATTGCCAAAAAAATTCAAAACATTACTTTAAAAAAAGGTATATTATTCCCTTGATAGACAGCTATCAAAGCCTAACATAAGTTAGAAGATTAGACCACTCCCTTGAAGGATGACTAAGTCCAACATTTGTCAAAGAAAGTAATTTCATGGAAGGCTTTCACATTGATCAGCTTCCCCAACCTCTCAAAACATCAAGCAACCCATTTTCAAAAATTCACAAAAAAAAAGAGAAGACATTTTGGAAGCTGTAATCAACTTTCACAAAATTCAAAAAAGTAAACTTCTTGCATCGATCAGTCTACACTAGGTAAGACAAAGAATTGTTTATGGCTCTTTGATAATCTACAGAAGGGGAAAGATATCCCTATAATAAGGTTTCATTTTCATCCATCTCCCCTTTCACACTCCATAATACAAGGGATTTTGAGCTTACTTGACACTATGTGATCAAGAAACTTCTTAACAAACCAACAAATGCTAATGTGACACATATGAAGGGATTATGTTCATAAGTCAATCTAATTTCTTATTTTTTGGTCCTCACCAATGATAGAACATCACATCTCCTTATTATTTATCATACCTTCTTGTTGCTACATTTATTAAGATGTTTGTCTTTTAATTGTTTTACCATTCCTCTCTTTTCTTACATATAGGTTTGTTGTCCAAACTTAATTTATATGTTAAGATTAGTTGTTCACATTTTTAAATCAGCTCTCATCCAAATAAATGAAATCATAACATTTAAATGCATTATGTGTTTTATTAAGTGATTATCATTATCCTTTCACATCATTTATTTTAGTGTTTTTAATCAAGAAAACATTCTAATTAAAAATAACCATCTCATGTTAATTCATTAGTATCTCATCTACCTAAGCAATCTTGTTGATCATCACATTAATCAAATTAATTCTATCACATTTCATCCATTATAACTTTTATCATAAAGATAATAATAATATTTAATCATTTTTTTCTAAATGTTGAATAAATGAGTCATGCAAAAATGTTATCCATCACGTATCTATCTAAATATGGGATCACATAAGTTCATTCATTTAAATGTCAAACATCTAATTAAGCATACACCTATTAATAGGAATAATTCTAAATTAATCACCACATATAAACATCATACAATGAATCATCACATGAGCATACATTAACCATAACCATAAACAACGTACATCATGATCACAACATCATAACTCGAATCAAATAATACATATTTATAAATGTCCATGTCTCTCAAAATGGTATGTACATCTCATTGCATCAGCTTACAAGCTAGAATCAAAATCATATAAATTTAATAGAATTCCAATAAGGTCTATGGTGTAGGGGTGCTACTACCCCCTAGAGCCTATCCATCTCTTAGACCCATCTAAGCACCTACAGATGATGCCCACTCACTAGGAGTTGAGCTGGTAAGTATCCCTCCCATAACCCATTCTGTTACATAATTAGCATACCAAGGCATATCTAGAAGCTAGGTGAAGATAAGGGCCTCATAATATCTTAGATCCTCTATGGCCACCACATATCTAGACATTGGCATCGTCTGAACTAGTCTTGTAGGTGCCCATTCCCCTACCTATCTAACAACATATCTCTCTATTGATATTAGGGTCACTTATTCCTATAACCCATCCCTATCATATGTGATGGGGGCTACTTATCCCTATGGTGCATCCCTCTCTTAGGTAATATTGGCCAACTGAGCTCATGCATGATCCTTCTCCTATGTGAGGGTTGATACATATCCTCATAACTAGTCTCTCTTCGAAGTGATGATAGCCACCTATCCCTAGATAGTATCCCTCTCCTAGCTCCTCACTACCAATTGACCCTGTGTTGTGTCCCTCTCTAAATTCATGGAAGCCATCACTACTTGTGATATTCCCAATGTCACTCTTTCCTAGTCCCTCTCTATGATCACAACCTATCTATTTAGTGTATCTACATCCATATGATCACCCTCTACCTCTATCTCCACATCCACATCCTGTTGTTATACACTAGTACCTCCATCCTGACCCTATCCCCCAACTCCTCCAAAATTCATGGAATATTATCCTTACCACCTCACAATGTAGTCCTATGTGACCCCAACATCATCTACCCCTGCATTAACTAGTAATTCCTCATATAAAATCTCATCCTCAACTAGATGTGGTGGAGGCAATGGTGCCTCTACATCCTTAAGTTTATACTTAGGAAAGGCCCCCAAGACATCGTGTATCAAACCAAACTACCTCTTCACTCGATCAAAGGGGATCATCTCTATCTCTTGTTGTTGCCTCCCATATATCCATCTAAATCTATGTAAGGAAAGCATCTATGTACCAAGCCCCAACCATGATGAGAATCATATGTATGGTCACCAGATAACCTTACCATCTACCAATGTATAGAATCATTCTATAAACCAATCCAAGACCCACCCCTCCACCCCTACTCATGATAGTGTATGGTCTACCCTCCATCTGATAAATCCAACTTTAAACCTAGCTTAATCTCTTGTGTGCCATGATAATCCTATCAGAGTTGTTGCCAGAATTTGGATAATGCGAGTGTAAAGGAGACATGATCACATGAGATGAAGCAAGTGCACACCACATAGATGCTAAAGCAACTTGAAAATAACACAAAGAAGATAGATTGCACAAGACAAAATGGAGAAAACCAAAATTTGATAAACATGAGATGGCCAAAGTGAGTAATACATATAGGAGAGTATGTAACTCCTCCACAAAAGGCGGACAATGCACCCCAAGAATAGACTATAACTCCTCCATGAAAGGTGGTGACAAGGTGCTAAGAATAGAGAAGTAACTCCCATCAAGGGAGTTACTTATGACACTTATGACACATCTATGACACACACCTCCACATAAGCTAGCCTATCCCACAAATGTAGGAAAACTCCATGTATGCACAAGAAATACAATTTCCCTAATTAAAAAATAGGGAAAAATAAAAACCTACACTAATACCCCCCCATAAGCATAACTTACGTGGGCAGTGTGGAAATATAAAATGGGTCCTGACAACTAGGCCTGATGAGGTACCCATGTACAAATGCAATCTCCCATAAGATAGATAAAAGGAGAAAACCCATAGGAAAAAAAATCACCCCCCCAAAAAGAGAGACATAAAAGAAAGAAGAGGCTAGTGGGCCCCCCGAAGATGATGTTGTTGTAGATGTGGACTGCACCCCAAGAATAACTTGTAGATGAATGAACTTGCTCTTAGTGAAAGGTTTGGTGAAGATGTCTACAACCTACTCCAATGACTAGAAAAATATCAAGTCAATAACCTGATTATGAATAAGCTCTCGAATGAAATGCATGTGAATCTCTATGTGCTTAGTCTACTGGTGCTAAATCGGATTCCTACAAATTTGAATGGTACTCTGGTTATCACAATAAATGATGGTGGGTTGCTTGATAGGAATGCCAAACTCAAAAAGTATCCCATGAAGCCAAATAGCTACATTAATAGCTCCCCTATACTCTACCTCTATGGATGATATAGCAATAGCATTCTGCTTCTTGCTAGAACAACTGATAGGAACTGAACCTAGAGAGAAATTGTAACCAAAAGTGGACTTGTGAGTTTGTGAATTTCCAGCCTAGTCTAAATCTGTATATCCAACCAAGTCAACCTCTATGCCAAATTTGTAATGAATCTCATATCTATGTGAACCCTGTATGTAATGCAAGATCCTCTTAGCTACTTTCCAATGTAGCTCATGAGGTTCCTGCATGAATCTGGAGACAAGTCCCACTATATATGATATGTTGGGCCTGGTGTGAGTCAAGTAGATGAGACTACCAACAAGTTATTGATACCGAGTGGCATCAACCAATGGTGAAGAATAGTCATCCTCAAGCTTGACTCCTGATAGAAAGGGAGTCAGAGATGGCTTGCAATCAGCCATGTGAAACTGAGCCAATAATTCAAGAGCATACTTAGGCTGTGTAAGAGAAATCCCTAAATCTAACTATGAGATCTCGATGCCAAGGAAGTAGTGCAAAAAACCCAAGTCTATCATGTCAAATCTATCCTGGAGAGATGCCTTCACCACTGAAATAGCTGATGAAGAACTCTCAGTGATCAAAAGGTCATCAACATATAGAACCAAAATCAAGAGCAAATCATCTTACCATAAGAAGTAGACATTGGGATTAGAATGGCACCTAGTGAAACCTGCTATGAGAAGGAAGGAATCCATCTTGGCATACCAAGCCCAAGGGGCTTGTTTGAGGCCATAGATAGATTTCCTAAGTCTGCATACTAAGGAACAATATTGAACAAATCCTAGTGGTTGCTCCATGTAGATCTCCTCCTCTAGGTCTTCATGAAGAAAGGCACTCTTCACATCCATTTGGTGCACATCCCAACCATGTGTTGCGGTAATAGCCAAGGTGAGTCAAATAGAAGTCATCTTTGCAATGGGTGCAAAAGTCTCTGAGTAGTCAATGTCTGCCACCTGTGAGAAACCCTTGGTGACCAATCGTGCCTTGTACTTATTAATCAACCCATCTGCTACAACCTTAGTCTGATATATCCACCTACATCAAACCATCTTTTTTCCCTTAGGAAGTGAAGTCAAATCCCAAGTGTGACTTTTCATTAAGGAAGAATATTCTTCTTCTATAGCACTATCCCACTCAGGTACCCCTGATGCCTCTCAAAAAGTCTATGGATCCAAAACTGAAGCAAAGAAGGCATGTGGATCTCTATGAAAATCCCCCTAGTATGTCTGTCATCTATGGGATCTCCTGCCCAAGTGTTAGCACTCTCAAATGTATGTTTAGCCCAAAGTGGCCTAGAAGTGGGCAAGTCAGGTGCTAACTCCTCATCCTCTAACTGACTAGAGGTGGATGACCCTACATCACTATCCTCACTGTCTAAACTCAAAGAAGAAGAAGATGTCTTTGACTCAAGAACCTATTGTGGTTGATTTGAATCTAATAAGGAATCATCATGAAGAAGTAGATCCAATGAGGGAGAAGAAGTGTCAAGTGTTGAGTCTCTAGGACTCTCCTATAATTAGACACTTCTCTCAATGAACAACTCATGAGTGACTGGATCTAGAAAGTGAAACCCCTTAATACCATCCAGATATCCTACAAAGATGCAAGGCTTAGACTAACATTCCATAGCTTTCTTTTTCTTCTTTAGAATGCGGGCCATGGCTAGGGATCCAAAAACCCTAAGGTGCTCAACATCAGGTTTCCTTTTATGCCAAGCTTCAAAGGGTGTTATCCCTTTCAAATATTTGTGAGGAACCCTGTATGTATCAAGCACAATTGATGGCTTCAGCCTAGTACTATGGTGTTAAGGATTTGGAGTGAATCATACAGTTACCCATCTCTTTCAAGAACCTATTTTTGCATTCTACAACCCCATTTTATGAAGGACTATAAGTGACTGTGCACTGTAAATCAATCCCCTCTATGGTGCAAAACTGCTCAAACCCGATGCTGACATACTCCACTCCATTATCAATTTGAAGAACCTTGATGGATTTCTCACTCTATTTCTCAACAAGAGTCTTAAAGTCTAGAAAATTTTCAAAAACTTCATACTTTTGTTTGAGAAAATATATCCAAGTGTACCTAGAGAAATCATCAATGAAAGTGAGGATGTACTTGGCCCTTATGAAAGATGGTTTAGGAAAGGGTCCTGATACATCATTGTGGACTAACTCCAAAGGTTGTGAAGCTCTCCAAGCTTTGCCTTTGTCAAATTTTTCTTCAAGATGATTCCCAAGGGAGCACCCCTTGCAAAGTCCTTTTGAGAATTAGACACGAGACAAGCCAATGACCATGTCATGTTTGCAAAGTTGCTCAAGGTAGTGGTAGTTAAGGTGGCCAAACCACTCATGCCATAATTTTCTAACTCCATCTGAATGAATCAGAAATGTTGTTGGAGAAGAATTCGATGCAAAATGTGAGAAGGTGTATAACCTTGCTTGGTGATCTACCCTACCCACTGCCACTGTAGTATCACTATGCCACTCCTTGATAGCCACTGAATCTGGTGAAAACTCAACTCTCATGCCCTAACCAATGTGAGTGATTTGGTACACTAATAGCAGAATGGTTGAAAGAGAAGGAACACTTAGAACATTATTGAATGTTCCTCCTTCCATTTCAACTGACCCTCTCCTTACAATAGAAACTGATGTGTCATCACCCAAGCTAATTGAAGTCATGTTACAAGACTCTAAAGATGAAAACTCATCTAGTGAAGAGGCCATGTGGAGAGAAGCACCTAAATCAATAACCCATGAAGATGTATAAGCTATTGTATCTACAAGGGCCTTGCCCTTTTCTTTCTCCTTACCCTTGCCTTTTGCCTTGGTAGAATCTTGGGTAGATGAATTCTGCTTGATGGACTCATGAACACCTATGTTGTTCTTCTATAGAAGATGAGTTAGGTGATCTATTTGTTTCTTCATGAATTTGTGTTCATCATTCTCTGTCTTTTTACAATAGGCACACTTAACCTTCTCCTTCGTAGGTTTAGCATTGGAGGATGAAGACTCAGTGTTGTTTTTGGCAGGATTGTTGTTTTCTTTCTTCTCCTAGTCCTTATTATTTTTCTTCTTCTCCTTTGTTGAAGTCTTGTCCTTACCATTTCTAGATATCAAAGATTGGGGTTGAGTAGACTTCATTATGCCCATTTGAATTAGTTTATCTTGCTCCCTAGTCAAGTCGGCAATGAATGAATCCAAAGAAGGCATTTTCCATGTAGTGCCAAGGGCACTTTTTGTGGCATGGAAAGTGGAGACAAAGATTGAATAGCTTGGACCTTACTTTGTGAGAAAATAAAATATGATTTGATCATCTTTCTTCTCTATTCCACATTCTTTGAATTGAAATCTAAGGGCCTTAAACTTAGTGAAGAAGTCCTGTAGGGTGTCAAAGTTGCTAGGACTTAGACTTATGAGTTCATTTTCGAGCTCATGACCTCTCATCTCATCAAGCTTCCCAAATAAGTTTTATAAGGTGTCCCATATGTCATTGGGAGTTTTAGAGGATTTTAAATGGAAGAGAAGTTCTAGAGACACAGACAAGCTCAGTAATTCATAGGCTTCATCACTACGGTTGTACCACTTGATCTTTTCAGCATCAGTGTTGGGTTCTACTTCAGTACCCATGGTGATCCTATAAAACCCTTTGCTTCTAAGAATGATTGACATTTTAACCTTCCATTCATGATAGTTGAAGGGTGTTAAGGGTTTAAGTTGAAAAAAATCCATTTTAAGCTGAATTTAGGTGAAGTTGTGTTGATTGCAAGTTGTGAATTTATGCAGAAAGGAGAATGAAAGCAAAGATTGGCAAGTTGTGAAAATCAATCACACCCCCCTCAAAATGTTGAGCCACCCCCCCAAATATGAAAGTGCATGCTCAAAAGATGTCGGGCTCAGCTGAGAATGTGTCTTAGAGCCATCATTGCAAGACTTAAGCAAGGACGTCGGACTCAGCCGAAAATGTGTCCTGAGAGACCCAAATTTTAGGCACTTTATAAAATAGTGCATTTTTAACAAATAACAAGTCTACAATGTGGAGAATTAAATTACAAACACTTTTACAAAAAATGGCACCCAAATTTGAGCTATTATTTGCAAGATATTAAAGGTTCAATTTTCCCATAAACTAGTGTTTTTGCAAAAAAAACACTAAAACATTAAAAAAATGCCTGTTATGAGAGAGAAAGTGGCCTTCCAACCACTCATTAGATTTGGCACAAAACAAGGAATCCAAAGGAGGTTTGTGTGAGGGGGAATTAGCCTCCCGCCAACCCGAGCCTCACCCTTTGTCTTCGTAGGTTAAAGATACAAGTTTTAAATGAAAACCCCCAAATTACCAAACTGTCTAAAAAACTAAATATTCAGTAAAATTGACTAATTTTTGTTTTACAAGTCAATTTTAAACTGAAAACAAATAAAAGATAGATAGAATGAGGGATTGCCAAGTGTCCAAGGGGTGCCACATGGGACGCCAAGCAAGGAAGGGGCACCAAAAACAAACACAGTCCAAATTTGCTCAAAAAAACAAAAAAAAAGAACTGCAAACTTGTTGGACATCGTATGGCCTGCTTGGCACCTTGCAAATAGAAAAATAGACAAAATGGGACATCGTACAGCTGTGGCATGTCAAAATTAAAAGAGGTTGGCACAAAATGCAAAAGCTTTTCATTGCTAAAGGCACCTTGTTGGAAGGATAATAGCAATAGACAAAATGTAGGCAGTGGCACCCCAAAAGAAAGGACACAGATCAAAATATGCTTGTAAAAGAAAGAACCTGCAGACTTGCATGCTGTACGGCCTAATGGCATGGCTGGAAGGACTACTAGAAGAACGTTGTTGAGTGTTGCTCCTCCCTCTGCTCCTTGCACACAATAATGGCACCCTAGCTAAAGCAAAACCAACACCTGAAGTGAAGACAGCCAAGACACCCAAAGGCCAAGGATCCCAAGAAAACTAACCAAAAATGATATTGAAATATTTTTTTATTTTAGATCAGATCTAGAAATAAAAAATAAAGAGAACTCCACTCCTCTTGATTTCAAAATAAACTAAAAGCATAACCAGACACACGATTATCGAGTTTGCTCTGATACCATATCGAAGTTGTTGTCAAAATTCAGATAATGCAAGTGCAAAGGAGACATGATCACATGAGATGAAGCAAGTGCACACCACATAGATGCTAAAACAATTTGAAAATAACACAAGAAGATAAATTGCACAAGACAAAATGGAGAAAACCAAAATTTGATAAACATGAGATGGCCAAAGTGAGGAATGCATATAGGAGAGTACGTAACTCCTCCATAAAAGGTGGACAAGGCACCCCAAGAATAGACTGTAACTCCTCCATGAAAGGTGGTGACAAGGTGCTAAGAATAGAGAAGTAACTCCCATCAAGGGAGTTACTTATGACATTCTTATGACACCTATGACACATCTATGACACACACCTCCAGATAAGTTAGCCTATCCCACAAATGTAGGAAAACTCCATGTATGCACAAGAAATACAATTTGCCTAATTAAAAAATAGGGAAAAATAAAAACCTACACTAATAAATCCAACTAGTCATAAAAAAGTGATATACTTATATGCTAAGTAGTGAAATATGAAGCATACTCTCATACCATAATGTCTATACACTTGGTACCCCTAGACCTCATGATAGATTTGCACTAGTAGTGTTAGGGCCCACATAAATACTATTTGATCCTTGATCATATCAACCAAAACATATAATAATTCCCATCCTTGATCCTTGATTATGCGTTGTCTCCCATCCTTATCCATATGTACATATCCCCAAAATAAAAACCCCATGCATGCCATTTTTCCTATACAAAATACTCTCCAAATAGCTAATCTATGTATGCATCTTGCTCATCACTCTGAATCAGCTCCACCACTCAACTATGTATATCAAACCTCAAAATCCTATGAATATCCTCTAATAGTATGGTGATCTCTCCAGTCATAACATGAAGGTATTAGTTTTTGGGTCCCATCTCTCGATGAGGGATACCATCATCACTATATCTTGTGTCATGCATTGATAATATCACATGCCCCCTAAACCCACTACCATCATATGATCTTAATCCACTTGGGTCATATCCCTATCTACATTCTCTAGGAAAGGTAACACCTAGTCTCACATCACTAGCATCACCCTCACTTTAAAATTTATCCAAATCTTTAGTTTACCTTACACTTTCACCACACAATGAAAACATTCCACATATTAAAATACCCCTACCCACCTCTTATTAGCTTATAAGCAACCCATACCAAAACTACCTCTAATACTTATTCCTAATCCTAGTTCCTATATCCTAAGATAAGTCTCCCCACATCTACCTTTAACATTAGCCCTATTCTTACCCTCTTATCCCCTTTCCCAACCATATCCCTTTTTTCCTAAAGATCAATGTCAGTCAAGCCTTGATCAACACTAGTTCCTTATGGGACCATTGTCGATCAACCCTCAACTGATGTCGATTGGGTATTAAGGACTGATGTTGATCCCTATCCTAACTGACACTAGCCTCTTATCAACTGGCATTGATCGATAGTGATTGGCATTAGTCACTATGTACCTAATCAATGACCCCTAAACCCTAAATTCCCACCAAAATACCTAACCTAACCCAATTTCCCTCTCCCCCTTACCAAATTTTTAGCTTATAAATAAATAATGAACTATTTTTACCCCATTTCCCTCAAAGTTTCCTTCTATCCCCTACACCCTAATAATTTTTAAGCCCCCAAATTTAAAAAACTAGCACAACATTTCAATAACAATCAAATAGATAAAATGCATACCTCATTATGAGTATACCTCTATAGTGGAGTTTGTTATATGATCACTACTCACCTCCTACCCCTGGCTCATCCACCACTCATTGTATCTTCATGCACTATATATCTAGCCCACCTAGCATCTTCTACCCAACTCTCACACTCTGCCCACACTCTAAGTCAACCCACTCATAACTCATGACTAAAATCATACCTCTACATCATTTTCACTTAGATAAAGGACATTTGGAAATTAGAAAGCATAAATGCCCAAAATGGAATGTACTTTGACCTTTTAGGTCATCAATAACCCCTTTTTAGGGTTTGTCTAATTATTGATGATGGTCACTAGTAGGGTTAAGGTGATCGATGTTGGTCAACCTCAATTGACATCAGTTGACCCTTTTAGTGTTTTAAACCCCCTTCCTTCCATTATCACCCTAAGTAACCTATTTTTAAACCATAACCCACCCCATAAACCATAATTTGTTCACTTATCCAACTTATTCACAATGTTTTTACAACAACCCATACTTGACTTTGATTTCACCCATCTTGACATGCTCCATGATGTTATGCTCAACCACACCTTTTATGTGAAAACCTTTCAGTTACCTTGGCATACACTAACTTGTAGCTTGATCACCTATAACCAATTATGCCTTTTCAGGATCACCTTACTTTTAGCCCCCTGTGAAGATGGGCACCTTATCTTGAAGACTTGAATTTATATGTGCACCCATAATTGGTATGCCTAATGTGTTAGACTAGTTCACTTATCACTCATCCTCCTTCTTGTCACCATATTTTCCACTCCATACCATCATACCCACTTTTCCACTCATACACACTTGTCAAACCCACACCTAACTTCACTTTTACCTCATCGTATCTTGGTTTGAGGGGGAAAACCTCCTCCCATACATGGGGTATCCAAATTTCCAATGCACTTATTAATTTTTTTTTACATCTTGATGATGCAACCTACACAAAAAAAGGGGGAAAATGTAGACACTAGAAAATTGCACAGTTCTAGTCATCATAAAACATCCCTTGGCCCCTTTGTCCCCCTTGGGTTAGGATTAATTATTAAAATCCTTTAACACACCCACTTACCCCATTTATCTAATTTAATTAAGTTAATTATTTTAAATAAATCTTATTTACACTTCCCCACCCAAACCCATGGCTAATTGACTGACACCTAGCCTTAGGACTATTTCCCACATAAGCATTTAACTATGTGACCCCTTAGACTTATTCCTCATGCATCCTAATAAGGCTTTAAATAACCTTAGACCATTTCCATTAGTCTTAACAATTAGCCTTAATTACAAATAGCCAAAATTAGCATGTTTTAACTATTTCTGCTTGATCAATGTCGATCACCTCTCAATCGATGTCAGTTGACTAGGACCGATGATGGTTACTTAATACCACCTAAGGACCATATCTTAATAGGGTAAAACTATCTTTTACATGAAAATTTTAACTCTCAAGTGAATCAAAGCTTCTAGGTGAACTAGTAATTAGACTAGAGACATCCTAGTGCCCCAATAACTCATCATGAAGAGCTCAAGCACTATTACTCTACCTATATTTCTCCAAGGTCCCAAGAAAATTTCACCCAACCTCAAAACTTATCTAGGCCAATAAACTCTAGGGCTAATTATCTACACTTACATCAAGTTCAGTTGTTAATTTCAATAGTTTTATTTTCTTGCATCCATTTCTCATCCCTCTCACACCACTCTTTTGTGTTGGAGTTTTGCAACTCCAAACACTCCTTTTCTATCAAAGAACCCACGAGCCATTTCAATCACCTAAATATCCAACCTCAAATTTTGATACTCCTAATAACCTATTCTACCCTCATGACCATTCCCTAACCCATAAATAATTACTACAAACCTTCCTACAACCAACCTAACATTCATTTTTACCTAAATTATAACTAATAAAGACTAGCACCAATCATCTCAAATCAACATCAATCATCTCTTGATCAATAATGGTTACCTTAAATGACATTGGTTGTACAATGACCAGCATCAATCATTGTATATTTTATTTTCCAAAAAATAGCAAGCAATTCCTACCTATCAACCTTCATCCAAATTCTAGTTTTTTAGTTTATGTCACATCACAAAGGCCTAATATATTTTTTGAAATAGGTTTGATCATTTTAACATTATTTTTTAATAAGTTACTATTGTTTAAATTAAAATCACTTGTTTCCCTTCAAGCATTTCTTGTATTTATTTTAGTACTTTCTATTATTTGATGGAAGCATCTATTTCTATTTCTTGGAACTTAGTTGCTTAAAGAGTCGATTGACAACCTCCAAGGAAGTCTAGTGCTTTTTGTATCTAGCTTACACTAGGAAATCCACTCATCTATCTTACTAATCCACCCTTTTCTAGTTAATTTCTTATTTATAGGTCATCTTCTTGATCTGAAGAGGAATATCTATAATTGACTAGATCATGAGTGCATGATGAAACTAGGTTCTTCAAAACTGTACCCCTCTCTTAAGTTTCTTCTTATTTTCTAGGAAAAAGGAAAAATAAACATGAAAAAATAGAGAAACACACTTCTTAACCAATTGACTATTTAGGAGGGACTCAAAAACCTTAATAGAGTTGTCCTTGACCACAATGACAAATCTTTCCTTAGACTCAATATTTTTAGAATCATTGTTATTTTTTGACTTAGTAGAATCGTCACTCACAATGGTTTCAAGAACATCAGTGCCCCATAAGGATATTCCCTGGGAGAATAAAAAGTAGATTAGGCCCTCGAGGAAAATTTTCTTCTTTGGGTTATATTGGAAAGTAAAAATGGAATGTTTAAGGGAGACAAGGGAAAAAAGAATAATACTGATATAATGCCCTTTGAGATGATTCATTAAGAGGAAGTGATGGGAATAGAAAACATTAAACTTACCTTGATGTGAATTATTTACGCTTTATTTTTATAAATTATCTTTTAATTATAATTTCCCTTGTTCTTTATAATATGAAAATGAGATAGGTTGTTTAATTTAATTATCTATTATATGATCACCACTATCAATGAGACTTTGTATTTTTTGTTTAAAGCTTGAAATTATCTATATGATGCCCATGCATTATACTATATAAATCATAATATTTTTATATTATTATAGGATATATAGGAGGTACTTTTATTAAAATAAAACTCAAAACATTTTTCTTAGGAGCTCACTTGAACTATTATTATCCTTTTTCATACTTTTTGGATCACTAGTTGTAGATTTATTTTGTTTTGGATTCCAATCTTGATATGAGATCTTGTTAGGCACAAAATAGATAGATGAATATTCATATGCATTTTTAACACTAACATACTCAAGATTATTTGTGTATGTGCTATTATTTTTCCATGATGTGACCTTTAAACTGAAATGTTGATTTTACTTTTGCAATTATTTTATTGACTTTCTCATAGTAATGATTTGATCCTTAAGAGATTCACAAGGACAAATCCTAGGTATTTATAATTGAATATGCATAAAAAAATCATCAATAGGATATGTAAGATGTGTATGGGCTTGATGAAGGACATGAAATAATTTATATTATACGATTTTCATATAGCATCTTGAATATATGATTTTTCTTATTCTCATGTTATGCTTGACTTGAAAAAATTGCATTAAGGAACCCTGTGTAGATTGTTGGAAAGTTATCTTACCATATTCATCAAATTTATATATATTATCCATGGCAAGGATATTACAAATAATAACTAAAAATATAATACTAAGTTTTTTTTATATGGAGATTAGTAAATTATTTTTAAATACAAAGTTAAAATAAGATTCTTTCGGTGTTAAATATAAAATCCAAGGTTAAAATAAAATGCTTTTAGCATCATAAATTATGTCTACATTTGAAATAAAATTATTTTAATGTCAAATGTAGATCCAAAGTTGAAAAAAAACTCTTTCAGTGCCATATATTCATGAATTTTTCTAAACCCTAGGATATAAATTTGGAAAAAATGAAAGTGTGTGACTAACTCATTTTCACCAATATGGTTTACTCAAACTTGAACTAATGTGTTTTTTAACCCTAATTATGATAAAATAATTAAAATACAATAGAATGTTTTAAATAAATTTTTGACAAGTAGATTGAAATAAATTAATTGAATTCAACAAAGTAAAAATGATTTCAATAAGACTAACTATCATTTGGGAAAAAACTTAGCTTTTTCTATCCTAAAATTGACTAATTTGACCGACAAAAGATTGAAACATTAAAATAGAAATAGACTATACATAAACTCAAAAACTTAAGTTGAATGTTGATGAAGGTTAGGACTATCCAACTAGGGTCAAGATCATCTATTACTTCAGACATGAACTAGATGGTTTTTACCCTTTGCAAAAAATATAAAAATCAGGATACAATCATGTGTGACAGTCGGAATTAAGTCTATATACACATATTTGACCTTCATAAATGTGTGTAAGACCTAAAAATAGTTTCTCCAAGGTGGAACCCTAGTAGGGTTGACAATGATTGAAAACCTACAAATTTAAAAAGGTGGAGTGTAATTGGGTTGAGTTGAACCTAATCACCCCCATGATGATTGAACTTTGTCTATGTATCCAATATCTCGAAGAGGGAATTCAAGCCTAGTAGTTCTCCAACTTATACTTTATTGTACAAGTTCACTCCTTTGACTATATGAATACATCTAAATATGGCTCAAATACTTGATCATAGTTTTGTTCAAGTTGAGTAAAACAAACTTGTTACTTGGCTAAGGATTGTTTGTAATCCTTAAAATGAAAATTGGAAAAAATAAGGAAGATTTGTTCAATGTGAATTAGTGTAAATGAAATTTTGTATTGAAATTACCAAGTGGAAAAATGAATGACTTGAATGCTCTTTTATATCATTCCAAAAAGGGGGATCATATGCTTGGAATACTTAAAACACATAATACAAAATTTTAAAATATGACCATTAGATGAAAATGATTATACATGTCCCATAGGGGTTAGGAGAATTCTCCATCCTTATCCAAAATAAATGATTTTTACCCTTAAGAAAATGTGCAACATTTTTGGTTTGGGTCCATCTAAATAGATGTTTAAGGGTATTTTTAGTTTATATAAAATTATTATATGTAACAGATGATAGATTAGAAAAGAAAAGGTCCTCACATGTGCTTACAATAGGTTAAGGTGTCAAAATAGGTTTAAATTAAGTGCACAAGTTAATTAAAGTGGGAAGGGGCCAAAACTAACATAATTAAGTATTTATGACCAAATTAAGTTGTCTACAAATAACAAATTTTCCATATTCATAATTATCTTGGGGCACTGGAATATATAATGACATTAATTTAACAAACATATGTGCATTCATTTTATCAAAAATTCCACATAAATTCATAGGCATAAAATAGCAGACCAAATTTACAAACCAGATATCTTAATGACACAATATTTTGTATTCTAGCCAAATATTCATCTAAAAGTATCTTGTTTAAAGATATGTGTGATTCTTGGATTTTTATAGACTTCTTCAAATATTTATTGTAATGTTTTTTATTCTGATAGTTTTCCTAAATGTGTTCATTCATTTTATTATGATATATTATTTGAATTATTTTTATTCAAGATTAATTTAATTTAATAGTATTATATTTAAATATGAATAATCAAGGGTTTCCATTATATATTTATTTCATTTCATAGTATCCAGTAGTACATTTATGTAAATAGACACACATAATTTAATGGATGCATATATATATATATATATACATGTGTGTGTGTGTGTGAGTGACTGAGAGAGAGAGAGTTTTCATAAATACATTTACACATACATGTTTATTTAAAACATGTAATTATTAATTAGGTTTTACATTTATTTTTACTATAACCATTTTAGACTACATTGAATTGAATGATATTTGTATCACTATATGGGCCACAATTATGTGATAAATATAATATTTCATTTGAGGCCTTAGATTATGAATGACATGCACTCTTCTAACTATAGACACCTAAATCTAGCCATCGATAACTTCCAATTAGGCTTTTGACCAATTTTCACCCAAAATGTACAATTTGGCCTAAAAACACTAAAACATGCCAAATGATGTGAAATTGGCATATTCAAGTGTTGATTTTGGCTAAGGTGTCCCTAAATGGGGTAATGTAATTTATGGGCTACCTAATTTTGATCAGATCATTCCAAGTCAAAATGTTAATTTTGTACCTAAGTGCTCTAGATTGCTCTTTCCTATCAAATCTTATGCACAAGATGCGTGCCTTTGTTATTTATTATTGGTAACATCCTAAATGGGAATATAGATCCAACACATCTGACATTGCTTTTGAATTCCAATCTAGTCAAATTTTAGACCAATAACAAGGCATTTTGATCAATTTGAGTAATTTGTACACAAAGTGCTTAATCATGCTTAAGAGATAATTAACCCAAATTAAGGCCTAATTAATAATTCCATGGAAAAAATTTGACAACTTATTTTTAGAAATTAATATTTAATATCTACATCATCAGGTGACCTCATTTCTTGGGAAGACATCCCTAGGCCATAAATGCCACAAATATCAAGATTCATGCCTACATGCCTCTTAATTACCCTTTCTTCCAATGTCATGATGAGAATAATTATAAAATTGGATTAATCCTTAGCCACACATCTCAATCCTAAGATGGATGGTTTGAAGTTATTTAGGGAATCTTTGACCTGAGGTTTCACCTCCTAACATTGAATTCATTTGGTTACTAATTGGAGTTTCACATGGGATTTAGTTGGCACTTTGGACATCATACTACACTGAGTGAATATTAGGATGTAGTGGTTGCAAAAAGGACTAGACCTTTTTGTAATAAGCCAAGGGATACAGACCCAAAATCCATGCTTTTCTTTTGCATTATTTGGTGTGAAAGTCATTGTGTAATTGATTCCCCTAGATCATTCAGAAACTTGTTATATCTTAGATAAATCCCCACTTGTCATGAAAGTATTGTTGGTGCAAGGTGCACTTCAAGGTCCATGTCATAGTAATATAATTTGAGAGAAAGGGGGTATAAAAACCCTACTATATAATGTGCATTTCATTTTGGATGACCACTTAAAATCCTCTCAAATGACGTATATTGATAGATTCCAATAATACCAAGCAACCTTGTCAGTTTAGGATCTAAGAGAAGTTAATTAGTTGGTATTATACTAGATAAAAATCTTGTTTAAAGTCAAAAATTGTTGTAAACAAATAATCCAAACCAAACACATAGTCTAAATTTTCCTTTCAACAATGAAGTGTTATGTTGCTCGTGTGAGATCATCAATTTGTCTTCTTCAAAATTTCATCAAAATCTTAAGAGTCATATCATCCACTTTGGCACAATTATGCTACCTAATTGAGTCTAGACCTTTACCAAAGTTTTTTAAGTCCTTCACTTATAATCTAAATTCAAAAATACACCTTTATAAGTTCATAAGGTTGATGTGTTTAGTGGGTTCACCATTTGCACTAAACTTGAGAGAACTTAGATTTAATTCCCAATTTAGGTTGAAGGTTGTTTAAGACTCATAATCATTATCATCACTTGATAGACTTATGCCATTTTGTGTTAAACACTTTCACTTTGAGTCTATGCACCACAACATTTTGAGTCAAGAAAATTAGTGTTATGCTGTCAAAATTGTAGGAAAATGTCTTTGCCTTAGAGAATTTTTGAAACAAACCTTTTTGTCACACCTTTTGAGTAGTATAGCATCATTACATTACCCAAAAAAAATCAAATATTATTTCATAGACCCTCTTACATAGAGTTCCAAATTTGTTCCTACATTTTCAGACCAATGCAAGTGTACTTTTATGATCTTTTGTCTAAATTAGTTATACTGTTCACTTTTGTCTAGCTTGTTTGTTAAAAGAACCAAGTTTTATACCATTTTTTGTGAGAAAATAAACTATTTCTAAAGTGCCTTTTGTTTCATACCTTATACCTAATTGATCAAGTTCATGTCCAAGAATCAAATGCCTAGTGTTTGTTAGAAGTGTTTCAAATCCATTAGATTAAAATTTTCATCTATTTTAAAGTCTATCTTTTGATGTCATTTGGCCAAGAGTCCTAGTGCATGCCTTTTTTGAGCCTAGATTTTGACACTACGTTTGGCCAAAAGACCTAACAACTTTTAAATTTATAGATTAGACTGATTTTAAACACTTTAACCTTAGAGTTTGGCATTTTTATTTTTGGTCCATTTACTTGATTATCTTTGTGTGAACAATGAAATGTTAGATACTTCAGGCTAGATTATTTCCTCACAAAACTTTGCATAAACCTTTGATACTTTTGTTGAATCTAGACCAAGTTGGAACATCATCTATTTTAGACATTATCCTTTTTAGAGTTTGTAGAACTTTTTGACCTTTTATCACAAAACATTAACTATGGATCCCAACATGTATTCATACACTCATAGTGGACTCATGTACAATCCAAGGATTAATAATGTAGTTTTACAAGAAGAAATGGTGAAAGACCCCTATGCGGATAATATTTCTTATGAGATGGATTCTTATCCCTCTTATAATACTCAATTAGGGGCACAAAGCTAAGATCTATTGGCTAACTATCTGGTTAACATACCACCTTATTCAGAAGAAGACTAGAAACAAACCATAAAATACCTAGCTATAATACCTACAGTGGATGAGCTAGTACTTCAATAGTCATATTCTACTAATACGATTTCCACGTATGATCCATTTTTGTTTGAGAAACATTTGTTAGAGAATAAAGATGAGATTTTGGTTAGAGTCATAGAGGTAGGGGCCAAGTTTCTAGTAGACTTTCCCCATGAAAATTTACCAAGTATAGTAAGAGTCCCCCATAATATCATTTATGATCAATAGGCTTCTTATATCAATCCTATGGATCTAGTCCAAACAACGTACCAATATCCTACTATATCTAATCAAGGTATAAACATCATGGAAGATCACTTTAACCAAATACAAAAAACATATCAAATCTACCTAAATCTAGCACATGATTTCAATCAGATGAGCATGGTAAGTAATCCTCTTATTGACCTAGTTCCTTCAACAAGAGTATTAATAGAGTTAACTGGACAAGAGAATCTAAGTTTTAACCCATTCTTACAAATTACTTTGATAGATAACTTGATGCATATGCCCATTATTGAAGAAGTGTCTTCAACCTCTACACAGAATACTGAGACAAATGTAGTAGATAATGTGTAAATAATGTCCAATCCTAATCAAAGTGGTAATAATGCACAAATAACTAGCCAACAACATGTGCCTATAATTAATCCCATGAGTAGATCATCATACCAGGGAATAGGAGTTTCTATACCCCAACCTCAACTAGTTGCTTCCTCAAGTGTATAATTGATGAGATTAAGTAATCAACCAATGACCAATGTCACGTCTCAATGACAGAATGTGATGGATCCTACTCCTCCTCAATAACTAATGAGTAGTATTCCATAATAGTAGGCACAATCTAGTGTATCAATGCAATAGAGGACAAATACATTACCACCTCAATCAGGGGTAACTAATGTTCCACCTCACTAGATAATGATGAACATACCTCTTTAGTCATAGACTAATATACAAATTCAAAACCAAGAAATGACTAGTCAACAATGTGCAAATATTGGTCAACAATAGATCTTGAATCTGCAACCTATTTTCACTTCCTCACAAGGATTAATGCAACAAGGAGGTCCCCATGTTGCTAAGGTACCTACTAGACAACCATTGGTTTAAAATGTGCCATAAATTTAGACACTGGGTCTTAGTCCTTAAGTTCCCACTCAAAAATAAGGTTTGATTAGTCAGAATCATGTCCCTTTTCAATAATATCAGGCACAATATAGTTATATCCCTATGTCCCAACCACAAAATCCTCTAAGGTAAACCTTTATCACCAACCCAAACCAAAATATTGCACAACCAAATGTGAAATTTTAAATACATCATAATCTATATATTCATATTCCTGATCCATTCCCCAACCAAAATAATGTACCCCAACAGATATCTCCATCATACCCTAGTCAAAGTATCCCACTTGTGACCTCCCAACCCTATACCCAAATTTTCCCTCAAACCAATGTTCCTTCTAGTTTCTTTTCCCAAAAATTGCAATAGATGAAGGATGTAATTGCTACCATTTAAGCTAGTAAATAGATTAAAAAATTCAAATTGGATGATGTTTGTTCCTACCCATTCAACATGGAGTATTTGCATATACCATTTCCTCCAAGATATGAACCACAAAAATTTGACATATACAAAGGGAAAGGTGACCCTAAGGCTCATTTGATCAAATTCTTTGTCACATTTCAATAAGTGGCATATAGAGACATTTACCTTTTGTTGTTGTTTTCAAGGAGCTTGGTTGGACAAGACTTGGAGTGGTTTTTAAAGTTTCCCAAAAATTTAGTAACAAATTTTGATGATCTTTCTAGTAAGTTTATGCAACACTTTTCCTATAATCTTGAGCATGAGATTTCATTAGTGGGCTTAATACAAGTAAAGCAAAAGGTTGGAAAGAGATTTGCAAGCTATTGATAATGATGGAGATCCATGAAAGTTGTTTCACCTATAGTTTACCAAATAAATAATTAGCTTCTATGTTTACCAAAAATATGCATAGTGAGATAGCTTATCATTTGGAACTACAATGTGCACATACTTTCAAGGACATCATCGATAAAGGCTTTTTGATTTAGCAAGCACTCATCAATAAAGGATTCATCAAGCTTAATTCAACTAATCAAAATCAAGGTACCAATCAGGGAAATGACCAACATCAACATCCCATTCAAGTGCCAGCATCACAACCAGCATAGGCCAATAATCAAGAAAGACCAAAGCAATCCAACCATAATAAGAATGTTGTGGGAAATGGAGTAACAAAATCTCATCATGTCCAAATGGTGAAAATTTTATATGCACCACCTTTTTATCTTACTCCTACTCAACAACCTCTCCAACCAATGTCACAAGTATAACAACTAAGTCATGCACAACAAATATAGTAACCATTACCATTGTAAACCCTTCCTCCTAAGAGAATCATGCTTGCACATCATGTCGTTAGTGACCTAGGAGAACCTATTGAGTATATATTTCATAAGCTTGTTGAGACTAATCTAATTAGTTGGCCTATACTAAAGCATTATATGTAAGGCATTCCTTATCCTGATTGGTACCATGAAAACATATTATGTAACTATCATCGGGTCAATAGGAATAATTTATAAAGATGTGTCCAAATCAAGCATTTAATTAAGAATATGTTGGAGAATAGGGAGATAAAATTAAATAATGGTGCTTCCACTTCCAATCAAACTCTTGGGATTTATCAAAACACCTTTCCCCAACATAACAATCAGCAACAACAATAATAACTAGTGCAGTAGCAAAATCAATAGTATCAAAATCAAAGAACAAACCAGTAGAATTAATAAAATTAGTAGTAAAACCCACAATAAGAAAACAATGGAAAAAACCAAGGTTAGAATGGTAATAACCATCAAACCTACCATGTAATTGCACATGACTACAATAGGGTTATAGGTCATATTTTAAGGGGTAGCATTAATACTATCTCCATTAATCCTATACCAAACACTAATTAGCCTAGACCATTGCTAAATAATAACATTCAACCAAATTACATGGATAATCCTTATTTAACTTGGGAATGCATACAGTCAAATTAGAAAATTAGGACTTCCCCTTTTGGACCTTATTTCAACAACTCATCCTTGCCACGTGACCACATGCGAGTGCACCGACAATTGAGACTTGTCCTATCTGGTCCCACACCATTCCCAACATTGGTTAACAATAATGGTCCAATATTTAATCTTGATTGTGTAATCATAATTCAGAGGTCAAAGATTACTATCCCAGGCCCACAACCATCCATCACTTTGCCTATCGTTAAACCAACTATTTAGCCTCAAAATAAACCATTCATTACTGATCAAGATTAAAAAAAATGATATTATAGAACAATTATAAAAGAGACCAACACAAACATATATTTTAGATTTTCTATGAACATCAATAATCCACAAGAACATCTTAAATGAATTTTTGACCTAATCCACTATTTCTAGTGACATATCCCCTAATAAATTCCAAGCTTTGGTTGGACACTTAGCTCTAGCCCAGCAAGTCACATTCAACCAAAGAGATACGTCTTCTCTTGGCCCACTCCATAATAATCCATTATACATAGAAGTTTATATAAGATAATATAAATTGAAATGTGTCCTTATAGACAATGGATCCGACCTCAACATAGTGTCTCTAAATCTCATCAAGCTCATTGGGTACACAATGGCAGATCTTCAGCCAAAAACAATAACTATCAAAGCCTATGATAATCAAGAAAGAGAATCATAAGGCACCATTAGTTTTTTAGTTATCATTGGGCCTTTGACCCATGATACACTTTGACATGTGCTTGATCTTGAGTTATCATATAATATGATTCTAGGCAGGCCTTGGTTATATGAGATTCATGCAGTCCCATCAACATTGTACCAATGTATCAAGTTTTCCCACTTAGGGATAGAAGTGAATATTATAGGATATTTACACCCATATGAACACTGAAAACATCTCGAGGCCAAATTTCAAAGCTACAATTATTAGTATGACATGAATCCAAGCTCTAAGTAAGATAAAGGAAAGGCTATACATATTGATCCTTCGCTAGATAATTGCATAGATCCTAATACTTTGGATTCCCTTTCCCACATGCTACCTCCTGAAGCTTCTAATCATTTCACCATTTTAGATAAAATACTTGAGAGATTATGTGACCCATGCTACATTTCATCTGGCCAATCTTCATTAGAATTCAAAAACCTTTGAGTGACCTAAACTCACCCCACATATGCATTGGCAACAAAAGAACAAAGATAAGGAACCTATCACATTTGTACTAGCATTTGACCTAAAACTTGACCCTCTTGAAGGGGATGAATTATAGTTATATAATGACAACCAAGATAATTGCTATAAACATGCAAAGTATCTTATTCCTAATAGGATCATGGAGCATCACAATTATGAAGGAAGAGGCCTCAGATCAAATCAACAAGGAACCATTGAGCCAATTTCCATGACTAAGTATGAAAGACCTTATTGACTTGGATTTGATGTGCCTATGGGTGACCCCACATATCTTATTCAAACTCCATCACTATCAACTAGTGATGATTATGCCAATAGTGAAGTAGAGTCTGATCATTATTCTACCTTTGATGACCTAGTTGAAACCAACCTATTTGATAACAATGCCATTTGTACCCTTACCCTAGCCATTCGTCATAACCCATTGCCATTATATTATCCCCAAATGATAGATTGGGACCAACAAGAATATAGTCTACCAATTGATCAGTTCCAAAATGATGAAGCATTATGTGACTTTTTGAGACTTAGAGACAATGTTCCATTGGGAGATCACAAATCAAGATTCTCAATCACATTAGAGCCTATAGCCTATTTTGGAGAGTGAGTGAACACCCTTAGCCAAAAACAAATAAGTAAAACATTGAGGTCCCAAAGTGAAAACCTCTTTGAACCACTTTCTGACCAGGTAAAAAGTAAATATAAAGGCTAGTCTAACGGTGAAAACCTATTTCAAGTGCTATTAGATAGGGGTGTTTATTCTTATTCAAATTTAGACTAGGAGACCACCAATGATGAACTTACCTATGGATCTGAGTTCAACATTGAGCAACAAGTATATGATCACATTCTTTGAGAATTTCCAACTATTTTTATCACATGGCCAGATCTCCTATTAGGGGACTCAGATTAATCATGCTTAGTAGAAGTTGAAGAGTAAGTCCTAATAGAGGACCCTAACATAATTCAATAGTTCAAGTCATTTCCTACTATCCTAGAAGATGGTTTTACCCTTCTAGTCAAAGATACAATAAAGGTAAATATTGGGACTCCATTAGACCCAAAATGGATAAAATTAGGAGCATCACTCACTGAAGAGGAATGTGACATCTTCACATCTCTATTGAGAGAATTTGTAGATATCTTTTCATGGGCCTATTCTAACATGCCAAGTTTAGACCATGCCTTGGTTCTGCACCACATTGTGGTTAATCCTAATGGTAAACTGGTAAAATAAAATCTACGTAAGATGCATCCTCACATTATTGTACTGGTAGAGAAATATTTGGAAAAACTCTTAGAATTAGGATGTATCCGATCCATTGACTACTCAGAATGGATCTCTAATGTGGTACCTGTTAGCAAAAATCCTAAAGGAATCAGTATTTGTACTATTTTTTGAGACATCAACAAAAATTTTCCTAAAGATGATTTTCCCTTACCTAATATTGACATGATCACTGACTCCATAGCAAGTTAAGAAATGCTTTCACTCATGGATGGCTTTTCAGGATATAACTAGATCAGAATAGTAGTAGAAGACCAACATAAAATAACATTCACCACTCCATGGGGAACATTTTGTTATCAAGTAATGCCATTTAGCCTTAATATTGTTGGAGCTACATATCAAAGAGCCATGACTATCATATTCCATGATATTATGCATGATATTATTGAAAACTATATCGATGACATATTAGGAAAATCTAAAACTAGGGTCGACTATCTAGTAGTGTTGCATAAGATATGTAAAATATTATGGGAGTACAAAGTTAGACTCAATCCAAATAAATGTGTGTTAGATGTAATTTTAGGAAAATTACTTATCTTTATCATGTATTATATAGTTATTGAAGTCAATCTAGCTAAAGTCCATGTTATAACCAAGATGCTACCACCAACCAATTTAAAGCAACTCCATAGTTTGCAGGGTAAGATCCAATCAATCTGACGCTTCATATGTTAGCAGACAAGTGCCATCCATTTACACACCTTTTTAAGAAGGAAGTTGCATTTCACTAGGATGATCACTACCAAATAGCTTTTCAACAACTCAAAGACTATCTTATTAATATGCTTATTTTATTACATCCTATGCCAAGAAAGCCATTCTTGTTATACCTATCAGCTTCCAACCATGCTTTGGGGGCACTCTTGTCTCAACATGATGACAATGGAAAGTATCACATCATATACTACCTAAGTTACACCTTGGTTACATATAAAAATAACTATGCACCTGTTGAAAAATCTTGTTTGGTCATGGTCTTCATACCTCAGAAACTGCACCATTACATGTTGAATAATAAGACCATGGTCATTTCAAAGGTAGATCCACTCAAGTATCTACTATCTAAAATATATTTTCAAGGTATAATGGCTAAATGGATCATTCTTCTTAGTGAGTTTGACATATATTATGTCAATTAGAAGGCAATCAAGGGATAAACTCTTATAGATCAACTTTTTGAAGCACCTCTCATAGACACACAACCACTCACAATTCAATTTCATGATGAATCCATCATGACCATCATTAACACACCCCTTGAGGATCATCCCTAGAAATTGTATTTTGATGGTTCATTTACTACACATGGATCAGGGGTAGGCCTATTGTTTATTACACCATAGGGGGATCCAATCCCTAAATCATTCAAAATCAACTTTCCTTGTACAAATAACATGGATGAGTATGAAGCACTTATTACAAGACTTGAAAAATGGTGCATTAGGACATATATCATCTATAATTTTATGGTTATTCTCAGTTAATCAATAATTCAGTCACAAATCATTTTTAGACCAAAAATGACAAGCTAGTTCTATATAAAGCCATGGTCGACACTCTTAAGCAATAAATTGCCAACATTTAATTTGAGCACATACCAAGGGCTAGTAATATAACTATAGATTCCATGGATACTATTGGCTCTCTGATTTGACAAATAAATAAAGCTAGAGAGTATCTGTTCCTCATCAAGAATTTGTCAGCACTAGCTCATGAACCTTCAACTATTGCCATGATTTGTGATATTATTGGTCCTAATTTTATCTGGTACTCAAACCTTTACAATTACCTTCATGACCAAGTTATACCACCTAACCTATGTCAAAAACAAACCAAATCCTTCATTCATCATTCCACTTGTTATACTCTACTTGGATCCACCCTTTACCATCATATTTTTTATGGAACTTTGTTTCATTGTTTAACTTCAACATAATCTACACTAGTGTTAAGAGAAGTTCACAAAGGAGTATGTGGAGCTAATTCTAGTGGGGTAGTCCTATCCAAAAATATCTTGTGTACAATTTATTATTGGCCCATAATGAACATAGAGGTCATTACATATGTAAAAAAGTGTGACAAATGTCAATGGCATGTTAATCTGATTCATGCCCCAACAAAAACTCTAAAACTGATGTTGATACCATGGTTATTTTATACATGGGGACTTTACCTCATTTTGTAGACTACCCCCACTTCATTTGATGGCTATAAACATATCCTTACCACCACTAAGTATTTCACTAAGTGGGTTGAAGCTATACCCCTCACTTACATGACTAGAAAGCAAATTTTCAAATTCATGTCACTGCAGTATCTCCTCTGATATTATATCCGATAATGGAGGATCATTAAACAAAAAGGATGTAGACCAATTATGTATTGAATACAACATCACATAATATTTTTCTATAATATATTAAACTCAAGGTAATGGCCAAGTTGAGGCATCCAACAAAACCATTGTCAATATTCTCAAAAATATTGTTAATGATGTCGGTCATGATTGACACTTGTAGATATTCTCTGACCTTTGGGCATACTATACAAATCATCATACCCCCATAGGAGCCACTCCATACTTACTTGTTTATGGTACTAAATCCATCCTTCCCATTAAGGTCAAGTTACCTTCATTATTCATCTCTTTCAAGCATGTCCTAGATGATCACGACTATCAAATAGCCTGCATGTAAGAGCTAGACCTACTTGATGAAGTCATACTTAACAATCTTCAAGCATATAAAAATTGACTCAAAGGCCACTATAATTGGCATGTTAAGTATAGAACATTTAAATTTGGTGATCTTGTTCTTAAAGAAAACCAAAAGAATACCATGGTTGAGAAGAAGCATAAAGGGAAATTCAAACCAAACTGGATAGGGTCATTCATCATTACTATATATTATGGATCAGGAGCATACAGGCTTGCCACACTAGACAGAGATGAACTTCTTGAGCTGATGAATATTATTCATCTCAAGTGGTACTATTCTTGAATGCTAAGGTTTATTGTCTGTAAAGACCATTTTAGTTATGTTATTTTATCACTATTCTTTTTTATATAAATACCATTCTTATCCATCCTCTTAGTTGTATCCACTTTAAATTTCCAACCTATTGACCCATTTTTTTCTAAAGCCTAGCCCATTTGATCTTGGTTTTTTCCATTC
Source organism: Torreya grandis (assembly GCA_037957365.1). Lineage (NCBI taxonomy): Eukaryota > Viridiplantae > Streptophyta > Pinopsida > Cupressales > Taxaceae > Torreya > Torreya grandis. Next base: position 2,913,250 of record JARHVA010001823.1, read on the forward strand.
ATTATGCATTTTTAGCATCAAGGTATCTGATTAATTTCATCATTTGTTTTAAGTACTTTGGATAGAGATTATATTTTGGGATAGTGTGACAGAAGTTTTGGCAATTACATCCTTTGTTTGTTATTCCTTTCTTACCACCGATCTTGATACTAATTATAACCACCTTTGGGAAAATTAGTACCATTGATCTATACTATTATGTCCTATTTATAACCACCTATGGGCAAACTAGGAGCAACATTAATCCTTAACATACCAAATCACCACTTCCTATGTCATACTATGCCTTTTTACCAACTATGCCCATTTTGTTTGAATTGACTGCTACACTCATCAAATTCGTCTACTATAATGGTGAAACTATAGTGACTTGAGGTCCTACTCTAGGACTATGTAGGCATGCTCAATATTTATTGAGGTTAGCTTAGTCACCCTAAGCCACATTCTCATCATTTTGTGATCAACCTAAGCCATGCTCTCACAATTTAATGAGCAACTTAAGCCACACTCTCACCATTTTATGAGCAACCTAAGCCACGCTCTCATCATTTTGTGAACAACCTAAGTTTGAACACTCTCACAATTTTATGAGCTTGAACCATTTAGTGTCTCATCATTCTTGATCAAGTTGAGATACTTCAAAAAATTCTAAAAACATTTGAAAAATCATTAGAAAAGAACAAAAACATTGACCACTTCTTTGCCTTAAGGATTTTGGGAACCCTTACTAAGTTACATGTAAATCACTTGTCATTTAGTTTCTCCATCCTTTTTGGCATTTTTTCTCATGCACTTGTCATTTTACAAGATCATTTCTCTTTTTCTATCACATTCATTCTATTTTTTTCCTCATTTATCACATTCTTCCCATTCCTTAGGAGAACTACATTTAGCCTGAAATTTTTTATTAGATATTACATCCATGAAACTATGTAGATAGTGTCCACTTTCCTAGTGCATTGGAGATATCTCAGCCACCCCCTTCCTTTTCTTTTATTCCCCCTTTTTGTTCATTTTTTAAGTTGTCACCCATTTTCTAGGGGTAATTTTTATAGGGTTTCTATTGCATTTTTTTATTTATTTGTTTTTGCTTATTTTATTTGTTTATATGTCTATTTGTTTGCTTTTAGCATAGTTGCCTTGATTTATTTTATGTGTGCTCATTGGGTGATTCCTTTCCCACACGTATACTCAAATCCATCCATATTCATATGTTTACATTGTCATCATGGTTTCTATCATTGGTGCATTATTTTATATTGAGTATTGGATTACAGGAGTGAGTCTTTATGCATATTTCAGAAAAGTTGTCATGATGTTATACCATGATGCCTACTGACATGTGTTATAATAAACCTTAGCTTCAATAAGTCTATTCAACAATGGTGGCATCTCTTTGACACTAACATCCTGATTCAATCCCAACATATCCCAAATAGAGTAATTAACCATGAAAGAATTTCAATCTTTATTAGTTTGAATGCACATCTCCCTACTAGTAGGTTGTTCTAATTCATCATTACCCTCTGTGTTAAGTTATCATCTTCCTCATCCAGTTTTATCATGTTTTCCATAATCAAGGTCCAATGATTATAACTGCCTATGGGCAAATCATTGCACACTGTCCCACCTGCACTTATCAATGATTATAACCACCTTTAGGCAAATCATTGTGTTATCATCAATTTACTTTTTCTACCTATATAGTGGCATGTTATTATCTTATTTGTCTATCCTAACTAGGGAAGCTCCATCTTCTCAATGATTATAAATGCCTTTTGGGCAAATCATTGTGTTATCATACCACGTTACCACTATCAAGGTATAATGCTTATAACCACCTTTGGGAAAACCATTGTGCACCATCCCACTTGCATTCTTAATGATTTTGAGTACTTTTTTAGTATCATTGTGTTTTCACCCCATCATCCTTCTTTTTTTTGGTCCCCTCATTTCACTTTTTTTTTTAGGGATCATTTGTTGACTTACTTGTGCCAACCATTCCCTCAATGGGGTATAATACAATTAGTTTATCATTGTTACAGTTGTAGGCATATAAGACCTTTGATTCTTTGATAAGACATTACTATGCTTATATTTTAATGCCTTCCTAAACAAGGGCAAACTGTAGACACCTAAATCTGGCCATCAATAACCTTCAATCAAGATTTTGACCAATTTATACCCAAAATGCATAATTTGGCCTAAAAACACTAAAACATGCTAAATAACTGACATATTCAAGTAATGAGTTTGTCTATGGTATCCTTAAATGGGGCAATACAATTTATGGGCCAATTAATTTTGATCAGATCATTCTGAGTCAAAATGCTAATTTTACACTTAGGTGTTCTAGATTGTTCTTTCCTATCAAATATTCTACACAAGATGTGTACCTTTATTATTTATTCTTGGTAACATCATAAATGGGAATACAGATCTAATGCATCTGATGTTGCCTTTCAATTCTAATTCAATCAAATTTTGGACCAATAACAAGGCACTTTGAATAATTTGAGTAATTTGTGCATAAAGTGCTTAATCATGCTTAAGAGCTAATTAACCCAAATCAAGGCCTAATTAATAATTCCATGGAAACTTTTTTAAAAATTATTTTTGGAAATAAATATTGAATATCTACATCATCAAGTGACCTCATTTCTTGGGAAGACATCCCTAGGCCATAAATAACACAAATATTAGGATTCATGCCCTTCATGTCTCATCAATGCCTTCCATGATGCCCTCCATGCTTCTTAATTACCCCTTATTCCAATGTCATGATGATGATAATTATAAAATTAATTGCAAAATTGGATTAATCCTTAACCACACATCTCAATCTTGAGATGGATAGTTTAGGCTGATTCTAGTTATTTGTAAAAATCTATAAATAGAGAGGCCATGAAAATTATTTCTAATCTATTTTGGTGTAAAGTTATTATGTTAAAATATCTTCAAAATACTTGAAAATGAAAAGTTATAATTTCAAATTAGTTCTAAAAGCTTCAAACAACTAGTGTTATCATGCCAAATTGATTCCAAGTCAAGCCAAGCCCCAAGCCAAAGGTGCCAAGGAGAGATGGAGGTAGCCAATATTCTATTGCCAAGGACTTCATGAGCACAAAAACCAAGAAAACCACTAATAAAAATGCATTTGGATCATCCAAGGAAGGTGAAGTAATTCTTGTGTTTTATTCCTTACTCTTTAGTTGAGTTTTTCATTTGTTTTTGTTAACTAAGCTCTCCCTAATGTCTAGGCCTAGAGATGTTATGCTAGTTGGTGTGTTTCTTTCATTTTATTTTTATTTTGGAAATAATACAATACTAACCATCCTCTCTTGAGTCAAATTCTTAGATCACATTACCAACTTATTTTTATTTGTTAACGCTCAGATCAAACCATTTAAAAAAATTACAATCCAACTTAATATAAAATGGGAGAGTCAATTCCATGCCACTCTAAACTCTAAATTTTGAAAATAGTAACATATAATATCTTGTTTTAAATACGTTTATTCAATATTAGTTTTATTTATTAATTTATATTAAAATATTATTAATCAAGGGTTTTATTTTTTGAATCATTATCCATTCATGGTTTCCACTAATGCATATGTACACACACATCCACATATTTATATATGTGATTGTGTATGTTGATGAGCTCAAAATATGGCTCATTATTGACATGATGTTTCCCTCAATCCATCTCTCAAATGATATTATCTTATGCAAATCTTAGATTCTTAGATAGCTATTACATGGAAAATAGATATTTGTCTTATTTATATTGAACCAAAGACTAAACCTTTACTTTTTCATTAATATCTAATACATAGCATGTTTTAGTGATATTTGGTGTGAAAAATGCTTAGGGAAAAGACACAGGTGATGTATATTGAACGTTCCATTTTGATCTCCATCTAGCAGAACTATGAACTCTGTAGGCTTGTTTCCATGGACTCTGCAAGCTTATTTCTATGGACTCTATAGGCTTGTTTCTATAGACTCTGCAAGCTTGTTTCTACGGACTCTACAGGCTTGTTTCTATAGACTCCATAGGCTTATTTCTATAGACTCTACAGGCTTGTTTCTATAGACTCTATAGGCTTGTTTTTATAGACTCCACATGCTTATTTCTACAGACTTCACAGGCTCATTTCTACAAACTCTGCAGGCTCATTTCTACAAACTCTGTAGGGTCAATTCCAAGAATTTTGTAAGGACAAAGCCACAAACGAAAAGCTGGAGGCCAGATAGGATAAGAAAGAACCATTCCATCTAAAATTAAATAAGGAAAATAACCACCTACTATTTTGAAGGACTTGCTTTTGATAAACTTGTATGTAATCATATTTTAGGACTATTATAGGATAGGATATTTATTTCATCCTAATAATTGGATCTCTTGGAAATCTAATCTCCTATATTTAAATGAATGGATCGACCAAGGATTCTTATTCTTTTTCATCCTATTTTCAGTTGATTGTATTAGTATAAAGTGTAAGACTTTTGATTATGAATATAATAGAATATGTAAAGAAAATAGAGAATCAAGAATCAAATATTATAAAAATCATATAGGTTTCAGCTAGATTATAATCATTTCATTTCTATGAATTAATACTTTAGTTTCTAGCACTGATTAATCTTTGTCCCTGAGTCTGAGAAGAGCAAGGGCCCACTCTCCTTGGAACCAGGAACTGTGTACGGTATTTATGTTCTATTTTATTAATTTATTGTTATAATTAATTAGAATCTTGTTACTATTTTAATTTATTTATAAAAACATCAAAACAAATTCATAGTTTAAAAAGAGCATTTTCTTATTTCATTTCTTTTCTATGCAAAGTATGTTTTCTTTTACAACAGAAGTGTGAAGCAAATTTCCTTTCTTAAGTAAGAGTGTGAATTTACTTTCCCTGCAAATGTAAAATAGGAGTGTAATCTTTTACTTCCAGAAAAAGAGTGGATTGATTTGATTTCTTTCTTTTTTTAATAAAAATGTGAATCACGTAGTTTAGGACACATTCTTTTCTTTAGTCAAAGTTAGAATATGATCAGTAAGCACCCCCATAAGTAGCCTTCTAAATCTACCATCCCAACCTTGTTATAGATAGCTTTGGACACCAACCCTGGTTGATAAGACATCAATTAAATATTGATTAAATGAGGATGTAGATGACACTCATCATTTTTGGTGTTGTTTCTAGGGAACACAAGGTGTTAGTAAGGTAATAATTATTGGTCTAGAGTGAAAAATAGAAAAATTATAAAAAATCATTAAAAAAATCCCAAAATAGTCAATAAATTGTTGTACCATCCTAGAGATTCTAAAGGGCAATTTATTCCAAAGTTTTTATCAAGAACACAAGTGGACACTCCTTCAACATCTCTAAGTAGTGAACTAGAAGATACAAGTGAAACCTATTTGTAAGAATCTTCTAAAATTGGGATAAAAACTAGGCCATTGCCACACACAAGCCCCATAGGACAAATTCCTCAAGATCAATCTCTTGCAGGAAGACATTATTTAGAGATTGAAAAAAACTTAAAAGAAGCATTTCAAAGATCCGTAGCTAAATAAATTCTGATAACTTAGAATAACACATAATTGAGACCTCAAATATTCAGTGGGAAGATCATCCTGGCTTTGAAATATCATTAGAAGAAAAAATGGCTCTCCAACAAAATTAACAATTCACACAACTAAGGACTTTTTCCTTTCCTATTATTGCAGATCCTAATGATCAAACCCTTGTGAAAAATATTTCACCAGCTAATTTTCCAAATTTTTGGGGATGATCTACAGAAGATCTTGATCAATTCTTGTTTGAGTTTAAGGTGCTATGTCAAACCTATGATTACACAACTGATAGCTAGAAATTAAAACTATTTCCCTCTACAATTAAAGATGCAATTATGAGATGGTTCATGGGTTTACCTAGTAATTATATTAGAACATGGGATGACATGGAAATAGAATTTTTGAACAAATACCAAGATTACTGCCGAGTGCGAGAAAAAAAGAGGATTTCTTCAAAATCAAATAGAATGAGGATGAATCTTTATAGGATTATTTGGATAGATTCATGTTCACTCATAAAAGAAGCAATTATCCACTCACTGAAGATGTTCAAAAATTGGTTTTCTTGAAAGGATTGGATGAAGACACTAGAGATGCCTTAAATCTGATGGGCGAAGGAGATATAAATAAGTTGTCTTTCGATCAGATTTCTAAGTGTTGTACCAATTATTCTCAAATGAAACCTAGAATTAGGAAAGGAAATTTGGGGAAATCTAATGAAGTGGGTAAATTAATGAAATAATTTGCTAATCTAAAGACAGATATCCTAGTTACACTAAATAGTACTTTAGATGGTCTTCAAGCTAAAGTAAATGCAATAGAACTCTTAGCAATCTACTATCCTAAGTGCAGATAGAAACACACCCTTAAAGACTACCCCTTAGATAGAACCGATGTTTTATCATGTGGGATCTATGATGCAATAGATCATGATACCAAATATTTCACCCTTCTATCTATTTTAAAGAATCAAATGAAAATATAAGTCCAGTCCACTGAAGAAGTAAATTATATTCAGAGACAAAACTTTACCCCATAAAACTAGGCTCAAGGATAGTTTAATGTAAGAAATCTAGTTAATACATGGATGGCACCATGGAATGTTTTAGTTCCTTCACCATTTTGGAATCAACTCCAAATTCCATCAATTCAAAATCCATGGGTAGGACAAGATTGGATGCCAACACCTCCATGGATGGTGCCATAGCCACAACAATAATGGGTACCACAGTAGCAATGGATGCCACAGCCATATCAAAAATGGAATCAGTAGTGGAACCCACAGTCGTAATTCGCCCAACTAAGAAGACCACTTCAATAGTAAAACATTATGCCACCCCCAATTATTCAGCAATAAGGACAAATCAATCAACCCTCAATGCCTACACAACCAATAGCAAATCTGAAAAATAAACAACCAACACCTATTTATATTAATGAATAAGAAGAAACAATCAATGTTGGAGCTATTGAGTGTTCAAACATACATTTGAGATCAGGAAAAAATATACAAAAACCTCCAATTCTTATTTTTGAGATACTTGATAAAAATGAAAAGACATAATCATCTCAATTAAGCACTAGAGAAGCTGAAATTAAAATGAGCCCTAAAGTAAACAAAGAAAACACTACTGCATCAGTAGTTCCTTTTCCTAAAGTATTAAGATAAATTGATATTAAACCACAATCAAACTTGGTCCATGAGTTGAAAAATATCAATATTAAGGTACCCCTTCTACAAGCTATTAGGGATATACCTGAATTAAATAAGATCATCAAAAACCTGTGTATTAAGACACCTAAGAGGAAAGTAAAATATCTTAGAACCTTCATGTTGATGGAAAAGTTGCTAATTTATTAGCAAGAAAACTATTAGTTCCAAAATATGCAGATTTGGGAAGCCCAGTGATCACAGTTACAATCAGAGGAAAAGAAATTCCTAACATCTTGGTAGATTTGGGAGCATCAATTAATGTCATGATAGATGATACTCTCTATGCATTATCTCTTATGAAAATGCAACCCATAGCTACCATTCTTCAAATGGTGGATCAGTCGGTAATGAAACCAGAGGGGACTATAGAAAATCTTTAAGTGCTAATAGAATCTTGGGAATATCTAGTAGATTTCATGGTCTTGCAACCCAAAACAAAGAATCTAGGATATCATATAATCCTAGGTAGACCATGGTTGGATAATATATTAGCATTGATTGATTGCAGGTTAGGAGACATGACCATTTATAATGGGTTAAAATCCAAATGTATCTCCTTGTATCCTCTTGCAAAACTATCAACAAATTACATACAAGAACTTTGGGTGGATGAATCAAACAACACAATAAACAACATTTCCTCCTTAGCCATGATTACAGTTAAAAAACACTTGGAAGAATTGAATGGAGACATATACCTAGAATTTATGGACTCAGCCAATCTAAAAACTATGGACTCTGCTAGGCCAAAAGTTACAGACTCTGCCAGTTTGAAAGCTATATACTCAACCAGTCTAGAAATAATGGATTGCCTTAGTTTAGGATTCTTAGGTCAAATAGAATATTCTAAAACCTCCACTTCTAATTCTTTTATTACTTCTTCATCATATAATCATAGATTGATTTAGAAGAGTGTGTGGAAATTAGTAGAACAACAATAAACTCATTTCTTAGATGCATTTCATTATTCCTTAGCAAGATTGATTCCTCCTAGAAAAGAGTTTGTTGATAATGTAATTATGTTTCATAAGCTACTTCCTCATCCATATTCTCTAAACTCATTAATTAGTGAGTTTAATCAAATAGAATCCAACTACCTAGGTACAAAACCAATCATGGTATTACCTAGAAAAATTTTGAACATCAATAATTGGTTAACAAATAAAGAGGAAGATAAACTCTTTGAAGTATTAGAAAGACATACCAAGGATTTTTCTTGGGATTATATTGACATGAAAGGAATTCACCCTAGCATATGCACTCATCACATTTACATAGAATCTTTCAAACCAATCAGACAACCACAAAGAAGAATAAACCCAGCATTAAAGAAAATAGTCAAAATAGAAATCTAAAAGTTGTTGGAAGTTAGGTTTATTTACCCCATCTCAGACAGCCAGTGGGTATCACATCTGGTAATTATGCCCAAAAAAATGGAAATTTAAGAGTATGTATAGATTATAGAGAACTAAATAAAGTAACATTAAGAGATTACTTTCCTTTACCTTTCACTGATCAAGTTCTTGATAACTTGGTAGGAAAGAAATATTTTTCTTTCCTAGATGGGTTTAATGGGTATAACCAGATAACGGTAGTAACTGAAGATCAAGATAAAACTATGTTTACCTACCCTTGGGAAACTTTTGCTTACCAAGTACTTCCATTTGGACTCTGAAATGCTTTAACAACCTTGCAAAGAGTAGTTTTGGCAATATTCTCTGACCTTACAAATGATTGTGTTGAGGTATATATGGATGATTTCAGTATTTATGGTGAAACTTATGAAGAAGCTCTTACTAACTTAGAAAGAGTATTGATCAAATGTGAGGAACATAAGTTATCTTTGAGCCATGATAAATTTTTGTTGATGATGGATGAAGGAATAGTCTTGGGACACCATATTTCTGCAAAAGGCATTCAAGTAGATCCAAAGAAAGTCAAAATAATCTCCAATTTACCCATTCCACAAACATAAACTAAAGTTAAGATTTTTTTGGGACATGTTGGTTACTAAAAATGTTTCATAGATAAGTTTAGACAAATAGTTGCCCCTATGTTTACCTTTATTACAAAAGATAGTACATTTGAATGGAGTGATAGTTGCCAGTAGGACTTTGAGACCATCAAAGTTAAACTTATTACTGCTCCAGTATTGAGAGGATGAGATTAGACTAAGCCATTCCATATATACATAGATGCTTCTAATATAGCACTAGGAGTAGTTCTTAGATAAAAGAATGAAGAGGGTAACATGTATGCTATATATTATATTAGCAAAAACATGACACCTACTGAAATAAATTACACCACAACTGAGAGGGAATTCTTAGCTATAATTCATGTAATTAAAAAATTCAAACACTACATAATAGGCTACAATGTATTTATCTATATAGACCATTCAGCTATTAGATATCTTGCCAACAAACCAATTGTGGAAGATAGGATTATTAGATGGCTATTGCTCTTACAAGAATTTGATGTTAATATTATAGACAAACTAGGGAAGTCTAATGTGGTTGTTGATTTCTTGTTAAGAATGAATACTACAGGTGAAGAAGAACCAGTGGAAGATGACTTTCCAGATGAATAATTATTTTCTATTTTAACACAATCTTTGTGGTTTGTTGATATAGCCAATTACCTCGCCGTAGGGAAGTTTCCTCTACACTTTTCACAAAAAGAAAAGAAATGTTTAATCAAAGAAAGTTCTTTTAAATGGATTAATGGAATGTTATTTTAACTTGGACCTGATCATGCATTTCATAAGTGTATGACAAATGGTGAAGCTTATGATATCATCAGAGCTTGTCATGATGAACCAGGATGAGGTCATTACTCAGCTCAAATAACCATACATAAGATCTTGGGAGTAAGATATTATTGGCCTCATCTTCATCAACAAGTAAAAAAATATGTCAGACACTATGATGCTTGTCATCAAATTGGATAGCCTACTCTTTCAATAGAGATGCCTCTACACCCTCATCCTCAATTGGTTATAGAACCATTTGATAAATGGGGAATTGATTTTATCAGTCTAGTAGATCCTCCTTCTAGAGGAAAAAAATATCTCTTAGTATGTACAAACTACATAACCAAGTGGGCAGAAGTCAAAGCATTAACTCATGTAAGAGAGGAGATGGTAGCTGATTTCTTATATTTTAAAATCATGCAAAGATTTGGTGCTCCAAGAGAGATAGTTCAGATCAAGGACCATAATTCATGTCAAACATGATAAAGCATTTCATGCTAGTGTATCAAACTCAACATAGAAAAACATCTCCATACCATCCATAGGCTAATGCATAAGTTGAAGTCACCAATAGAGAATTAGAAACCATTTTAACCAAGGTTATTAATTCCAGTAGAAAGAATTAGGCAGATAAGGTACCAAAAGTTGTTTGGGCCTATAATACTACTTGGAAAACAACAACTAGATTTTAACCTGATGAATTGGTTTATGGTAAGAAGCCTTTATTCTCTATTGAATTTGAATTAAAAACTTTGAAAATAGCTGTAGAAGTAGGAATTGAATTAGAAAAAATACAAAAAGAAAGACTCCTACAGCTTAATCAACTTGATGAAATGAGGATGGAATCACTAAAAAGAATTGAACTGGTACAACATCAAAGAAAAGTTTGGCATGATGTACAAATCAAGAAACAAGAATTTAAGAAAGGAGATTGGGCACTGTTGTTTGATTCTAAATTTCAACAATTTAAAGGAAAACTACAAACAAGATGGTTGGGACCTTATGAGATTGAAGAGGTCTATGAAAATGGTTCTGTTAAGCTGATACCTATTAATGATAGTAGAAGAGTCTGTTAGTCAATAGACATAGATTGAATCTATATCAGAAACTTCTCAATAAATATTAATTTATTTAAAAAGTAAAGGATCAAGTAGCTGTTCTAAAAATCTCTATTTCTTCCAGTGAACATGCTCCTTGATAATCTTGCAATTCAAATAATAATAATAATAATCTTTCCAAGGATGTTATTGACAATGCATGCCCAAAAAACCAACTTGTTGGCTGGCTATGCATTGTAAAAAAAGGGCTTTGGCTAGAAAACTAGTAATAGCTGGCCAAAGGGAAAAAACAAAAATTTATAAGAAAATCTCATCATGACACTATGATTGGCCATCTCCATGCAATAAACTAATCCATGCAAACCTATTTGTGCAGGACACATGGCAAGCAAAGGATAACGTCTAAGGTTAAAGTAAGACATATTTTATTTATCTATGTTTAGTTAACTAATTATCTTTGATTTGATTAAGACACTATTCTCTAGAGATGACCCAAATTTGAATCTTCTAAAATGGAATGAGACATGCCATAATGAAAAAGTATGCAACCGAGCTGCCAAAGGTGTATGGATAAGTGTGCAGCTTTGATATCATCAATTGAGTCATCAAGTATCATAATGACGAGACGTCATAAAAAGGGGTTTGAAATAATATAATGAATCACTGTCACCATCAATATGACATGTCATCATTTCACATAACTTGTATTTCTGAGATAAAATGGCTGGCACACTCTATAGAAACATGCGGCACCTAACTATATCAAATCATCATACCAAACTATGAACTCATGTAGCTGTAGTGTTTTAAATGAGCCATTTCCTTTCTACATACTTCAACAGAAGTTGGCCTACCAATCTTTAGTGATTGTTGCCTACTTACTTCAACAAAATATTGTTCTACACCTTAATTAGAGTTAAAGGAATCGAGTTGACTGTAACTCTGCATAGAAATGGGATAGAAGACAAGATCAGAGCTGAAGGATCCAACAAAGTTTCATAAAGACAAAGATTTTATAGCAGTGTTTAGAGCCAATGGTTGGCTACCTTTCATTGAAAAGTTATAGGGTTTCGACTAAACAATAGTAAGTGAATTCCTTACCAATCTTACCCCTAAATTTTCAATTGTGAAAGGCATTAATATTCCTATTACAACTCAAATTATAAGCCAAATTATACAAGTTCCAGAAGAGGGAATGAGAGCTACAAGTAGAGTTTCATTTAGTGATTTAATTATTTAATTTAATGGTAATGAGTAGAATGTAACTTCATTTCTAGTAGATTCCAAGGGAAAATCAAAAGGAATTAAAATAAATTCACTTCCTAAACCTTGGAAACCTATAGCCAAGTGGGTACTTAAATATATCATTTATGAAGGGCAACATAGTATTTTAGGGGGAGATGCCATGAAAATGTTAATAGATCTTAAGCATGGGATAAAAAACCCTCAATACAAAATTAGCCTCCCATCTTTCTTATATGGTGCTCTACAAGTTATGTCTACAACCCCTAATGTTGTTCTTAGGCATCATGGCCTTATTCAGCTTATTATCAACATCATTTCCTTCAGCAAGGTCAAGAGGTTTGGGAGGAATTTTAGAATAGTATAGCACAACAAATTATAGATTCTCCTACACAAGAAACCCCAAATTCACCACAAAAATGCTCACCTCCACCTATAGTATCAGATGAGAAAACAACACCAAGGAAGAAATCACAGACTACAATTCTAACAAAAAATCTTTCTTCTTCTTCTTCTTTAAGAAGAATCATAAGGTCTCAAAACCCTAAAATTTCAAGGTCCCCACAAGAACCTCATGAGTCTATTGTACAACCAATTCCCTTGTCAGGAATAAGAAAATTGAGATGGAAGGTTGCTACAGAACTTGAGAAGACCAAGGGATTGGTAGTTGAGAAGGAAAGCCAACCAAGTGTAGGTCAAAGCATAACTAAAATAAGGAGAAAGCTCATTTTAACAAAAGAAGATGAAAAAGAAGCCACAAATATTTTAGATAGTCTTAAAATGGTGTCTCATTTCCCCATACATCAGAATATTCCTACACTTATAGATATTGAATAAATTCTTTCTAAAAGGAACTCTCCAATCATAATGGAGGAGCCAAATCTAGAGGAAGAGCCACACACGGTAGAAGAATTAAGTATGGTGGGATAACCACATGTTCCAATTAAAATTGTAATGGATAAAGGGAAAAATGTATGTACCAATGAGAAAGGTGAATCATATAATCTAAATGATCCTATTATGTAGCTAACTTTGCATCTTTCTCAAGCTTAAGCTCTTGAACAATAATAGATAGCTGGAATTACTAACTTGATCGATCAATTACAAAACAAGGATCATCTCAACTCATCTTTGGTGCAAAAATTAGATACATTGTCTGTTGATCATGCAACAAAAATTCACATATTAGAGGAAATAATAAAAAGACATGAATCTAAATAGATAGATCTTTGGATATATACAAAAAGTTTGAAGAAAGAAAATAGGAGATTGTAGAATTTGGTAAACTCTTCTGAAGCACCTATTGTTACACCTTCTCCTCCTCAGGTATTTGTTGACCATGGTTGTCAAACAAGTGATCCAAGTATTCTTCCTTTGCAAATGCTATATCAAATAAAAGAAGAATATTTTGTACTTAAACAAAAAAACAAAGATGCAACTTCTTCAAACAAACTCTTGAAAAATGAAAAGAAAGAATTAAAAGCTAAAGTCCAAGAGTTAGAAGAAAATTTGTAGGATGCATGTAAATTAGGGGAAACTCATTTGGCATGTAGGAATCCTTCTCCTACATACAATTTATTTTTATTTGAACAAGTTTATAGATGGTAGCTTCTGTGGATCTCCTGTCATCTTCCTTACAAAAAATTTCAGCCAACAATATTTTTAGAAATTTTCTATAGTGTTGAACCTGATCAGCAGGATTTGCTTTGTGAATTTTATTTACATGACTTTATTATAAGAGATCATGATCATAATAAGTTTTTGATAAATCTTCATGTAAGTGTTTCTATGCTATTTTTGCTTTCTACATTCAAAGAGAGAATTAAGAAACTGAGAAGAAATGGTCAAGGCTTGTATGTACCTGGATGTAGTCTTGTGCACCGTAATCCAGACGCTGTGAGAACTCCTCTTTGGTTGTGGAGGATGACACTTGCAAATGAGAGAGACTAAGACAAAAAGGGCGTTAGATGAGGAGATGGTGGGTTGCCAAGTGAAAGCTTGATCCCAGAAGTATGAAGACTTTTTTAAGGGATGTCAACCCACTGTTTGATAAAAGTAAAGTTTGATAAAAGGTAGAGTGATAAAATACTGAAATGATTAAAGATTGAAAAGGAAATGGAAGCAAAGGCTTACCTGAAAGATGTTGTCGGCCTGGTCACAGTCATCGACATCGATGGTCCTACCGGCGTCGGTTGTTAAGGTCTACCGACGTCGGTTAGTCTGTCGACATCGGTGGGGAAAGTGACCGGCATCAGTCGGGGCAGTAGTCTATGGATGAGGTTTGGTCAAGTTTTGGTCCATGGATGGGTCTGTGGACGGGTCTATGGATGGGTCTGAGACAGAGTTTTGGGCTTGGTTAAATGGTCTAGGGGTCTGGGTCTGAGAGTCTGGTTTTACTTAATGGTCTGAGAGTTTGTGCAGAGGTTTGGGACAATGGACAGAATGTCAAAAAGGGACAGAGGGAATAGGGAGATAGAGGAATAAAGATTCGAGTCTGGTCTGGCCTGGTTGACAGTCTGGTCTGAGGGGGGATATTACTTGAAAGTAATAACTCAAAAGATAATGAAAACATAGACAATATACATACTTGTGCCTGCTGAAGGAGTGCTACTGATATCTGTACCTGTTGTTGATGCTACTAGTGTGAAGATCCTGTTGTTGGTGTAGAAGACTGAGGTAGAGTTCTTGTTGCTAGTGCAGAATCCTGTTGTGTGTACTTGAGGGAGAGAGTGAGAGGTCTGGCAGAAAGATTGGCAGATTGATCAAGTAAAGGAATGGATTCAAGGGTCTGATGAAGAGCTGGGGTGAAGAGAGGGATAACGAATGTAGAAAGCTGTTAAGAAGGCTGCCGATGCCGGCAATATCGCCAACGTCAGTCAACAGTTGACTGATGTCGGTGGCTGGAAGGTAGGAAAAAGGCTAAAAATAGCCTTTCATCCATTTTCCCAACTGCTGAGTCAGTGAGTCTGAGGAAGAAATGGTCGAAGGGGATTAAAATGGATGAGAGGTTAAAGGGGAGAAGTTGGAATGGGAGTCTAGGTATTAATATTGGCCATGTGGGGAATGAAGGGAATCCAAGAAGGGTATCCAAGGGTGGTGAGGTGGCAAGGAGAGGGAATTATTAATTTGAAATAAGATAATTATTTCAAATTAACAAGACATAGGTTAGGAGTGGTTAAGTGGACCAAAGGGGACTAAGGGGGGAGAAAGGACCAAGGGGTAGACACGATTTCGATGTCTACATTTGCCCCTTTTTGTCTTGTTGGTTGTTCTGGATGAACTGCAAGACAAAAATAAGAGGTGGTTGCCCTAAGGGTGGGATAAGGTTGATTTCATCTTGTTGGTTGTTCAAGTGAACTGCAAGACAAAAATAGGAGGGGGTTGATTGCCCCAATTATGGATGAGGTATTCCCCCTTAAAGTAGGAGTTGAGGGAAGGGAACCTAGAATCAGGTGCTGATTTGACAAAGAGTGGATGAAGAAGAGTGAGGGTGAACACTACAAAAGTCATGATTGTGTGTATACCACTTCACAGGATGGTCAGGTCAAATTGTCGCAGGTCAAGGGTCGAGGAGTGCCAAAATTGAAATAATTGGGCCCCAACATTTAGTCGTCTGCTGATTAGGTTATTCAATCTAAGCTGAAGCTCTAAATGGTCATCGTGTTCCAGGTATCCCAGGCTCAGGAAGTGCTCCTAAAAACATGAAAATGTCACAAGTAGTGTGGATTAACTGGCTTGCGATGCTATACTTTTGAAGGTCAAAAATAGTCTATGCACAATGTTGCTAACCAATCATGAGGTAGCATACAGGCAAAAACAACCAAGGCAACATTGTCTTAGAAGTGGTCAAAGTCAGAGGAGATAGGCATGATCTTCAATGGTCATTGGTCAAGGTGGATGGATGGACGAAAGGATGTGGCTAAGCTAACCTCAGAAGATGTTATGTGATCTGAGTGCTACCTACATAGCCCTTGTGTGAAGGGCCTCAGGCCAATGTAGTTCTCCCTAAAAGGGAGGAAGGGTCAAAGGGATGGAATTGGTCTTGGTCAAGGTTAAGGTCATGGTCAAAAGGAGGAAAAAAGGTTTGTCCATCAGAGAGATGAACAAATGAGGGTGGTCGAGCTAACCCTAGAAGACGTCGTGTCATCTGAGTGTTGCCTACATAGCCCCGGTCTTAGAGCCTCAGACCAATGTAGTTCAGACTAGTTGAGAAGATTGGTCGATGATTGGTTTGGTCATGTGTCGAAATGATGAGGAGAAAAAGATGTTATAGCCTTTTCCAAATGGTGTATTCTGCAACATTGGTTGAGGGGTCTTTCATCCCTAGCAATTTTCCATATTTGTGATGGATGTATGCTAAAGATGAATTGAGGTCTATTTATGCTTCAGCAAGTATTGGTTTATGCTTAACATAAATTGCGTCTGGTCGATAGTTTCCATGTGTATTGGTGTCCATAAAAACTATGTGAAATGGACTATGGGAGTGGCCTAAAAAGAGAGTTGAGTTGAGTTGATTAGGTTTGACAAGTGATGAAGTTGAATGTGACCAAAGTGTAGAAGAAGTGAAAGGCATATTGCTCTTTCATTGACAAGGACCAGAATGACAGCATAGATAGGGGTTGTTAGAACCAAGAGCCCCATTCATGCATGACTTCATTGACCATATGTTGTGTTACAGAGGTAATCAAATCACTTTGACATTAAAGTGAGCTTGAAGTCCCTTGAGCAAGTGATAGGAGGAGGATAGGGTAACCTGTTTTAGAGCAGAGATAACTTTGCCCCTTTTTATAGGAGACCCTAAGACAACTACAAGCCAAGTCCATGATTTTTTTTTTTTGGTGCAGACTGATCAATGCAGGAAGTTTGCATAGAGATGTCATTTGCTTGGTGGTCATTTATGAAGCTGATCAATGTGGGAAGCTTCTAAGAAAGATTTTTGTTTGTAGTAAGAGTTAGTCATAGCCATCCTTCGAGGGAGTGGTCTATATTTTTGCTTTATATATAAGGGCTTTGAATAGTTGTCCTTCAAGGGAGCAGTCTATTAGCTACAACAATGATAGTACAGTTATCCTTTGAGGGAGCAGTCTGCCTTTTGATTCTAATTTGGTGACCTTGGATATTTTGACATCTTGATTTGTTTTGACAGAAATGTGAGTCATGGACAAGATTATAGAAGGTCAAGGGCTCCCTTTTATTAGGACAAAGCATCCATACTGTATAAAAGGGGTATATAGGATTTGTTAAGGGGAGTAGGGTTGAAAGGAATGAGGACTAAGAGGATAGGGATTGCTCAAGGGACAAGCTCAAGGTAAATGTCAAGTGGACGAGTATTCGACTAACAGTAGAATGGTTACAGATGCAACGCATTAAGAGGCTCAGGTTTTGGTCGTCCATCGAGAGAAGACAAACGATACGTCCCTGATCCATACTTGTGTGTGATAATGAAAGGTTCAAGCCAATTACGGGCAAACTTGCCTCATTTACTTCGCTTCATATTGGTCACATGCTAATTGATGATAGTTTGAAGAAGTGATAGGTGCTTGGTTGGTTGATGTTTGATGATTGAAGTTTGGTCGAAGTTTGGTTGCTGCTGGTCAGGGTCATGATAGGAAGGTTGATTGATGATTGGACTATGTGTGGTCAAGGTCTGGTTGAGGTTATGATAGGAAGGTTGATTAATGGTTGGTCAAGACTTGGTGCTAGAGGGAGGGGTTTGGTTGAATGTCTAGTCAAAGTTGGTCGAATGTTTGGTCAAAGGCTTGGTTGAATGTTTGGTCGAGGTCAGGATAAGGTTAGATTCCCCCAGCCGCTTAAGGAGAATGTTGGATAGATTGGTCAAGGTTGGTTGAGGCTTAGTGGTTAGATGGATTGTGTTAATGTCGAATAATGGGGTCGAAGGTGGTAAAGGGACCATAGTCTGGCGTGGAGATCCCGATTTAGGTGATGAGGTTTGAGAAGCATGGGTCGGTGTTGATGATTTGTCAAAGAGGTGGTTAAGAGGGTCCTTGATGAGAAGGGAATCCTTTTTTTGGTGTTGATGAATGACAGCTTTGAGAGTGCAACAACACTCAGTGTCATGTCCTAGAGTGTGATGATAGTGGCCAAATTTAGAGTTGTCAAACCAAGATGGCCTTGATCTGAGAGTTGATGAGTGGGGTGGTGTTAAATGTTTATTGATGATGTGGTTGAGAAGAAGGGTGTCATTCCCCAAACATTGGTGAATGGCAACCTTGAGGGCACAACAATGCTCAGTGTCGTGCCCAAGTGTGCGATGATATGCACAAATGTGAGTGTCATCAAACCAAGGCAATTTTGGTTCGAGAGATTGATATGGTTTAAGCGGCGAAAGATTGATGCAAGAAGACTATAACAATTGCCATAATAGTAAGGCATAAGAACCTGTTAATGGGTCTGGATGTTTTGTTGCAGTGGGAATTGATGACTTTGGTTTGAGAGGCATAAGAGGCATTGGTCGATGGATTGGAGGAGATATATGTCTGACGGGTTGATAGAGTAATGGAGGCGACTTGTCTCTATGAAGTATGGGAGTGGGCAGCACCCTTATTAAAGTGGATGGATGTGGGCCCAAGATTGAGGGTAATGACAAAGGTGGGGGAGGAGGCCTCCGGTGTGGTTTAGTGGCCTTCTTTGGTTTGGGTTGAGGGCCACCTTTGTGCGAGGTGAGGTTAGATGCGGGTTTGAGTTCAGATATGGATGGAGGTGAGTGAGATGTAGCAATCTCAGGCAAAAGGCAAGAGGAAACTGTAATTGGGTCTTCCTCGATCAAAATGGGTGAAGAGACTGGTTCTTCTCCTGGTGGAAAAGAAATAAGAGAGTGTGGCTCCTCAAGAGGGTAGAAGGCAGGGATGATGGTGCCTTCTATTTGTGCTTGAGGAGTAGGCAAGGTAGGGTCTTCGGATGAAGGTAGGGCTAATGGCATTGGCATGGTCAAGGCATCCTCCAGTATAAGAGAGGTAGATGGAGGACTAATAGGAGAAGAAAGTTCTTCATCCTGTGATGGAGGAGGTTGGTCAAGGACAAGAGGCAAGATAGTGTTCATTGTGTGAATATTATGGTCTTAGGGGTCATTGATCATGGTTTGGATATTGTTTTGAGTAGGAGGATGGTTCGAGAATGGTTGTTTGAAAATTTTGATGTGTTGGTTGGGTGGGGCATTCAGGTTGTCCAAAACAAGATCTTCCTTGTCGATCATGTCTTGGACTATGTTTTTGAAGGTTTGGCAATTGTCGATGTCATGGCCGTGGATGCGGTGAAAGTGACAGAAGTCAGCCTCCCTATACCATGTAGGGATGGCTTTTGAAGGGTCAAATTGAGGTGGTCAGATTGGAGGGAGATTGAGGACCCCCTACTTGACAAGTTTTTCTAAAATGGAAGCCTATGATTCTCCAAGTAGAGTGTATGAACGCTGGATGTACCATTGTTGGAATTGTTTGGTGATGCTTGGAGATGTAGAAGGTTGAGAGTAATTAGTTGTCATCGAGGATGGTGATCTAATGACCATAGGTTGGCCACTCCTTTGGGTTTGGAGTTGGCAGAAGAAGAAGGTCTGGAAGAAGAAGGGTCATTGGTTTTTGCATTGGTATTACGCAATTTGACCTTATCCTCTTCAATGGCACGGAGTTCAAGCTTTCGAGCCATGGTGAATGCTTTGTCAAAAGTGTGGAATGTCTAAATCTGCAAGGTAAAAGAGATGTGCCTAGCACATGCTCGAAAAAAGAGCTCGATGAGCTCAGGTTGAGGCAAGGAGAAGGAGAGGTAGTTAATCAAGCCTCTCCAATGGGCGACAAAATTGACTATTCATTTGTCATCAAATTGCCTAATGGAGTAGAGGTCTGTGATTGAGACTTGTTTGGTGATGTTGATAGAAAAATGGTCAAGAAATAATTAGGCAAGTTGAATGAATGAAAAGATAGAATGTTTGGAAAGAGAGCTATACCAGTCAAGGGCAGGGCCAGCGAGCGACGTGGGGAATGTGCGTAAAAGTAACACATCATCATGCACTATAAGATAGCAGGCATGTCTGAATGCCTGTAGATGTTGTTGTGGGTCCTCCTTACTTTGTAAGTGAGTAAATTTAAGAAGTTCCCATTGGTTGGGGTATGGTCGGATAGGGACGGAAGGATGAATGGGTTCGTTGCAAATTTGCTAATACAAGAGAGCATTGCGTGAACCAGAGATAGAGGTCTCGAGACTAGACATTTTATCCATCAGCATTTTGATGATGTCTACTGATGGATTGGTGGGTGGAGTGCCCCCTAGGTTGTAGGGCACTTGAAAGAGGCTAGAGGAGGCATACGATGTAGTCGGTTATGATTGTAAGGGCGCAACATATGTATAACTAGTCGCAGGGACAGAAGTGGAGGCCAAAGGTGGTTGGGTCATGAAGGTAGAAGGCATAAGTTGACTAGATACCACCAAAAGTAGTTGTGTGATGGCATTGACAAAGGGCAAGGTAGACACTCCTGCATTTATGGGTGCAAGAGTGTGAGGGGTTGAGACAATCAAGTTCTGGTATGATGTAGAACTTGGTTGAATTGCATGTGGTTGAGGGGGTAATGGAACCCCGATGGAGGTTGGTCTAAAAATAGATGTAGAGGCCAAACTTTGCATATTTTCCATGGTCGGGTTAATGGTTGAGGCAAAAGGCTGGGTCATAAAAGGTTGGGTAGCAAATGGTGTTGATGTCACCGCCGCTTCACTCGAAAGGTCTCGCATTGGGTTTCTCGCAAGATAGTTTTGGAGGGCTTTGACATTGAGGTCTAAGAATCTTTTGAAATCTTGGTCCCCTTCAGGGATGATGGGGGTTTGAGTTGGGGTAGGAGTTCTTTCAGTCTCTAAGTGAAACTCCATTATAGGACTAGTTAGGGACGAGGGAGCGTGGTCAAGAAGAGCCTTGCTTTGACTGTGCGTCAAAACCATTCAAGGCAAGAAGAGGGTTAGGTTCTAGAAACTGTGTTTTTTTAGTTTCAAAAACTCAGAATGAGGTTTTGGCAAAAAAAGGGTTGGCTTTTAGGCTACTTTTTTGGGAAAAAAGGACTGTGGCAGTGACCGACGTCGGTTTAAGAACTGATGTCGGTGAGAAAAGATGGCTGACGTTGGTGGTAAAACCAATGCCGGTGGAAGGATATGACCGACGTCAGTGGTAAAGCCGATGTCGGTGACTGTGGTTTCCAGAAACTTAGAAAATTTGAAGATTCTTGGAAAAAAGGAAGAAGAATGTCCTCACTAGCTCAAAAAACCAGATAGGAACAGAAAAATAGAGATGGAAACAGACAGGCCCTAAGCGTTAAATCCTAAGAATCAACTTTTAGAATACTGTGGCTTATGCCTTAAAGTGATGTTTTGGGAGGTTGGCTGTTAGAAGGGTCCTAGAAGAGGTAGTCTATGGATGGTTTCAGGTTTGGTTAAGGTGCTTAAGAAGCCTGAGTTAGGTTTCGCACATGGCCTGGTGCTAAGGAGCAAGCTCCCCTCACTTCACAAGTCTAGTGATAAGCTGGTCTCGCTTAGCCAAAATATACTTTCCCTAGAGATTAGACTCTGCCAGAGAATAGAGTGGGCTTTCCCCTTGGTGATGAAATCCAAGTAGGATCATCGGGATGGGTAAGGTATCCGCTGGGGGATGAAATCCCAGTCGGGCCTTGTCTCAGGTAAGTTTGATGTTTGATTTGGTGCAAGTGGTTCGGTTGTGTAACATCAAGTGGACTACGATTAATTCAATATGCGGTTTGTTAATTACTAAGTGTGGACTAAGAAATGCAAGCAAGTAGAAATGCAATGCAACGTGTTTTAAGCCCCAAGTCGAAATGTTAAGTTCGGATGAAAACAAGTTGAGAAAGGGTTGAATGATATGATTTTTGACTAGTCTAGAAATGTAAGAAAAGAAAAGAAAAGTTCTTTTTATTCCTGCTTATGATGTCATTTAGAAGAGAAGAAAGATGTGAAAAGGGAGGATCCTAATGCACCCTATATGAACAAAAAGAAAAGGAACCCAAGGAAGA
The DNA here is from genome assembly GCA_037957365.1 of Torreya grandis. Classification (NCBI taxonomy): domain Eukaryota; kingdom Viridiplantae; phylum Streptophyta; class Pinopsida; order Cupressales; family Taxaceae; genus Torreya; species Torreya grandis. The sequence continues at coordinate 2,935,628 of JARHVA010001823.1, forward strand.
ACCTAAGGTCCCACCGGGCGTGCCAAAATGTTTCTATGTTATTTTCACTTTCTACATTCAAAGAGAGAATTAAGAAACTGAGAAGAAATGGTCAAGGCTTGTATGTACCTGGATGTAGTCGTGTGCACTATAATCTAGACGCTATGAGAACTCCTCTTTGGTTGTGGAGGATGACACCTGCAAAGGAGAGAGACTAAGACAAAAAGGGTGTTAAATGAGGAGATAGTGGGTTGCCAAGCGAAAGCTTGATCCCAAAAGAATGAAGACTTCCTTAAGGGATGTCAACCCACTGTTTGATAAAAGTAAAGTCTGATAAAAGGTAGAGTGATAAAATACTAAAATGATTAAAGACTAAAAAGGAAATGGAAGCAAAGGCTTACCTGAAAGATGCTGTCAGCTTGGTCACAGTCACCGATGTCGGTGGTCCTACCAGCGTCAGTTGTTAAGGTCTGCCAACATCAGTGGGGAAAGTGACCAATGTCAGTCAGGGTGGTAGTTTGTGGATGAGGTCTGGTCGAGTTTTGGTCTGTGGATGGGTCTGTGGATGGGTCTGAGACAGAGTTTTTGGCTTCGTTGAATGGTCTGGGGGTCTGGGTCTGAGAGTCTAGTTTTAGTTAATGGTCTGAGAGTTTGTGCAGAGGTATGGGACAATGGAAAAATGTCAAAAAGGGATAGAGGGAATAGGGAGATAGAGGAATAAAGATTCAGGTCTGGTCTGGTCTGAGGGGGGATATTACTTGAAAGAAATAACTCAAAAGACAATGAAAACACAGACAATATACATACATGTGCCTGCTGAAGGAGTGCTGCTAATATCTATACTTGTTGTTGATGCTGTTGGTGTGAAGATCCTATTATTGGTGTAAAAGACTGAGGTAGAGTTCCTGTTGCTGGTGCAGAAGCCTACTATGTGTACCTGAGGGAGAGAGTGAGAGGTCTGGCAGAAATATTGGTAGATTGATCAAGTGAAGGAACGAATTCAAGGGTCTGATGAAGAGCAGGGGCGAAGAGAGGGATAATGGACATAAAAAGCCATTAAGAAGGCCACTGATGCTGGCAATATCACTGACGTCAGTCGACAGTTGACCGACGTCGGCAGCTAAAAGGCAAGAAAAAGGCTAAAAATAGCCTTTCGTCCATTTTCCCAACTGCCGAGTCAGGGAGTCCGAGGAAGAAACGGTCGAAGGGGATTAAAATGGACGAGAGGTTAAAGGGGAGAAGTTGGAATGGGAGTCTAGGTATTAATATTGGCCATGTGGGGAATGAAGGGAATCCAAGAAGGGTATCCAAGGGTGGTGAGGTGGCAAGGAGAGGGAATTATTAATTTGAAATAAGATAATTATTTCAAATTAACAAGACATAGGTTAGGAGTGGTTAAGTGGACCAAAGGGGACTAAGGGGGGAGAAAGGACCAAGGGGTAGACATGATTTCGGTGTCTACAGTAAGAGAAGTTCAACTGAGAGCATTACATTCTACATTAAAAAATCAAATAGCATGGAAAGACATATTTTAGGACTATACAAATCATGATAAGACTATAGGATTATGTATCAGACCAGCCTTTCCTATTCTCAGATTGATCAAATAGAATTTTAACTATGTTTTGTGAAATAATGAGGTTAAAACACATTATTTACAGGCTCTATATGATTGTGCTATTTTTTTATTTATTTTCAAGACAGAGTTTTGATTCAGTAGTGGCTGCAAGTGTAAATAGATGGGACCAACTTTTAGTGCCTCTTAAAAGGTGAGAGGTCATGTCCCCAATAATTTAAGATGGAGTATAAGGAGAGCATCCTCAATTCTAGAAATTTTAATAGAGGTAATCAACTCTGGGGGAGAATAGAAATGGATTGGCATGAGATATAGACCCCCTTTGTTGATCATACCTATTCCAAGATGGCAGATTTGGGATCCACAATCAAAGGAGCAATTTAGTATATGGAAACAAATGATTCAAACACATCAAAGATTTACAAGCAATTCAGATAGACATATAATAGATAAATTTGATTAATATGACTTGAGTCAGAGTATGGAAAGTAGAAGCCAGAGTTATGAATGCCAATAAATGTTTGTAATGGGACTTGCAAAAGGTAAAGCTTGGGGAAGATGATGAGCTCAAAATATGGCTCATTATTGACAAAATATTTCCCTCAATCCATCTCTCAAAGGATATTATCTTATGCAAATCTTAGATTCTTAGATAGTTATTACATGGAAAATAGATATTTGTCTTGTTTATATTGAAACAAAGATTAAACCTTTACTTTTTCATTAATGTCTAATATATAGCATGTTTTAGTGATATTTGGTGTGAATAATGCTCAGGAAAAAGACACAAGTGATGTATAGTGAATGTTCCATTTTGATCTCCATCCAATAGAACTACGAACTCTACAGGCTTGTTTCTTTGGACTCTACAAGTTTGTTTCTACAGACTCTACAAGCTTGTTTCTACGGACTCTATAGGCTTGTTTCTATGGACTCTATAGGCTTGTTTCTATGGACTCCATAGGCTTATTTCTATGGACTCTATAGGCTTGTTTCTATGGACTCTGTAGGCTTGTTTCTATGGACTCTATAGGCTTATTTCTATGGACTTCACAGGCTCATTTCTACGGACTCCATAGGCTCATTCCTCCTAACTCTATAGGGTCAATTCTGAGAATTCTATAAGGACAAAGCCACAAATTAGAAGCTAGAGGCTAGATAGAATAAGAAATAACCATTCTAGCTCGAATCATATAAGGAAAATAACTATCTGCTATTTTGAAGGACTTGCTTTTGATAAACTTGTATGTAATCAGATTTCTCCTATCTTTGGATGAAGGGATCGACCAAGGAGTCCTATTATTTTGCATCTTATTTTGAGTTGGTTGTACTAGTATAAAGTGTAAGACTTTTGACTATGAATATAATAGAAGATATAAAGAAAATAGAGAATTAAGAATCATATATTATAAAAAGCATACAGGTTTTAGCTAGATTGTAATCATTTCATTTCTATGAATTAATACTTTAATTTTTAGCACTGATTAATCTTTGTTCCTGAGTCTGAGAGGAGCAAGGGCCCACTCTCCTTGGAGCCAGAGACTGTGTATGGTATCTATGTTCTATTTTATTAATTTGTTGTTATAATTAATCAAAATCTTGTTACTATTTGCATTTATTTATAAAAACATCAAAACAAACTTATAGTTTAAAAAGAGCATTTTCTTATTTCATTTCTTTTCTATGCAAAGTATGTTTTCTTTCACAGCAGAAGTGTGAAGCAAATTTCCTTTCATAAGTAGGCATGTGAATTTACTTTCCTTGCAAATGTAAAATAAGAGTGTGATCTTTTACTTCCATCAAAAGAGTGGATTGATTTTATTTCTTTATTTTTTAAGTAAAAATGTGAATCACGTAGTTTAGGATACATTCCTTTCTTTAGTCAAAGTTAGAATAGGATCAGCAAGCACCCCCATAAGCAGCCTTCTAGATCTACCATCGCATACCTTACTGTAGATAGCTTTGGACACCAGCCCTAGTTGATAAGACATCAGTTGAATATTGATTAATTGAGGAGTTAGATGACACTCGTCATATGTGTGATACGTATATATTTATATATCAACACATGTGTGTTTATATATATATAACTTTATTAATTGATTTGTATATACTATAATTTTATAATATATTTACTTAATATCTAAATGATATTTACATATATATTACAAGTAAATTTTACACAAAAATATGTAATATTCATAAATTTATTGAATGCTAAAATAAGGAGAAAATTTGATAAATTATTGCCATTTATTTTATGATCAAGTCAGAATATTTTTGTTGCCTACCTAATCAAAAATGCAATAGTTGTTGAATAGTATATGTTGCAACAATTTTTTCCATTGTGTAAAGAAGATGTAATTTCAAATCAAATGACCTAGATTATTTTATTTAATTTGATAATCATCTCGAATCTCTTATTATTTTAAATTTCTAGTAATCATCCCAAAGATTTAAAAATGTCAAATAAGAGCTTTGTATTTAGTAGTTGTATTAATTTATTAGTATGGATATAAATTACAAATTAAATCAACTTTTTTAACCAAATGCCATAGGTTTGTAAAATTACCAATGGCATTACTATAGACCAAAATGCCCTCTTTGGTTAACTAATTGGGGGGCTTGGCTTTATTTCAGTATCTTGTTACATGGTGTAAGATACATATTTAGATGTAATGGACAGAAATAGGCTAAAATGTGGAATGTTATGACATGTAATACATGCATTGAATGAATATTCAAAAGTGCAATTAATGTTTGTGGATTATATGTCATGGACACCAAAATTTATAATTCAAACATCTTTAAAAAGTGATTAACCAACAATGCCTTTTAATTAAATTAAATATTCATATACATACCATCTATATTGATTTAATATATAGCTTTTACTTTGTTGTAATTTAATATTTTTTGTTAGGTATCATATTTGGTAGATTTTTTGGGTATTGGTTTTCATTGGATATAAATAAGGAACAAATATATATAGAATGTTAAGAGACCAAATGCATTTTAAGAGTAGATAATATGATATGTTAAGATCATTTATTTTATATAAAAAATATATATAGAATATATGTTTGATAGTTATATATATTATCAATATATTAATACTTTAAATAGTGTAATGGGAAAAAATAAAAATGAAAACATTAAAATAATTTATTTGAATTATCCTATTAGGTTATCAAGTATGAAACTCATACATTATATTTTACATATTCATACAACTATTTTGAACTATCTATATCTTAATTTTAATTTCAAAGCATATATAAAATATAATTATGTAAAATAATATATTAATTATTACCCATCCATTACCTTTCACATGCATGTATTTAAAAGATGAAAATAAGATTAATTTGAGTAATATTTTTTTCATCCTTGCATATATGGGTTAACAGGTCATAATTATTTACCATATTGGTCACATCTTTGCTCTTTTATTTTTTATGTGGGTTTGAGACATCATTCATGATACATTATTTAACTATTATTAATTCAAAGTGTCTACTATTTCATATGTGTAAATACACACACGTATGTGTATGTATGTACGTATATACATTTACATATAAGAAGAATTCCATCTTGAATTGTTAATAATTTTTTTTGTTAATTGTGGTTTTAATTAAAATTGGATAATCAAATTGCACTAATGAATAGATATAACAAATATGGAAATAAAGTATAGAAATCAGATCTAATCTAGTTTATAAATTATAAACATAGCCCAAGTTTAGTTTAATAATTAAAATACTAATGAAAATGAGAGAAAATGAGTTGAGATAATCACACCTTGAATAATTTTTAAAATTTGAACTAGAATCATAAATATGGACACTATTTACCACTTTTATGTGTGAATCTTTTGGGAGAGATCATCACTATGAGATTGACCACCGACTATACCTTGGATAGAATTATCACTGAGTATATCCACACATTGATTATGTTTATGAGTGCAAAGTCTTACTTGTGCTATTTAGGCATACTTCATTATTTAGTGTTGCACTTTACTTTATGTTCATTTTCTTGTTTTATAAGACAAAGCTACAAGATTTTATTTACCTTCTTGGCCTCACTTGGCAGCAAGAGATGTAAATTCAAAATATATAATGGATAATTAGTTGGGTTAGATAGCCACCAAGATAAGGTTTAAAAATGCATATCATGCATGCCAAAATTAGACACCTTGTAGTTCATACAACATGTGGATAAAGTGTTCAAGGTAGGGATTTAACCTCCTCTCATTATGTGGAGATGCAACTAGATTTTTATAAAGTATTTGTTTGGGTACAATATGTAATGATGATGATGCATATGTTTTTTAGTATAGTAAATCATTTTTAGGTTTTTCTTAGAATTGAAATGAAATTGAATCATAGGATACTCAATTTGATACTTGATGTTAGAATGCTCATGGACACTTTATATATGTATTCTTATCATAATTTGAGGTAAGGGCTAAGTGGTGTATAAGCCTTCCCTAAAAAAAAGGTAAAATAAAAGGTCCCATGAGTCTAACTAGGTCAAAATCATTGTAGTAACAATTATAACTAGGATGAAAAGATGAATTAAGATAGATAGAGGAGAGAGAAATAGTCTTATGGGCACAAGAACAAATTTAAGAAATAAAAATTAGAGGAAGAGAGGACCATGAAATCATAAAGAGAGTAAAATATGAAAAAAAAATTCCAATTAACCCTTAAATCAATGGGATGACCCATATAAAAAAATGAGTATTAAAATAATTATAATAACAATGCATGCACCAAAAGTAGACATCTACATAGTGCATTCTCTTTTATGTGGTAATGAATGGTACACATATACACTAAATTAGAATTATATATAAATTTAAGAATGTAAATTGAATTAGCATAGGAATAAGAAGAGGAAATTTTTTACATGCATCCATGTACATGTATTTGATAAAATATGTTGTACCTATTGATAATGGAAATTGCCAACAAGGATTCATTACTCATAGTAAATGTTTGTAAAATCTTGACTTTTTGAAATTTTGATATTTGAAAGGGAGAATAAGAATGATACATCTATTTTTATTTCCCCAAATGCTGCAACTTCTTCAAGTACTAAAATTTCAACAAGTGCTTAAACAAAATCAATAATTATTTAGGAGTTAGTAGTGCCTAACTCCTCGAAGTACTAGACTTTTGACAAGAAATTTGGCATATCCAACACTTATCTAGGAGTAATTAGTTACCAATATAATTATTTATTAATTAATTAGATGAATATTTTATACCGTGGTGATACTAGAAAAAAATTATTATTGTGGTGATATTCTAAAAACCTTCGTAATATGGTGATACTATAAAAAAAACTCATGCTATTTTACCATTGTAATACTATGAAAAAATTCTATAATATATATATGCTATCATTTTGAGATGAGTTTTAAAAAATCATTTCTAAAATTGTGTATCTCAAAATACAAAAATAATTACAGCATATGTTAAGAAAATAATATTCTAGAAGTGTCAACATTTTACAAAAAAAATGTTTACAAAATAATAACTGTAATGATTTTTTGTGACTCCCTTGTCACGTAACTTTTATGTCAAACCCATATTAATTTTAGGGTCATCATGCTTAGTTAAACTCAATAGGGTATAATACCCCCTTTTAAACTATGATGCCCCAAGGTATATCTCTCATTGTATAATTCTAGTGATGATCATGCCATGCCATGTAAAATGTTAATATCATGTAAGGCCCAAGCTATGATTATGAGGATAACTAAAATGTTACAAAATATGAAATAATATATAAGGCTCAATGTTCAATATATATAACTCTCAACTCTCTTTTCGATGTTTTGTATATTTTATGTGGATTAATAGATTATTGTGGTATATTTTAAATCAATTACTCAAATTTTACAATCATATATTGCTGAGCATGTGTGAGGTGTGAAAAATACAACTTATAGGACTAGTTAGGAAGAAATTGGGCTCAAATTTTTCAAAATTTCCACGTTTCAAGAGAGTTGTGATTCTGCTCTACAACTAATGATTTTTCACCTACAATTTTGCATCTAATAGTCACAGTTTTTACTTGACCATGAAAATTAACCATTAACATTTAGTTTACCTAGCATTTTATTAAATCCTTTTAAAATCACTTATAAGTAGTTACATTTTTTATTTCCATCAGTGATTTTGCTTTTGCTTGTTTTGATTTTGAGTTAAGCTATACACTAATCCTTATCTAGTTAATTAGAATTAAAACATTGGCTTTTTTTAATTTCTATGTCCCCTGACTAATCTTGTGACATTGTAGGGATAAGATAAAACTTTCCCACTTCCAAAATAGTAAAATATTTTATACTAAGTAAAAAAATATTATAATTCGTGATATTGATTTTTATTAGAGGTTTTGCTTCTGCTAGTTGCAATTTTCATTTGGATCTAATCTAACTTATAGACATTGTAATTTGGTTTTAGCCTTATTATTTTCTATTTGACCTTATTTTGGTTGTAGGAAAGGAAAAAACTCAGTCTAAATAAGATCATTATCTCTTAAATCAACCTTTTTGGCATTTTATTCAACATCAGTTATAGAAAGTAGTGATTTTGAATCTAAATCATGAGTTTGACATACTAAGAGTGATTTTGACAGTAGTTAATTAAATTTTTTTTGTTTTCATTCTATACTTGTAAATAGTCTTATTTTTTTCACTATTATCTTATAAGTGAATTTAGTTCTTTTATATATTTTTTATATATTCTAGTTTTTAATTTTGAAAAATTACCTCTAGTAAATAGTAATTTTGATTAGCAGAAACAATTCTGAATTACTATAAGTTTTTTTGACTTATAGTTCTTGGTAATATCCATAACTGATAGGATTTAGTATAATCTTGTTTTAAAATTTATTATCCCTTTGTCTTACCTATTTTGCATTCTGGTAAACTCATTATTCTATTTGCATAGAAGTTTCAATACGCTTGTTATTCTCTACAATTTTGACCAATAGTTTTAATTTTGAATCAACCATAAGTGTTTTTGAATAGTTAATCATGTGTTAACCATCTATTAACCACTTGTAAAAAAAAATTGCCTATCTACAATTTTGAACTATTAATTATGGTTTTGCCTTTTTATAAGTGATTTTGAATATTCTAATTGTGTATAACTATGCATAAGTAATTTTGAAGAATAAAAAGTTGATTTTGACTTATAAGTGTTTTATCAAGACTATGAACAACTTCTAGTGTAGGATAAATAAGTGAAAGACCACAAATCAAATTTTTAGCTTATTTACTTGCAGGACCAAGATGTGGGTTTGAGATTTAGGCTTTTGCTATATTCTAAATCTCTTTGTTTATTTGGTTTGTCTTGCACAATAAAATAAGTAGTTTAAAAAAAAATTATGTGCCTATGTGTTATCCAATACATTTTATTTTATAGGGTACAATGTGATATGGGAGTCATCCTCACACACTTGCCTAGTTTTTAGGGGTTGGTGATGTGCATTTCATAACTATGCATTCAACCACACTCCATGTTCTAGTATAGTATAAAAATTAGGGAAAACTATCATTAGGCCAAGTGGTTGACCCCATACAAGTCTTTCATAAATGGAAAGAGTCAACTCTCTTACCCAAGCATTAGACAACACCCTATATGGATTGGGTCCCTACATACCTAATGTATATCAAGGATACCCAAAGTAAGCTTGTGTAACCTAACATAGGACCTTTAGACCATAAGAGGTGACTTGATTTTAGGGCCAGTATTATCCCCCATAGTGATCATCAAGTGTAGATAGAGTTGAGCGGGTTTGGGAGATTTTGTAATGGGTCACCATCCTACATCCTCACCTATAAAGCTATTAAATGATGTAGTCATCAGGTTACACTCCTAAATTGGTTTACTAAATAATACGGCTTATAATTTATTTAATTGTATGTGTTTTACTAAACCAGTATTCTTTGTGAATTGATTCAACCTTATACCCTTTATAAATACATATACAATACTTATGACACACTTTTCCCATATACGGATTATGTTAAAACTATCTTCATATTTTTCTCATCACCATCCCTTCATCCATTCCATTCTCCAAAATCTTAAGCATTATATTTGCCTTTAGATTATGCTATAGTGGTCATCCATCCTCTCTTAAAAGTCCTAAAATTATCCTAATCATTACTCCATCCATTCCAAAACTATTAATTTGATTAAATATTGTCAAATCCTATAACTCTACTAGATTTCATCTAGCACATAATCATCTTGTCATCTTGCCTATTCATAACTAGCCTTATCTAGTCATTATCTTGCTAGTGTGAATATAGGCACCTAGTCATCTCATCATCTAGTCCTCTTACAAGATTAGATCTCTATAGATATAACATACTAGCAATACCTAGTCAATATAGTCTAGGTCCTTAGTCTCAAAACCCAACTCTCATCTCATCCACTATAAACATTTTGACCATTCTAACTTAAAACCAAGACAAGTTTATTGCTCAAGAATCACATTTCTTCTCACCTTATATCAAATTAACATATATTGACATGTATATCACCCAGTATCATCTAACATGATGATCAAAACTTGTGAACAAGTCCTAATATTGGGACAAGGATCAAATTGGGAAGATGACATCCTAAGGACACTAGGTGAATAAAGTAGGGATAATGAAGAAAACCAAAGTGACATGCATGCTCCTGGAGAAGAGGAAAGAATTAATAATGACTTATTCAATAATCATGATATTATATCCCAAATTTGACCAATATAAATATGAGAACCAGGACCAAATATTAGCCCAAGTCATTGGAATAGGAGCAAAATTACCACCTACACTTAATCATGGCCTCTTAAAACATTTAATTCAAGCACTATTTAGACATAACACTCATCCACACCAACATGTTATAAATCAAGATGGGGGGAATCCTAAACTATTAGATCATTAATAATAACTACATGAAGAAGAAGTCCCTCAAAATAACCAGATTGAGGTAGATAAAAGAACATATGCCTTAGAGAATCATTTGGACCAACTCACCCAACATGTCAACTCACCAGCATCTCAAATTCATTCTAAAGCTTATAAACTCATGTCACCTAGGAGAAGAATTAAAATCCATATAAACACCAACATTGATCCCCTAAAGCCAAAATTAAGTGAGAATAATAATTCTAATCCTCTAATGGACCCATCCTTTGTGTAAGAGTGGAAAATGATGAAGGAGACTCTTCAACATTAGATCCTTAAAATCAATAAATTAAGTATAAATATGAATATTTTTGTACATCCCCACTATATATGATTATTTTATAGATACCCTTCCTAACACATTTTGAAATTCCAAAATTTTACAAATATAAGTGGAAAAAAGAACCTCATGACCATATCCAATAATTTTATGTAACATGTTATGATTTCACTTAAAATGATGATTACTTGATCTATCTCTTTCCTAAAAGTCTCAAAGGAGACCTAATTTAGAATGGTTTATGTATTTACCTAAATGATCCATTACCAAATTTGAAAACCTAACAAAGAAATTTATGAAACACATTTCCTTTGGCATTAATCATGTTATTTATGTAATTGATAATTATAATACTAAATAAAGGAATTGAGAGAGTCTTGCATCTTTATTACAATGATAGAGAAGCCTAGCTAGTCATTTTTGATGTACCATCCCTAAGAAAGAATTGGATAAAATCTTCATTGACAATCTTAATCTAGAATTAAAATGTCAATTAAAATTATAATGTCCTAAGTAATTCAATCAAATTATATAAAAGGATATCCAAATTGAAAAATCACTTATTGAAAAGGAGAGTATCAAGTTATATACCTAAAATGAACAAAATCAGAATCAAGACAATGCTTCTTCGAGTAACCCCAATATCTTTAATAAAAATAAGAATGTGGTTAGGGATGGAGTCAATGATTATAAACATGTAAAAATAATGGAAAGGGATTTCCTTAATACCAAAAATCAAAATATCTCTAGCAGTACTATACCAAAATGGAAGCCAAGGACTAGAATAGGAAAAAGTCATCTTACAAGTCTTGGCGTGCCAGTTGAGATGGTCTTGAAGAAATTAATTAATGATAATATGATAGCTCTCCCAAAAATTAGACATTTGGATGATAATAATCCATGTCTTGACTGGTATCATGAAGATGAATTTTTTCATTATCATCATGTAAAAGGGATGATACTAAAAAGTGTATGCAGTTACAACATTTCATCCAAGATTTGATATAAAAAGGAGATATATAAATTTAAGGTAAAACCTATTTAGGCTGACATAAAAATTAGGAATATATCAGGATCCCATACTAAATCATGATCAAAAGCAAAAGAAAACATAGAAGGATCAAGGTCAAGCCTCTAGTTCCAATAAAATTGATTACCATACCATCCCATATCACCACATCAATACCATTAAGATCAAAAGGACCTAAGAGCTCCCAAATCTACCTTGTCCTACATTTAAGATTAATAGTGCCACTTAGGATTGTGTAATTACCACAAGATGTGGTAAAATAATAGTTCTTGAAGTACCTCCTAAAGAATCACCCTCCTCCTCATCTCAAAAAATCACTATCCCTAAGAAAAATCCAAATACTCCTTATAAAACATATGACATTATTAAATAGTTAGAGAGGACTCCTCAGATTTTTCTCATGGATCTTCTCAAGACTTCCTCTTTTCATTAGGAAATACTAATCATATCCTACATCAGTCAAAAGTTCCTAGGGATATTGATACTAATCAATTTTGGGATTTGGTGGGTTATTTATCTCCATTAAAACAAATCACATTTATTGCCTAGGATATGCAACCAATATGCCCTCATCATAAGTACCCACTATTCATAGAAATATCCATTACTAACCATAAGATCACATGGGTTCTTACAAATTTAAGATCCACTTTTACAACATCGAGTTTATAAAGAAACTTAGATATTCAAAATCATCTCAAGGGCCCACTTTGATCATGATAAAGGCTTATGATGATAATGAGCAACTATCAGTAGGAATGATATACCTTCTCATAGCAGTGGGACCTTTAGTTAATTAGACATTGATTCATGTAGCATATGTTTATATTCTATATAACATACTTTTGGGATGCATATGGATCCATGAGATGAGATAAATACCTTCTACTCTTCATCAATGCCTTAAATTCCCACATTTAAGCATGGAGGTCATCATCCTGGGTGAAATTGAACAATTTCACAGCTATGAAATGGAAGGATCAAACTATGATATTTATTATCCATGCACTCAAAGATCATCTTCCAATCCTAGATCTATGAAATATATACATCCTGATAGCCTATCACCTTATTCCTCTAAGTCATCGGATACTACCTATTTGAAAATCATCTCTAAGGGATGTGGAGGATATGGATATAAAACCCTTTACATTTGAGATCTTCCATTATCCCCACATAGTTATGGGTCCCTTGCTATGCATAAATATAAACCTACTATTTATCAATTTTGGTTGACTACCTTCACTAGCTAAGGAATGTTATCATAATAACATTTTTAGCATCCTAATGATTCTTGTATAATTCATTAAGATATTTCCCTTTGTTTTCAAAATAAATAATATCCCAAACTACATAAAATTCTTTAGAATATGAATTACAAGGGTCAAGGACTAGGTCAAGAATAACAAGGGATTTTAGAACCTATCAATATTTGAGGGAATCTATGATGACTTGGCTTAGGATACAAACCATTAGGCATCAACCTCAACACTATCCTCATGGACTCTTCTTCAATTCTTGAAGACTCAACCTCTACCAAAGAAGTTGAGATAGGTTCCATCTATAGCCTCTATGAATATCTTGCTACCACAAACCTATTCTTTGATGTATCCATTTCTACCATTAATATTACCCTTCAATACCCTGAGTTGATAGATTGGGATCAGTAGAAAGGACCATCATTTGATATATTTCAAAGTGATGAAGCCATAGTTGAATATATGGGAGACTAAAGTTTTATGCTATCAGGGGATCATAAAAAAGGATTCACTATTAGTTTAAATGATTCATCCTATTTTAGAGAGCAAATTAAATCCTTTAATCAAATATAAGAAGAATATGGTGAAATTGATCTCTCTTTAATCACAAAATATATTCAATTAAACCCTAAGGAGCAAAAATTATATTAATAGCTATGTGAAAAATTTCCAACTGAATTCACTCCAAGTGAAGAGCTACTACCACCCCCAACATATATAAAAGATCAATCACCTTTCTTAATTTAGGAATTCATAGAATTAAATATTGGAACTAAATAAAATTCTAGAATAGTCAAACTAGGGGCAATTCTTACTCCTAAAGAATGGTAAATTCTTATTGAGCTTCTCAAATAATTTATAGATATATTCTCATGAAGCTACATAGACATGATTGGATTAGAACACACTTTAGTGGTACATCAACTAGTAGTGCATCCTAATGCCAAACCAATAAAATAAAAGTTTTTAAAAATGCATCCTAAAGTGGTGTTATTGGTTAAATAATATTTTCAAAAATTCTTGGAAGTAGGGTTCATTTAGCCAATTGTCTATTCCAAATGGATTTCTAATAGTGTTCATGTTACAAAGACATAAGGAGGGATACACATATGCATTGAATTTCAAGATATCAATAAGTCATGTCTAAAAGATGAATTTCCTTTACCTAATATTGGCATTATCATGGATTCTATAGTAATAGATGAAATTCTCTCCCTCATGGATGGTTTTTCAAGATACAATCAAATCAAAAATACTCTAAAAGATCAACACAAAATTGCCTTCATCATTCCATGGGGGACCTTTTGTTATCAATTAATGCCTTTTGGACTAAAAATGTAGGAGATACCTACCCAAGGTCCATGACAAATATTTTCCATGACATGATTCATGATATCATAGAAGACTATGTAGATGATATCTTATGAAAGTCCAAAATAAGAACAAAACATCCAGTAGTCTTAAGGAGAATATTTGAGAGGCTTAGAGAATATAAACTCTAATTAAATCCCAAAAAATGTGTGCTTGGGGTTACTTTAGGAAAAAAATTGGGTTTTACAGTATCTAGGCAAAGCATCAAAGTAGATGTTGCTAAATTTAAAGCTATTATTGAAATGCTTCCACCCAAAAACCTAAAGTAGTTATGTAGCCTTCAAGGAAAGTTACAAGCCATTCATTGATTTATTTATCAATTACTATATAAATTTCATCCATTAACTCGTATATTAAATAAAGGAACTCACTTTTATTGGAATCCATACTTTTAAATAACATTCAACAACTTAAAGAAATATCCATTGAAACCCCTATTTATTTCACCACCAATATTAGGAAGGCCATTTTGTATATATCCACTACACCATGTGCCATAGGGGATCTTTTATCACAATGCAATGATGAAGGAAAAGAATGATCCATATACTATTTTAGTAGAATGTTCATCTCATATGAGCTTAATTATACTCCTACTAAGAAAACATGCCTTTTTATTATCTTTTCTTCCCAAAAGCTAAGCCATTATATGTTAAACAACCAAGTAAAGCTTATCACCAAAGTTAATCCGCTCAAATATTTTTTACAAAAATATTCTTTTACAAGAAGGATGGATAAATAGATTATGCTTTTAAGTGAATTTGAAATCGAATATGTGAATCAAAAATCCATCAAAGGGAAAATTATCAAAAATCAACTATCAATAGCACTTGTAGAAAATATAAAACCATTGACAACAACCTTCCTAGATGAATCCATCTTAAAAACTAAATAATCACTAGGATGGAAACTTTATTTTGATGGATCCTTTACCATGCATGGGTTTGGAGCTAGTATCCTTTTGGTGACACCACAAGGAGACTTGATCCCCAAGGCTTTTCAAATATCTTTCCTATTCACGAATAATATCATTTAATATGAAACATTAATTGTAAGAATACAAATTACCATCCAATGGAAAATTTAGTAACTTCAAGTTCTAGGTGATTCTTAGTTGATTATTAAATAGGTAAATGAGGAGTTTCAAACTATAGATGAGAAGTTAATTTTGTATAAATAAATGGTCAATTAAGTAAAGAAGAATTTTCAGTATATAACCTTTGAATAAGTACGAAGAGGACATAATAAATTAGCAAATGTAATGGCCAATATTGGGTCTTTAATAGACCTCCTAGAAGATATCCTTAAAAGAAAATTTTTGGTTAAAAATTTACTATTACTTTCACATCAAGCTTCACCTCACTATTAGATATGCACAATCCTTGATCTTAGTTGGACATGGTATCATGATATTTATACTTACCTCTATGACAACACCTTTCCACCAGATCTTAACTACCATTAACATAAAGCCTTCATCTAATGTGCCTCCCATTACACTATCCTTTGTAGTATGCTCTATTTTTGGGGCTATGATGAGACCCTATTGAGATGTCTTAACTTAGAGGAGTATCTTCGAGTAATCAAGGAAGTACATGATGATATTTGTGGAGGCTATGTCATTGGAATGGATCTAGCCAAGAAGTTACTCCAAATTAGATATTTTTGGCCTACCATATATCATGATGCTTATCAATATGTGAAAAAATGTGTAGCATGTCAAAAACCTTGAAATCTTATACATGCCCCAACTTAAGAACTAGAACCCATCATGAGCACTTAGCCTTTCTCAGTATAGGGATTATATCTCATTGGTAGAATTAATCCTACTTCATCGAATGGTCATAAATTTATTATTAAAACTATAGAGTATTTTAAAAAATGGATGGAAGCCATACCACTCATATATATTATAAAACTTTTGATATCTAAAAAAAATTAAACCAGATTATTTGTCATTTTGGAATTCCTTCCAAAATAATATCTGGTAATGGCAAGTCTTTCAAAAATAAATAAATAGAAGACTTATGTAAAAAGTATCAAATTGAGCATCACTTATCAACACCCTATTACCCCTAGGGCAATGGACAAGCAGAAGCTACAAACAAAACACTTATAAAAATCCTTAAGAATATTTTTAATAATGCTAGAAGAAATTAGCATCTGTAGTTATATCCTATATTATGGTTGTATATAACCAACATATAAATGCCTATAGGGGCCACTCTATTTTCTTTAGTATATAGAACTAAAGCCATTTTACTATTTGAGGTTGAACTCCCTTCCTTGCACATATCATTATGGGGCATGATCACTAATAATGCATATATAATTGAGTGGATACAAGAATTATAATTACTAGATGAAAAGCATTAGAATTCTCTTGACCACTTTAGAGCATATAAAAAGGAGTTAAAAAGACAATATCACAAGAAAATATAATTATGAGAATTTAAAATTGGTGACCTAGTCCTCAAAGAAAATCAAAAGAACACCAGTTCTTATCGATAAAACAAGGAAATTTTGAGCTGAATTGGCTTGGGCCTAACATCATTATTACCAAATTTGGATCTAGAGCATATAAGTGGGACACTTTAGAAATAGAATAATTTGATGAGATGATGAATATCATGCATCATAAATGGTTTTATACCTAGAAGGTAATAAATATTCTATCCTCTATTTGTAAGAACCATGTTCCCAATCCTCAATTGTACTTGAGGTCATTCTCATCAATAATTGTTTATCTCCTATTGTTCTATAAATTATATCTCATAAACTCATCTTCTACTTGACCTTGATCCTAATGGTGAGTATGGAAGTTATATATGCTTCAAAAATATAGGTATGATTATCAAAGTTGGGGAAGAATAATGTTAGAAAAAAGTGTAGAGGAAATTGATGAAGATCATATACAACATTTAATCCACTCATTTCTTATAGAACCAATAATTACTCCTCATATCCAAATTCAAATAAGATCAATTCTTCTAGATGACTCTTCTTCCTATCAGCCTCAATTTCAACTCTCTTGAGCCTCATTTATTACTCAAGCATATATCACCCATCCCTACTAATTTATCATTATTATAGAAAGTTCATTAGCGATCCCTCCTCTAGAACATATATCATAAAAAATTAAACTGAATCCTAAAATATTTTACATGGTTCTTGTGGAGTATAATATACCTGGTTTGATCCTATCACAATCATTCAAAATCATTCTATTTTATCTCTAAAATGTTACAATAAAAAATTTTGCAAATATTTTTAAATCATTGTGTAAATATTTATTATGTATAATTATTTTCTTTCTTGTAAAAATCCTTTTATTAGAATCATAGGTCATCATGTAAATATTTACTCAGTATAATTATTGTCTTTCTTGTAAAACTCCTCTTATTTAAATCATAGGTGGTTGTATTTATTTTTGGGGCCCCTTTTATACCAACTACATGGACCTCACCAATTTTACATATCTTAGTGCAAGGTAATCTTTAGATTGGTTACTCCCTTTTTGTACCTTTTTGCACCAACTAGAAGAATCTTTGAGGATTGTGTGCTAGTTGGCAGGTGATTGCATGATACCAACCTTCAAAATACATCCCTACATGAATTTGTAAATGGTGGCTTGAGAAGTGTGGGTGTCAAAATAGTGGAGCAAGTGGGATAATGACCCCCTAATGATATTTCATTATATGACATGTGTTCATCCAACCTAGGTATCATAGTGGATCCAATGGACTAATGGCCCCTCGTGATAGTTCATCACTTGGCATGTGCCCTCTAGACACCTAAAATTGGCCACTAATAACCTCTAACTAGAATTTTGAGCAATTTCCACCAAAGTTCACAATTTGGCTTAAAAACACTAAAATGCATTAAATGAGTTGAAATTGATATATTCAAGTACCTATTTTAGCTAGAGTATCATTAAATGGGGTAATAAAATTTATAGGCCCGCTAACTTTGATCAAATCATTTTGAGTTAAAATGATAATTTTGCACCTAAGTGCTCTAGATTGCTCTTTTTTATCAAATCTCTTGCATGAGACATGTACCTTTGTTATTTAGTATTGGTAACATCCTAAATGGGATAATGGATCCAACACATCTGATATTGACTTCCAATTCCAATCTAGTCAAATTTTGGACCAATAATAAGACATTTTGACTAATTTGATTAATTTGTGCACCAAGAGCCAAAATTTGCACTAAAGTTGACTAATCATGTTTTAGGCTAATTAAACCAAATTAGGGCCTTAAGTTAATTTTATATGGAACTTGTTGAATAAATCTTTATTGGAAATTAATTTCTATTAACTACATCATCAAGTGACATCATCATATGGGGTGGCATCCATACGCCATAAATACATAAAATATCAAAATTATGGGTCTCTCATGCCTCATTAAGACCCTCCATAACTCATTAAGACCATCCATGCCTATTCAATACCCCTCTATCCCAAATATTAATGGAGATATTTGTAGAATGAATTTCATATTTGGATTTATTCATGGCCACACATCTCAATCTTGAGATGGATGGTCATGGTTGATCCTCAAACCATTCAAAAAATCTATAAATAGAATGCCTTGCCTATTGAATTTTAAGTTATTTTATGCCAAACTTATAATGCCCAAATAAATTCAAAAATCATTACATCTTAGTGTTATAATTTCCAAATATTGAGCCAAGCCAAGCCAAGCTAAAGCCACAAGGTGCCAAAGAGAAGAGGAGATAGCCAACCCTCCTTTGATGAAGACTTCATGAGAACAAGCTGAGCAAGCCACTACTACAAGATAATTTATAGCATTCAAGGGAGGTGAAATATTTGTTCTCTTTCATATTTTAGTTGTGTTTCCATTCTAGTATTATTAACTAAGCTCAACCAGGTAACTAGGCCTAGAGATGTATGTTAGATAGTGTGTTGGTTTTTCAATTTGATTTCATTTTGTATCTAATAAGATACTAACACCTTTCTTGAGTCAAATTCCCAATTCACACACCCATTTGACCTAGAAAGGAGATGCCTAGTTGCCTATAAAAGAAGTTTTACATTTTTAAAAGGGGGAGGTGATGAATGTAACAAAGCTCTGCTAAAATGGAGAGCCAACATTAAGCATTTTTTAATCTGCATGAGATAGGTTAGGTATTTATAATGTATAACCCAAGCTCACCTATGAGTCACTAGGCATGAGTAGTATTAGGAAATAGCATATGCTCTACTTATATATCTTGAACTTTGTATGCTAAACTATGAAGTCAATGAAGAATGTTGTTGAATCACTAGAGTGTTGATTCTTGCAGTATAGTTAGTGTTGTAATATGTTTATGAATTAATTTTATTTAAGCAATGTTATAGTTTATTTACTGTGAATGTATTATGATATTAAGGTTCATCCCTAGTGGTTAATGGTATCCTTGTGCCATATAGCAACTTTGACCTACCTAAAAAATAGATTAAGTGTTGAGACTTAAATGCACTAATACTCTAAGACCTGCACCTAGAGTGCTACCCTAAGAATGAACAATTGAACCCATGTCATTCCCATGACTCATCCAAGTGGTTGAATCACCCTAACTAGCTATTCCCATAACTTGTACCATTAAGAGCTCCATCTAGTCAGTTATGAAATTGCACCTTGGTACTTATGCCCCTAAGAATGTTTACACCTACTAAACATCCCTAGAATAGCCTGGTATTGGTATGCCACCTAACCCATCTTTCCAATGAATAAACCCCATTGAAACCCAAGTTGGGCCATGTCTCAACTAGCCTAATCCAAGTGATATCCCTTCACTATTTCACTTTGAGTCAGTTCACAAGTATTGTGCCTTATGTGAAACTGATGCCAATGTAATAATATGTTAAATTTTATATGCCAAACCCTACTATGCTCATGCCTAGCTACATCAAGTCTAAAACTAACTTTTTTTTAATATTAGGCACATGACTAAGCATAAAATCCAAACTAGTAAACTTTTCTATAATATTTTGGTTCTATTACTGGGACCCATATTGAATTTCATTACTAAAATAGTGTAATAGAGTGATTATCTAATTATCACTTGAGAACATTGAGCATTGGATAGAGCAAGTGGAAGATAGTTTCATGTAGAAACATCTTACATGAAAAGGGTAGGAGCCAATAAAATGGGTGCAAGCCAACCTGTATGATGTTCTATATGAGTTCTTATTTTATGAGCTACCTAAGCATGTGTACCAGTGGTTGGTTACCTATACTACCTCTAGAAGGTGAATCTATAGCCAATGCATCAAGTGGACAAAAGAGTGCATAGAGAGGCTTGAGAGCCTAGATGAAGTTTGGACATGCACTATAGATAAGTGGTGGAGTGGTGCATTGAATAGCTATGTGTTAGAGTTTGTAGTGTCAACCTTCTCATGCTTAGAAGAAGTAGAGTAAAAGTTTTTTCATGAACTAAGATGTGCATTCATAAGAGGACTCAACATTAAACTAAAGAAGATTATGGTGGATTACGGTATATAAATTGTAAGAATGGAAGGCTAAAATCCTTGTGTGTATGATCAAGCATAGAAGGTGAGAAGGGGAAGTGTAGGTGAGGAGTGATGGAAGGGGATAATCAACCTGACACCTAAGATCTCTAGAGGATAAACTTTAATAAGTGAAGGTGTAGACTGATGGTGGTTCTAAAACCTAGAAGTGTTGAAAGGACCCATAGCAAGTAAGAAGGGCATAAGGAAGGATCCCTTGAAATGTAGTAGCATGAAGAGAGAGGAAAAAACAAGAGACCAAACTCAATAGTTGGGTGTAGGATGTAGTGGGTTCCTAAAATATATGGTGATTAAGGATGTGCTAAAATCACCTACTCCCTTTGAACTTGAAGTATAAGTTCATGCACTAGAGTCTCTATTAAAAGATATAAAAATGGTAACTAGCCCTATTATTGACATTGACTTTGATAAGATTCAAGATTTCAATCAAGAATTTATGATTGAGTAAGTGATTCCCTATGAGGAATTGAGTGAGGACATGATGAATCCAAAAATCACCAACCTAGGAACCCTAAACATAGGTGCAAGTATTCTCATGCAGAGGATGTCAATTTTGTTAACTGGGCAATAGCTTGTATGAAGTGGCATAGTGCCACAAGTGAGTGGTACTACACTAATAAATTATATAGTGTAGTTGACAATTATAGGGTCAATGCTCTACCCTATAATTAGAGGTGTTGGAGGGCCACCTCTAGCATAGATGCAAGGGGGATAAATGCCTTAAAAACTAACACCACCCCCTCAATAAGTCTACTATAAGATGGTGATGTACTTGCCTAAGTATCATAGTGTAGAGAATTCCATAGAGTATGTTCTTAAATGTGAGATAGAATGGCATGCTTAGGGCATCACTCAGTCTAAGCCCAAGGCAACTCAGTTCATGACCACCTTGCTAGATCACACCCATACCTAGTTTCATAAATTTGATCTAAACTAGGCTATGGTTGACTATGATATGTTGAGGGAAGCCTTCCAAAAATAGTTTTATATCCTTGAGTTTGAGCAATAGAGCATCATGGTGCTCAAATAAATTAGCCAGGGGTTATCTAAAAGTAGGCACCTACATGATGTAAGGTTCAAAACTCTTCTCTCTAAATTTATGTATGACATCCACCCCTCCCAGCATTCATAATGGTTTGTTGGAGACCTAAAACTACCCTTTAGATGAGCTTTGTCCATGAAAACCTTCACATACCCCCATGAAGTGCTTGAAGTTACACTTTAGGTTGAGGTAGTAGGAAGTGTCGATATTAGGATCACCCCATTTATGGAGACACAAATTGCATCAATGGCCTCCTAGCTACAGAAGCTAACTATTAGTTTAGCACGTGACACTCATAGTGTTTTATGGTGCACTTACTATGAGGTGGAGGGGTTTAACAAGAATAATTACTTGTGAACAAATGTTTGTGCCCTACTTCTTAATTGTGAAGTTTGTCATGGGCCGCATGATTCTTAAAACTATCCTCTACTAAAATGTGCTAGTGAAGTGAACACTACCATTTATTGTAAAATGTGTGATACCTATAAGAATTCAATAGTGGATTATCGAGTCATCAATGAGATACACTAAAACATAGAAAGAGGCATGAGGTAGGCAAAAACATTAGTCAGTGGTCAAGCAGATCAAGGTAATGATGGATATGGCTAGCATAATATACGTTATAAGAACTAGTGAGGCATGCATAGGTAAGGAAGAGGACATGGCAGAAGAAGATTCCCACCATGATCATTCTATAAGTGTGGGTTGACTGAGCATTATTAAGATGACTTCCCATGCACCCAGCATGCAAGTATTATTAAGGACCATATATAATCAAGGAATGCCTATACCTATACATAAAGATAACTCAAGGTTGGTTTGGTGTAGATAAAGGTTCCACAATGATTAGGTGCAAGTCTAAATTAAAAATGTGGTCTCCCAAGCCATAATAAACTTATAAGGGTTGCCTAAAGTACAAGCCACAACCTAGAGTGGGTTCACCAATCAGTTGAATACTATACCAACCTAAGAACTACACTTGGAGTATAGAAAATCAAGCCATACTAAGTGCATAATGTGACCTAAGCCAAAATTTGCACCCTATCCTAACTTTGCATGATAGAAGGATATCTTACAACAAGCCATGGAGCATGATAAAAAAATTAGGGTGAGCTCTAACTGACTAGATATTTAGAGGCATAGGCCATCGCTTCACAGAGGAGATAAGACCTCCAAGAGGCTAAAGTACAAGAGTTGATCAAGATTATGTGCCTCCTATAAATTGAAGGGATGTTACCCCTACTAAAGGATTTATTGTTGAAGCACATAGGGAAGAAACTAGAAGAAAAGGTTGTGCCTTAAATGATTAAAGTTGTTGCATCACATATGGAGTGGGTACATGAAGTAAGGCATACTTAGAATGTAGAGTATGACCAAGAGTTATTAATAGATTCCACTATTAATGGATGGTTAGTTTGTGAAGTATTGGTAGACACAGGCATAGAGGTCGATATTCTGACCAAAACTACCTGAGAGAAGATGGGATGGCCACCCTTGAGACACTCACCTCACATACTATTAATGGATATCAAAACCCAAGTAAAACATATCAAGATCTTGAAGGGTACCATTTTAGATATCCTAGGCACTGAGTTCTGATCTGACTTATATGTCATCGAGTTGGTAGAGAAAGACAACTATCTAATGCTCTTGGGTAGGCCATAGTGTTACACTAATAATGAAAAAATGTGATTTAATAAGTGCTATATGACTTTTTAAAATATCAAGGAGAGGGTGGTGATCCCTCTATTAAGTGATCAAGGCCCCCCTTATAAGGAAAATGTTAATCTTGATGATGAGATTAACCACATTTACAACATCATGATGTAGGGCACTAAAAATTTCAACCCTAGTGACCAAGGCATGCTCAAATGGGAGGATATGTAATAAACCTTTGATATAATTGATGTAGCCTATGAATAATTGGTATAAGAGGCTTACAAGGTCACTAGCTAAAGGTGATACCTGGTGCACACAGTCGAGCAAAAGCCACCATAATGGGATTGGTTATGATTGAGCATAATAAGAAGAGATGGGTTATTCATGCTAGAAATGCTAAAAAAAGGGTATTCTAGTTAAGTAAAGAGAAGCTTATAGTGTTCCCAAAGTATGAAGGGAGATAGCCTATAAAGAGGTATGTCTATGACATTGAAGCTTGCATCCTAAAAGAAATAGATAGAATGGGCACACTAGTGCATACCTTGAAAATTATTATTTCTTAGTGGTGGGTAGTACAAAGGCCTAGCTTGCCCATGTCGAAAGAGGTGAAGGTAGTAATATTCACTACGTTTAGTAAGAGTAATGAGGACTTAGACATAACTGCTTACTCCAATGATTTTGACCCAATCATGCATGTGTGTTTATGTGAAGAACCCTGAACTATTTATAATGAGAATACATTGAGAGGCCTATGAGTGCATGCCTTTTATATGACCTTAAAAACATGGGCATGAACATGGTACATGGTAAATGAGATGCACAATGAGATAAGAAACTAGGAGATACTCAAGGAGAGGTTCATGCACACCTCCTTTTTTTTGTAGAACATAGAGCTACTAGAGCCACTATAAATCATCCATAGGGAAGTGTTTGAGGACACTACCATCCTAGAAAAGTTCTTTAAATAAATTTTTTTGGGAGAAAGGACTAGTTCTCCTAACATTATTTGAAGAAAAGGTGCTCAACTTTAACTCTAGTGAGGAAGATGACAAGACCTAGAAAGAGCAAAACTAGAAGGCTTTAATAGGTAGACAAAAACTTGTGCACCTTGTAGATGACAACACCCCAAATGAAGAAGATTTGATGCATCTTTGAATTGAAATAACTAAGGGGAGAAGGCAAGTTAAGGAATCTCATCAAGAGATAAATAATCCCTACCACATGCCACTCAAGACCACTAAAGAAGACATCAATGTAAAAGGTAAACCAAAGATTGCCACTATAGGTGATTACTAGTCTAAAGTAGAGATGGCATGAATCATAGACCTCCTAAGGTAATTTTAGGACTTATTCCCATGCAGCTATCAAGATATGAATGACACCCACCCTTCCCTTGGAAAAATGAGCATCAAACTAGTGGATGGTACAAGGCCAGTCAAGAAATACTCATATCGAATGAATCCTAATCTTCACACTAAGGTGAAAATGGAGATTAATGAAATGCTTGCCATCAACATCAACTACCCTATATAAGAATCTGACTAGGTAAGCTTGATGGTCATTAGCATAAAGAAGGATGGGTGCATATAAATTTGCATTGACTATAGGATCTTGAATTTTACCTACATCAATGACCCATTCCCAACCCCATTCATCGATGAGGTCCTAGATGGAGTCATAGATATAAAATATATACCTTCACTGATGGTTTATTGGGCTACCATCAAGTGCAAATCAAGGAAGAAGATAAGCCCAAAATAACTTTTGAAATTTAATGGATTGTTTCACTTATAATGTGATTCTTTTTGGACTCAAGAATACACCAGTCATATTCTCCACAGTGGTGATCATTGATTTCAAGGACTTCATTTATAAGTTCCTCTAAGTCTATTTCTACAACTAGACTATGTATGGTCTTATAAGAGACCACTTTAATAATTTACACCTCATGTTTAAGAGGTGCAAGTAGCTCTAGTTATCATTAAACCTAAATAATTACAATTTTGCAACCCCTTTGAAACATTATTCAAGCATATCATCTGTAAGGATGGTTTGCTTGTTGATCTTGCAAAGATAGATATCATAATTTAGTTTCAGACTCCTTCAACAAAAAAGGATATCCATGCCTTTCTAGTCCATTGTGGATACTACAAGAAGTTTATACAAATATATGCCAGGATCTTAGTGTCTCTAGAGGAGTACTTTTGAAAATATGGCCCATTATATTGGGGTAAGGTACAAGAGGAGGCATTTTAAACATTAAAGCTAAAATTGGCTAGTGCACCTATTCTACAATTTCTAGACTGGACTACTCATTTCCATATCTATTTCAATGCTTTAAGCTCTGTAATTGGTGCCATATTGGCATAACTAGGTGAGGGCAAGATGGACCACCCTATATCCTTTGTAACTAGGAAATTGATGTAGGCAAAGCATAATTACACCACCACTAAGTGTGAAGCATTGACAATGGTCTATACCTTACAAAAATCCAAGCAATATCTATTGGAAACCCCATTAATCTTTTTCACTGATCATGAGACACTCAAATACCTTGTGAAAAAGCCTCTTTTACACTGGCACATATGTAGATGGATTGTTCTATCCTAAGAATTCTATTTCTTAGTTGTTAAATTTAGAAAATAGAACTTGGGGCTAGACCATTTATCCCACATCAATTTTGGTGTAGTAGTGTTAATTGAGGATGACATGTTAGATGTGTAGCTATATATATTTTAGTGCATTCTTGAAGACTTAGTAGAGATTGCCACTTTTTTAATGTCTAGATTTTCACCCCTAAACCTTATCTACTAAGGAGAAGAAATAACTTACAAGTCACACTTCACTCTTCTAGCTCATTGAGAG
Organism: Torreya grandis; assembly: GCA_037957365.1. Taxonomy (NCBI): domain Eukaryota; kingdom Viridiplantae; phylum Streptophyta; class Pinopsida; order Cupressales; family Taxaceae; genus Torreya; species Torreya grandis. Next base: position 2,962,220 of record JARHVA010001823.1, read on the forward strand.
TGAGCTATACAAACTGAGTAGCTATGAAGTCCTACACTAGTGTGTTTTGGAACATGAAAGGGACTCCATCTTATATGAAACACATGAAGGAATCATAGGAGGCCATTATGTTGGAGACACCATGGTGTAGAAGGTATTGCAGTCAAGCTTGTGGTGGCCAAATATGTTCCAAAACACCAAGGAGTATGCCAAGGCATGTGACATATGTTAGTGCATCATTAAGCCTAACCACTAGGATGAGATTCCTCTCATCCCTATTCTTTCCCAAGTGCCATTCAAAAAATAGACCATTGACATTGTTGGGCCAATCACTCTCAAAACATGGTGCATAAGAGGAAGATATATTTTAACATTCATTAACTATTTCATAAGTGGGATGAAGTACTACCAACCAAGGCCTACATAGACACATACTTCATATGGGAGAACATCATAAGCCGGTATGGGTGTCTATTAAGTTTAAATAGTGATAGGGGTACTCATTTTATCAATAAGATGGTGCACATCCTTTTAACTAAATACATAGTGGTGCACCACAAAACTACCCCATATCATCCACATGCCAATGGTATAAGCATTCAACAAGATCCTAGGTATGTGCTTGACAAAGATATATGATGTTGGTCTCAAGGATTGGGATGATCATGTTTCAGTAATAATTTAGGCCACATGACATATAAGTGCCTAAACAAGGCTACACCACTTCAATTGGTGTTTGGTGCCGAAGCTATTCTACCCATGGAATTCATGGTGCCCTCCTTATGCATTGCACATATTGGTCATTTAGATGACCAAAAATCTTTAAGCACAAGGTTGGAAGACTTTGAGTGCTTAGATGAAAAGCGTGCCCAAGAAAGATAGAGTCATCAGATTGATAAGGCATGATAGAAGCATTGACATGATAATCATATCAAGCATAAGGAGCTGAATAAAAGAGCATTGGTGCTTATCTATGATTCCAAGTACTTTAAGCACCCAATAAAATTACAAATACAGTGTATGGGTCCCTACATCATCCACCAAATATTGGAAAAAAGTGCATTCAAGTTTCACATATAATCCGATGACATGCTCCTTGAGCATTTTAATGGTAATCAACTGAAGCCATATAGGTAGTAGGATGGCACTTGCACCATGAAAACTCTAACTTCTTGATCACTAGTTAGTTTGAGTTGAACTAACTAGGATAAAGTTTGGCACAAGCCAAACCATTCTTTTCTTTTTGTTTTTTTTCTTTGTATAGTGTATAGAGGCAATGAGAGGTACATGGTAGTTGTAAGAACTTATTTGTTCTCACTTCATGCATAATTCCAATTGGCTGAGTCGAGCACTTTTACTCTTAAAATGCATGAGGCCAGACATCTAAGTGGTGGGTACATGAAGATTACCAGGTGAAAGCAAAAGAAGCAGAAGATATATATGTATAATTTGAATAGTGTAGGGCACTTGAATTCCCAAGAATGAATTGATATGGTGTTACCTTTGTGCCAAAGTTAAAAGAGGGTACATCCATTGATCATATTCTAGAGACCTAAGAGGCAAGTGAAGATGTTATGTAAAGATGTAAAATATAATAATGCATAAGAGAGTTAGCAAAGAATCAAGGCATTGAAGGGCTAATGCAAGGGATTTGTATGGGGTAGGATAGGCCAACGCAAGATGATGTGCAAGAAATCAACAAAGGTAGAGGAGCATGCTTGAAATAGGAGCATAGCTAGAATAAAAAGTGGAACTGAGGAGGCTAGATCATGCACATGTGAAGCATTGTGCCCAGGTTGCCACAAGGAAGGTGAAGGTCATGCCAAGTATACAAACACAAAAGGAAATCATCTAAAGACAATTGGCATCAACACAAGAATGAGTAGGAAGTGATCATTTGAACCACACTTCACTTTACCAAAAATGTCATTGAGAGCATTCAATGAGGTGGTCAAGGGTATGCTTATCCTGATTAGCAATGATACAACTAGAATGGTTAATGGGTTTATTTGATCAAGGGTGGGATGGGAGGATTTTCCAAGGTGCTAAGGAGAAACATTTGTAGCTCCATTGATTGTAGACCTTCTTAAACCTAATTTTTGTTGTAGCATGTGATGGTAGGCATCATGATAGAACACCATGAAGACTATCTCAAAATATGCATAAGGACTGACTCCTAATCCAATAAACAATTGAAAATAATGCATAATTGATAAAAACCATGATGACAATGTTAGTGTATGAATATGGATGGAATCAAGAATAATGTTCTCAAGGAATCACCTATGAATGCATATAGATTGAGTTGAGGCAATAGTGTTGAAAGCAAACAAATAGGAAAATGAACAAACAAACAAATAGAAAAACAAATAAACAAATAAACAACTTGAAATAAACAAACAAATAGAAAGCCTAAAAACAAAAGCAAAAGAAATCATCCTAGTAATGACCATGCCCCAGTAAGGCAGATCAAGGATAATTGACTAAGCTTAGACAGGATAAATGTTTTTGGATTTTGAAATATTATGAATGTTTTTTGCATTTTGAGGTATCTTAACTTGTTAGATAATGACAAGATACCTACTTGTAAAATGGCAAGAGCATTTGGCTTAGGTTGCTCATAAAATAGCAAGAGCATATGGAAAGGGGGACTGAGGTGACCTCAACATGAAATGAGCATAACCCACATAGTCCTAAAATGACCTCAAGTCATATTAATTCCATCCACACAAAAGGTAGGGAAAAACCAACTAGGTCTCAATAAGTTCTTAAATCTATTAAATGGCTAGCCAAATGAAAATAGTAATGGCAAGGTGATGTGGCAGTGCATGGTAAACAAGTATTGCCCCTAGTTTTCCCATAGGTGGTTATAACTAGGATACAACATCATAGGTCAATGGTACTAATTTTCCCATAGGTGGTTATAATTAGTAGCAATATTGGTGAGACACTGATTTACCTATAGGCAGTTATAATCAAGTTCACATAAATAAACTTGATAGGATGAAAGATATCTTTCAAGATAAATTGTCACACTACTTTCATAGACTATCATTATAAACATGAATTTGATAAGAGTTGAAACTTGATCAAAATCCCCTTGCAAAAAGTGTAGGAAGAACCAAAGTAGCTAAGATCAAAATAGGATTGGGTAGGATGACTAAAAATAGGCTTTGGTCTAGATAGGAATGGAATGGTTAGATGGCATAGTCTTGCTAAGGATAATGATGGTTTGATAAATTGGATAAAATGGTAAGAGAGTTACCCCCAAGTGATGGGATAAATGGTAGGAATATGCAAAAATGTCAAAAGAATATGTAACAATGGCAATGGCATATGAAATGGTATGGTACATGTTTTTGGCTTGGGTATGATAAATGGTATATGATTCTATTATTTCTACTGAGATGGAGATGCACATCCTAATCAGTAAATAATACAAATAGAAAATCAATCATGTTAATTACTAGCCCACACCTCATCTAAATAATTTCTCCATTAAGAACTGCCTGTAGATTTAGATTCCAAGAATGTTATGGTGATCTTCATTGGTTGCTTATTTTGATTCCTTCAAAAGTCAAGACAAGGTATCTTTGTAGCCTTTAAAGAGGAAAGTGTGGCTGTAGATGGTAAATAGGGATAAATAATGGATGGTAGGTTTAATTGTGAAATGGAATGGTAAGGGATAATGTAATGTGTAACGGTTGGAAAATAACTGAAGATAGGGCCATCAGTCACATGGAATGTTGTTGATGTTGGATTCAACATAACTTTGGTTATGGCAAGACCAAAGACTTGTTCTCTCAATAGGACCATCAATTTTTTTTTTTGTTTGATCTTGAGAGTAGATATCATCTGATTAAGTTGTAGATAAGAAGCTATTTTGATTTGATCTTTGATTTTGTCTTCATCAAGTAATGAATAAATTTTGTGCTCAGCTATTGGTGCCTTAAAGAGGTTTTCACAAATTAAGTTATCTTGATTGTCTTGTAGCACCTCTGAGAAATTTTTGCTAATGGACATTGGCTTTTAAATTTGATTTTCTTCTAATGCTTATAAAAAAGTTTCACTAGAAGATGCTGAGTTGGAACTTTGATTGTATCCTAGCACCTCTGAAAAGGTTTCACTAGGAGAGTGTTCTTCTGCTACATGAATGTGATCTTGGCCTCCTTACTCTTCTTCAACTGCTATGTCACCATGGATGTAGTTCAATAAAGTGTGATTGTTTTGATCCTAATTGACACTTTTGGTAGATGGAATGTCAATGATATGGCTATTTTGGTTGATGGTAATAACCTATGGAATGGTAATGGAATGGGGAGAGTCTACACAATCCTTGTAGAAGATACTAGGATAACTTGTGTCAAAGCTGAAGTACTCATCCTCAAAAAATTTAGAAGGATCACAAATGTATTCAAATTGATCTACAAGGCATGCATAACCAATGTTGTAATATCCATGAACATATTCTTTTTTTGAATCTGATTCTAACTCAAGGGACTCTGAATCCAATGTTGAGACTAATGTTGATTCAAATTTTGATGGTAAATCTGATGTCAGTTTAAGAATAGAACCTAACTCTAACTCTAATTCTTCATCTAATGGGTACTCTGTCACAATGATGTCCTATTGAATATTTGGTTTTGGATAAGTAACAGCTTGTGATGGCATAATGGGCTCTACAAAAACTAGTTTGTCAGAGTGGAACTCCTACAGGATGGGGAAAAGGTCAAGAGAAAACTCCTCAAAGACTAACTTGTCAATAGGAGGCTCTTAAAAATAAGCACATGGTCAAGGTAATGATTTTCCCAAAGGTGGTTATAATCATTAAGAAGTGACTCAACAAAGATTGGCTCGTTAGTGTGAGACTCCTTGACAACTAGTATAGAATCAATAGGTGATTCATCATAAGTTGACTTATCATAACTAGTTGGTTCAAAAAAAACATCTTGGATTGGTTGATTGTCTTGGCTTTGGTTTCTAATGAGTTAGAAAATATTAGTTTTGAACATAACTTAGTCTTCAAAGGATTGGATGGGTTGAGGTTTGGATGGGATTAGTTCTAGATGAGGAGTGGCTTATGGTTGGATAATGATAGGGCATTGGGGAGCATGATTGCTCACATGAGCCAAAGAATGAAGTCCTAAAATGGTTATGATAGGGCATTGTGGGGATTGATTTCCTAAACAAGCCAAAGGACTAGGTTTTAGAATGATGAAGGGGCATTATGGAGCTTGATTTCTCACACAACCCAAAGGATGAGGTCCTGATATGGGAATGGTATGAAATTTTGGTCTTGGAATATAAATGGTACAATGTGGTGGAGCCTAATTACTCACATAATCCAAAGCATCCAAGTCTTCTTTATAAACCATATCATCTCAATTGTGAGTTAGTTCATAAACTAGTTTTTGACTATGTTCCACGTATTGATTATTGTAAAGAGGGTATGGATCCATAACACAAAAAATATTATCTATAGTTAGGTCTTCAAAGTCCTCCTCACAAGCTTCTTCATACCAATCTAGGTCTCAAGTTAGATTGTGAAATGGTTCATGATGTTGTTCCCATGAATGATTATTATGAGGTGGATAGAAATCTATCTCACAAACCATATTATCATTGTTGGGGTCTTAACTAAGGCCATAAAAGTCATTTTGCATAGTCATTCTATCATAAGTTGGATTATACATGACTCCACCATAGGTGTAGCTATACATATCCACATAAATGATGAAAGCTCCAAAAACAAAAAGGCTTAAAGTTCTATAAACTCCAAAAAAACTATGTCCAAAGGACAAATGGTTCAAACTTGGTCTAACTTGTATCTTCAATGTGGTCTAAAAATGGAGTTGTATCTCCAAAATGGTTTGTGATAAGAATGGGCATAAAATAATCTAACATTTAATGTCTAATGTCAAATGTCATACGTACAAAAGGTCAAGCATTTGAAAAAACTGGCATGTCAAAGGTCTAGGTCAAAGTGTTCCAAATGAGGTCTAAACTAAGAAAGGGAAAAGTTGAGTTACTAGGTCTTTTGTCCAAACGTGGAGTCAAAATCTAGGCTTAAACAAACAAGTATATACTAATACTTTTGGCCAAACAGCATTAGAAGCTAGGCTTGAAATAAAGGCATGATGTGATTTGATTTAATCTAACAAGTTTGGAAACAAATTTGACAAAAACCTAGCACATGAAATCAAATATAAACATGATCAGTTGGCATAAGGCATGAGGCAAAAATATTTTTGAAGAAATACTATGTTTTCCTAAATAAAGGTACAAATAATGATAAGGATATGTATTAAACAAACAAACCATCAATAGTTTTCAAATTTTGGGTAATCAATTAACTAAAGTTATGCAACCCAAAATAGAAATATTTGTGTATTAACCCCATGAATTGAGGCCTAAATATAAATCAATCAATGTTTGAATCTAAACTTGACAAGGTTAATTGAAAACTCAATGTTGAAAACTAGGATTTGACAAAACAAGCTAGACAAGATTGGATAGCATGACAGCACAAGACAAAGGTCCAAATGGTATACTATCAGATTTGTTGCCAGAATCTGGATAATGTGAATGCAATGGAGACGTGATTACATGAGATGAAGCAAGTACACACCACATAGATGCTAAAGCAATTTGAAATTATATAAGAAGCTAAATTGCACAAGACAAAATGGAGAAAATAAAAATTTGATTAACATGAGATGGCCAAAGTGAAGAATACATATAGGAGAGCACGTAATTAACTACTCCACAAAAGGTGGCCAAGGCACCCCAAGAATAGATTGTAACTCCTCCGTGAAAGGTGGTGACAAGGTGCTAAGAATAGAGAAGTAACTCCCATCAAGGGAGTTACTTATGACATTCTTATGACACCTATGACACATCTATGACACACACCTCCACATAAGCTAGCCTATCCCATAAATGTAAGAAAACTCCATGTATGCACAAGAAATACAATTTCCCTAATTAAAAAATAGGGAAAAATAAAAACCTACACTAATACCCCCCCATAAGCGCAGCTTAGGTGGGCAGTGTGGAAATATAAAATGAGTCCCGGCAACTAGGCTTGATGAGGTACCCATGTACAAATGCAATCTCCTATAAGATAGAGAAAAGGAGAAAATCCGTAGGAAAAAACTCCCACCCAAAAGAGAGACATAAAAGAAAGAAGAGGCTAGTAGGCCCCCCTGAAGATGATGTTACTACAGATGTGGACCACACCCTAAGAAGAGCTCATAGATGAATGAATTTGCTCTCAGTGAAAGGTTTGGTGAAGATGTCTACAACCTACTTCGAAGACTGACAAAATATCAAGCCAATGACCTGACTATGAATAAGCTCTCGAATGAAATGCATGTGAAACTCTATGTGCTTGGTTTGCTATTGCTGAACTGGATTCCTACAAATCTGAATGGTACTCTAGTTGTCACAATAAATGATGGTGGGCTACCTGACAAAAATGCCAAACTCAGAAAGAATCCCCTGAAGCCAAATATCCTCAGTAGCTACATTAATAGCTCTCTTATACTCTACCTTTATGAATGATATAGCAATAGCATTCTACTTCTTCTTAGACCAACTAATAGGACCAAAACCTAGAGAGAAATTGTAACCAAAAGTAGACATGTGAGTCTGTGAATCGCCAGCCCAGTTTGAATCTGTATATCCAACCAAATCAACCTCTATGCCAAATCTATAATGAATCTTGTTTCCATGTGAACCCTGTATGTAATGCAAGATCCTCTTAGCTGCTTTTTAATACAACTCATGAGGTTCCTGCATAAATCTGGATATAAGTCTCACTATATATGATATGTTGGGCTTGGTGTGAGTCAAGTAGATGAGACTACCAACAAGTTGTTGATACTGAGTGGCATCAACCAATGGTGAAGAACAATCAGCCTCAAGCTTGACTCCTAATAGAAAGGGAGTTAGAGATGGCTTGCAATCAGTCATGTGAAACTGAGCTAATAAGTCAAGAGCATACTTAGGCTGTGCAAGAGAAATCCCTAAATCTAATTGTGAGATCTCGATGCCAAGAAAGTAGTGCAACAAACCCAAGCCTGTCATGTCAAATATATCTTGAAGAGATGCCTTCACCACTATAATACTCGATGAAGATCTCCTGGTGATCAAAAGGTCATCAACATATTGAACTAAAATCAAGAGTGAATCATCTTACTATAAGAAGTAGACATTGGGATCAGAATACAACCTAGTGAAACCCATTGTGAGAAGGAAGGAATCCATCTTGGCATACCAAGTCCAAGGGGCATGTTTGAGGCCATAGATAGATTTCCTAAGTCTGCATACTAAGGAAAAATCCTAAACAAATACTGGTGACTACTCCGTGTAGATCTCCTCCTCTAGGTCTCCATGAAGAAAGGCACTCTTCACATCCATCTAGTGCACATCCCAACCATGTGCTATGGCAATAGCCAAGGTGAGTTAAATAGAAGTCATCTTTGCAACGGGTGCAAAGGTTTCTGAGTAGTCAATGTCTGCCACATATGAGAAACCCTTGGTGACCAATTATGCCTTGTACTTATCAATCGACCCATTTGTTGCAAACTTGGTCTGATATATCCACCTACATCAAACCATCTTTCTTCCCTTATTAAGTGAAGTCAAATTCCAAGTGTGATTTTTGATTAAGGAAGAATATTCTTCCTCCATAGCACTATCCCACTCAGGTACCCCAGATGCCTCTTAAAAAGTCTATGGATCCTAAATTGAAGCAAAGAAGGCATGTGGATCTCTCTAAAAATCCCCCTAGTACATTTGTCATCTACTAGATCTCCTGCCCAAGTGCCAACACACTCAAGTGTCTATCTGGCCCAAAGTGGCCCTAAAGTGGGTGAGTCAAGTGCTTACTCCTCATCCTCTAACTGACTAGAGGTGGATGACTCTGCATCACTGTCTTTGATGTCTAAACTCAAAGAAGAAGAAGATGTCTCTAGCTCAAAAACCTTATGTGGCTGATCTAAATCTGATGAGGAATCATCATGAAGAAGTAGATTCGATGAGGGAGAAGAAGTGTCAAGTGTTGAGTCTCTAAGACTCTCCTAAAAAAGGACACTTCTCTTGATGAAAAACTCATGAGTGATTGGATCTAAAAGGTGATACCCTTTAATACCATCTGGATATCCTACAAAGATGCAAGGCTTGGACTAACATTCCATAGCTTTACATTTCTTCTTTGATATGTGGGCCATGGTTAGGGATCTGAAAACCCTGAGGTGATGAACATCAGGTTTCCTTTTATGCCAAGCTTCAAAGGGTGTTATCCCTTTCAAAGATTTGTGAGGAACCTTGTTTTGAATGTAGCAAGCACAATTGATGGATTCGGCCTAGTACTGTGGTGTTAAGGATTTGGAGTGAATCATACAGCTACCCATCTCTTTCAAGAACTTATTTTTGTGTTCTGCATCTCCATTCTATGAAGGACTATAAGTGATTGTGCACTGCAAATCAATCCCCTCTATAGTGCAAAACTGCTCAAACCTGTTGCTAAAATACTCCCCTCCATTATCAGTTCGAAGAACCTTGATGGATTTCTCACTCTATTTCTCAATAAGAGCCTTGAAGTCTAGAAAGTTTTCAAACACTTCAAACTTTTGTTTGAGAAAATATATCCAAGTGTACCTAGAGAAATCATCAATGAAAATGAGGATGTACTTAGTCCTTATGAAAGATGGTTTAGAAAAGGGTCCCGATACATCACTGTGGACTAACTCCAAAGGTTGTGAAGCCCTCCAAGCTTTGCCTTTGTCAAATTTTACTTCAGGATGCTTCCCAAGGGAGCACCCCTCGCAAAGTCCTTTTGAGAATTGGACACGAGGCAAGCCAATGACCATGTCATTTTTGCAAAGTTGCTCAAGGTAGCGGTAGTTAAGGTGGCCAAACCACTCATGCCATAATTTGCTAACTCCATCTAAATGAGTTAGCAATGTTGTTGGAGAAGAATCTGATGCAAAATGTGAGAAGGTGTATAACCTTGCTTGGTGATCTACCCTACCCACTACCACTGTAGTATCACTATGCAACTCCTTGATAGCCACTGAATCTGGTGAAAACTCAACTCTCATGCCTTGACTAATGTGAGTGATTTGATACACTGATAGGAGATTGGTTGAAAGAGAAGGAACACTTAGAACATTATTGAATGTTCCTCCTTCCATTTCAATTGACCCTCTCCCTGCAACAAAAACTGATGTGTCATCACCCAAACTAATTGAAGTCATGCTACAAGGCTCTAAAGATGAAAACTCAACTAGGGAAGAGCCAATGTGGTGAGAAGCACCCGAATCAATGACCCATGATGATGTAGAAGTTGTAGCAGCTACAAGGGCCTTGCCCTTTTCTTTCTCCTTACCCTTGCCTTTTGCCTTAGTAGAATCTTGGGTAGATGAATTCTGCTTGATGGACTCAAGAACACCTATGTTGTGCTTCTCTAGAAGATGAGTTAGGTGATCTATTTGTTTCTTCATGCATTTGTGTTCATCATGCCCTGTCTTTTTACAATAGGCACACTTAACCTTCTCATTCTTAGATTTAGCATTGGAGGATGAAGACTCAGTGTTGTTTTTGGTAGGATTGTTGTTTTCTTTCTTCTTCTCTTGGTCCTTGTTCTTTTTCTTCTTCTCCTTTGTTGAAGTCTTATCCTTACCATTTCCAACTATCAAATCTTGGGGTTGAGTAGACTTCATTGTGCCTATTTGAATTAGCTTATCTTGCTCCCTAGTCAAGTTGGCAATGAATGAATCCAAAGAAGGCATTTTCCATGTAGTACCAAGGGCACTTTTTGTGGCATGGAAAGTGGAGACAAAGACTGAATAGCTTAGACCTAACTTTGTGAGAATAAAAAGGATGAGTTGATCATCTTTCTTCTCTATCCTGCATTCTTTCAATTGTAGTCTAAGGGCCTTAAACTTAGTGAAGAAGTCTTGTAGGGTGTCAAAGTTGTTAGGACTTAGACTTATGAGTTCATTTTCAAGCTCATGACCTCTCATCTCATCAAGCTTCCCAAATCAGTTTTCTAAGGTGTCCCATATTTCTTTGGGAGTCTTAGAGTTTTTTAAATAGAAAAGAAGTTATAGGGACATAGACAAGCTCAGTAATCCATAGGCTTCATCACTATGGTTGTACCACTTGACCTTTTCAGCATCAGTGGTGGGTTCTACTTCAGTACCCATGGTGATCCTATACAACCCTTTGCTTCTAAGAATGATTGACATTTTAACCTTCCATTCATAATATTTAAAGGATTTTAGGGGTTTAAGTTGAAAAGAATCCATTTTAAGCTGAATTTAGGTGAAGTTGTGTTGATTGCAAGTTGTGAAATTATGTAGAAAGGAGAATGAAAGCAAAGATTGCAAGTTGTGAAAAGTAATCACACCTCCCCAAAATATTGAGCCCCCTCCCAAATATGTAAGTGCATGCTCAAAATATGTTAGGCTCATCTAATAATGCATCTTAGATCAATCAATGCAAGATTTAAAGCAAACAGGACGTCGGACTCAGCGGAAAATGCATCTTGAGAGACCCAAATTTTAGGCACTTTATAAAATAGTGAATTTTTGACAAATAATAAGCCTACACTATGGATAATTGAATTACAAACACTTTTTGAAAAAATGGCATCCAAATCCGAGCTACCGTTTGCAGGATATTAAAGGTTCAATTTTTTCATAAACTAGTGTTTTTGCAAAAAAACACTAAAACATTAAGAAAATACCTATTTTGAGAGAGAAAGTGGCCTTCCAACAACTCGTTGGATTTGGCACGGAATGAGGAATCCAAAGGAGGTTTTTTTGAGAGGGAATTGGCCTCCTACCAACACGAGCCTCACCCTTCATCTTCGTAGGTTGAAGATATAAGTTTTTTTAAAAACCTCAATTGCTCTTTTTAAAAATGTTTTCAACTTACTTTTTTTCCAGCATACTAAATGACACTATACAGTGAATAAAGGTAGAAAACATTTAAAACAGTAATTACCAATGCCCAGTTCAAGTTTCCAAATGGGACGCCAAGCAAGGAAGGGGCGCCATTTTTTAAAAAAGTGCTGGCAGAAAAAACAAATGAACAGTAGATGTGGTAGAATATTATCACCAAAAACAAGGGTGCACATTTGATTTGCTGGGCAAGGAAAGGTTATTGACTACAGACTTCAACACACAGCAAGTCTAGGTAGAAAAGGACTAGAATAAGGCACCATTTTTAGAAAAAAAGTTTTGATTTTGCTAGACATTTGGCATCGTACAACTGATGGCGTGGCTGTAGAAAGGATGTGGCATGTTAAAAGGATAACAAAAAAAATTTGTCAAACAGTCAGACAGTAGTCCGTCGACTCTTGCAAGCTGAGGTTAGCACTTAGGCTGAGTCCCATATGCAGTCGACCCCTTCCTTGAAGCAGGAGTAGAAGAAATGAAGGTGTTGAAATAGTCAATCTGTCACTGGACTGCACCTCTCTCCACTTCTCAAATGTCTAATTCCGCTGACTAATTCAGATCAAAATAACTTTAACTTACAATGAGAGAAGCATGTCGTGGAGCTGGACGGCACTGCCTTTTCTTACAGAATGACCAAAAGAAAAGGAATTCTACTGCCTTTGTTAAACCCACAATAGATCTAGATAAGATGTCTTGGAAAATACTAACTCAGAAGTAATTTTTGAACAAGTTTCTGTATGAATTTGCATGAGTTTTCAAAAAACTCTACCAAAACAACGGAGTTAAAAAAACTACTAAGAAAGTAAAGTAAGAATTTCAGAATAGCATAACCAGACACACGATTACTGGAGTGGCTCTGATACCATATTGGAGTTATTTTCAGAATCCAGATAATGCAAATGCAATGGAAACGTGATCACACGAGATGAAGCAAGTGCACACCACATAGATGTTAAAGCAATTTAAAATTATACAAGAAGCTAAATTGCACAAGACAAAATGGAGAAAACCAAAATCTGATTAACATGAGATGGCCAAAGTGAAGAATACATATAAGAGAGCATGTAATTCCTCCACAAAAGGTGGCCAAGGCACCCCAAGAATAGACTGTAACTCTTCCATAAAATGTGGTGACAAGGTGCTAAGAAAAGAGAAGTAACTCCCATCAAGGGAGTTACTTATGACATTCTTATGACACCTATGACATATCTATGACACATGCCTCCACATAAGCTAGCCTATCCCACAAATGTAGGAAAACTCCATGTATGCACAAAAAATACAATTTCCCTAATTAAAAAATAGGAAAAAATAAAAACCTACGCTAATATATACATGACATGGTTTGAAACAATAGTTTTTGGTGAAAAGGGTAAATAAGTCTTGAAATAAATTGAGCAGCCTAATGGCGTAAGCATGCTCAAATGATGTGATCTATGTTATATTTCAAAGACTCAAAAGACTCAAAATGTTTTGACATGATTTGGGCAGTATAACACTACCCTCCACAACTCAAATGACACACACACACAAACAAGTTTAGCAAAAATTTCAAGGCATAAGTGTGGTGTAAAAAAACTATCATAATACCTCTTTAGACAAAAAAATGATGTATAAACAAATTGATTTTGCCATGGCTTTATGAACAAACAAACAAGTTTATTTCTCAAAACATACCAAGAAAAAATGACCAAAATACTCTAAGTATAATCATCCAAATCCTAGCAAGGGTATGGCAATGTGAAGTTAACTAAACTATCAAGTTTTAAACATATCTAGGGGAATCAATTACACAATGACTTTCATGTCAAATAATTTCAAAAAAAACACATAAATTGAGAGACCATGGCATTGACTAGTTGTAAAAAGGTCTAGTCCTTTTTACAACCACTACATCCTATTGTTTGCTCGGTGTAGTGTGATGTCCAAATGTAGATACATCCCATGTGCAGCTCAAAAGGATCCAAATGAAGTCAATGGTGAGAGATGAAACCCTGGGTCAAAGCTTCCTTAAAGAACTCATAGGAGGAAATGATGTGCCCCTCGTAAGCCAAGTTTGCTTGAAATAAAAGACTAATATAAAGACTTTAGGGTCATTTTCAAGGTCATCCAAACTTTGATGAGTTTTTAGGGAGTGCTTTAGATGACATTCTTTCTAAGCCTTGGACTAGGCTTTTTGTAATAAGGATGGCATTTTTTATTCCAAGGGTTCCCTAAAGGGGACAAATGGAAGAGCATACACGTGACATCCTTCTCTTTGCCAATCAAAAAATAACTAAACAACTATTGAATACAAAAAATTAGACAAGTGAGTTATATTTTAAGCACCAATTTTAAAAATTAGGTGGTGTTCTTTTGACCCCTTGGTCTTAATTTGTAACTTTGAAAGCTAACTACAAGATTTAAGCAATAGTACCATAAATGATTTTCCTTTAAGCACCAAAATGAAAAGTTTGATTCATTTTAAAATACCCTAAAATAAGTTTAAAAGAATATATTTAAACATGTTTTGATGATTTTTCAAGTAAAACCTACAAAAAAATGTTAGAAAGATGTTTGGCTTAGAAGCACTTTTTAAGATGAAATAACCAACTTAGAAAAATGAGCTCTCGAGTTAGTGTAAAAAAACACAGTGACTATCAACGATTATACTAATTGGTGATGGTTACACTAAATGGTGATGGTGACATTTATGCAGAATGATGATAGTTTTACTAACTAGTGATGGTTATGCAAATTGATGATGGTTTTACTAACTGGTGATGGTTATGCTAATCGATGATGTTTATACTTAACCAACAATGGTTAAAAATGATCATCGATGGTTACTATGTAAACCTGTGATAAATAAAAATGGCAAAACAAAGTTATAAAATCAAATTATCAAAGTTTTAATGATCCAAATGAATATTTTAAAGTTTCATAATGATCTTATTCATGTGTAGGATGCGTTCGGTCCCACTAGGCATGCCATTATGTGAACTAAGAATTTGACTAAGAAGAGGAGATTAGTATTGTGTTACTGACAAAATGAATAAAAGAAATTGATAAATAACACACTAAACTAAAACCTTCATGCCTAGTTACTAAGGTGAGCTTAATAATAAAAACAAATGACAAACACAACTTAAAAGTGAGGAAAAACAAGAATCCTTCACCTTCCTTAGATGCTTCAAATGCTTTTGTAGTAGTGGCTTGCTCAGCTTGTGTTCATGAAGTCTTCATCAAAGGAGGCTTGGCTATCTCCTCTTATCCTTGGAAAATTTGGCTTTTGGCTTGGCTTGGATTCAATTTGGCATGGTAACACTAATTTCAATAGCTTTTAGAATCATTTGTGCATTATAACTTTGCATTATCAAGACTTAAAATTCATGTGGCAAGGTCTCCTATTTATAATTTTGGGTAGAATCAACTTGAACCATCTATCTCAATATTGAGATGTATGGATAAGAATTAATCCAATTATGTAATTAACATCCATAAATATTCTCATCAATATTTGAGATAAAGGAGCAATTAAGAGTCATGGATGGCATTGATGAGGTATGGGAGGCATGAATTTTGATATTTGTGGCATTTATGGCCTAGGGATGTCTTCTCAAGAAATGGGGTCACTTGATGATGTAGATATTCAATATTAGTTTCCAAAAATAAGTATTCAACAAGTTTCCATGTAATTCTTAATTAGTCTCTAATTTAGTTTAATTAGCTCTTAAGAATGATTAAGCACTTTGTGCACAAATTACTCGAATTGATCAGAATGCCTTATTATTGGTCCAAAATTTAAACGAATTAGAATTAGAACTTGATGTCAGATGCATTTGAATCATTATCCCATTTAAGATTTTACCAACACTAAATAACAAAGGCACATGTCTAGTACAAAAAATTTGATAGAAAAGAGCAATCCAGAGCACCCAGGTGCAAAATTGTCATTTTGACTCGAAATGATCTGATCAAAGTTAGTTGGCCTATAAATTGTGTTATCCTATTTAATAATACTCTAGCCAAAATTAGCACTTGAATATATCAATTTCAACTAATTTAATGCATTTTAGTGTTTTTAAGCCAAATTGTGCACTTTGGTGGAAATTAGTCAGAAGCCTAGTTCGAGGTTATCGGTGGCTAATTTTAGGTGTCTACAGTGGTGGTGGCACAAAGATACGCATTTAATACATAAAGGACAAGATATTTTTTAGGATTTCATATATTTTTGTGTTTTCCAAGAAATCAATGCACTTACACCATTAAGCCTACAATAATGATGATAGATAAGAATGGAGGGTATAAAATAGCAAGTGGAAAACTTGCTTAGGTTACAAATTTTAAAATAACTCAGACTTAGAGAAAATATAAGCAAGAAATAGAGATCTAAAGAGAAATAAATATGTCACAATAAAAACTTTATCAATTTAGGCACCTAGAGTAAATGGTAGCACATTAAGAAATATTGCATTCACAGCAAGTCCAAGTTGAAGGGTTGGAGAGAGATTTGTGTTGAAAATTGAGTTAAAATGAGACACTATCACCCAAGTTGCCATTAACAACCAATTAATCTCAGATCCAAACATACAGTCATAGATCACATGACTGCAGAAGCATCAACCACCATTTTATCCTTCAGTAAGCCACACTTACCTAGGTTTAATATAAGCAAATTTAGGATGGTGAAGAAGCGAAAAGTAGCAAGCTCTATGTAGGTGCAGTAGGAATCCAAGCAGGTGAATATTGTAGAAGAGATGATAGCTTTCAAAACCAAGGCATAGCCATTTGAATCCATTAGTGTCATATAGGTATACATCAAAGTACTAACAAAAATTTTATACTAGTTTATGCAATTCCCTCTAGAGGTTGAGGTGGGAGAAGTTGGTGCTCATTTACACAGTTTCTAAATCAAGGAGTATAACCACTAGACATCAAGCCACTTGTAAGGATGGTGGACATAGGGTGCAAGATACCATAAGGTGATTCCCTACTCGATGTATCAATTTGAGACAAGTTAAAATCTTCTAGTGCAACTCAATTCTATGAGTTACCCTACTTCAAAAAACTAGAGGAATTTTTCTAGTTCCTACTCTTGTACATCCATGTGGACCACATGTACTTTGATATTAGGTGTATGAAAATCTCAATGCATTTTATCAAGAATATAACCAAGCTCCCAAATGTTAGACAAGACATCCATAAAATCATGGATGATGACAAATAACTAGAGCATGTCATAAATATCCTCAATTACTTCAAAGGGAGTTTCATGTTCCCAATCAACAAGTGCAAAGATCCCAACACGAGCGTAGTGGCACATCTCATGAGTTCTAAATTGTGCCTAGGTAGATAGTGGATTGATGTGTCAAAGGCATACTTTTGCATTTCATACCACATAGTGCAGGGTGTATAGTTCAACATAGTAAAGTTCATTGCCGATGAGTCAGTGAAAATGTGTTGGAGTGTCATAATACCAAAGGCACTAAAAGACTAGTCTAGGGTGGACTAGCAATTTTGTATGGGTTAATGTTGGGGCCCCTTTTATACTAACCATGTGGACTACACCAACTCAGCATATCTCAATATGAGGAAATATTTAGAGTGGTTACTCCTTTTTTGTACCTTTTTATGCTAGTTGGAAGAATCTTTGAGGATCTCGCACTAGCTAGCATGTAGTTGCATGGTGATAACCTTCAAAGGACATCCCTATAAGAACTTGTACATGCAAACTCAAGAATCCTAGGTGTCAAAATAGTGGAGTAGGTAGGATAGTGACCCCCCAATGATAGCTCAACATATGGCATGCACTCATTCAACCTAGGTAGCATAGTGGAATTAGTGGACTAGCAACCCCTAATGATAGCTCATCACTTGGCACACACCCATCTGACCTAGAAAGGAGATGCCCAGTTGCTTATAAAAGAAGGATTGCATTTATAGAAGGGGGAGGTGATGAATGTAATGAAGCTCTACTAAAATAGAGAGCTAACATTAAGCATTTTATAATCTACTTAAGATAGGTTAGGTATTCAAAATGTATATCCCAAGCTCACCTATGAGCCATTGGGCATGAGTAGTGTTAGGAAAGAGCATATGCTCTACTTATATATCTTGAAATTTATATGTTAAACTATGAAGTCAATGAATAATGTTTTTGAAACACTAGAGTGTTCATTCTTTCAGTATAGTTAGTGTTGTAATATGTTTATGACTTAGTTTTATTTGAGAAATGTTATAGTTTATTTACTATGAATTTATTGTGATATTAAGGTTCATCCTTGGTCGTTAATGGTATCCTTGTGTCAAATAGTGACTTTGGCCTACCTAAAAAATGGACTAAGTGTTGAGACCTAAATGTGTTAAGACTCTAAGACCCATGCTTAGAGTGCTACCTTAAGAATGAGCACTTGAACCCAATCCATTCCCATGACTCGTCTAAGTAGCTAAATGACCCTAAATAGTTATTCCCATAGCTTACACCATTAAGAGCTCCATCTAGTCAGTTATGAACTTGTACCTTAAGACTTGTGCCCCTAAGAAGGCTTGTGCCTACTAAACTTCCCCAGAATAGCCTAGTACCAAAAAGCCACCTAACCCATCTTGCCAATGACTAAACCCGATTGAAACCCAATTTGTGCCATGTTTCAACTAGCCCAATATGAGCATGGTCCCTTCATTGTTGCACTTTAGGTGAGTGCACAAGGCTTGCATCTTGTGTGAAACTAATGCTAGTGTAAAATTGTGTTAAATGTTGTGTGTTAGACCCTACTATTCTCGTACCTAGCTACATCAAGTCTAAAACTGACTTGGTTAGACTACTAGGCACATGATTAGGCACAAAATCGAAATTAGTGAACTTTTCTACAACATTTATTATATATAATCATTGTCTTTCTTGTAAAAATCCTTTTATTCACCTAATAGGTTATTTTTCAATTATTTATTTTGTGTAATTATTGTCTTTATTGTCAATATACTTTTATATTTTATCATTTTAATATTTTTGTAAATATTTATTGTGTGTAATTTTTGGTCTTCTTCATAAATATTCCTTCTTTTATATAAAGGTAACAAGGATGGTATGAATGACTACACATTATGTGTTAGATTATATATTTCATGTATTTCTCATGTTTACTAGTGTATTAAATATTTATTTCATCTTTTTATGATTTTGTCCTATGTGAGGATTTATCATGCATTGGTTAGTTAGGCTAGTTATGTGTTTTGTCTTTCCTACTTATGAAAGGGCTTTCCTTTGTACTAATATATCTTATATCTAAATAACACTCGCCTTGCATTATTTTGTAATCATTTGTCTAAATCTTCATTGTGTGATGTTTTTGGTGTTATCACTTCCAAATCTTGGGTTGGAATGCTTGTTCCCCATTCCTAACATGGTGTTAGAGCTTGGAAGTGTTGCATCCATCCGCATTGTTGTATTTTGCTTCAAAAATTTCCATTGTCATTATTGCTTCTTCCCTTATCATATAGCCTCAACTTTTTTTTCCTCTTATAGATCCAACACTGTCATTGAAGATTTGAATAAAGTGTGTGTTTTTTATTATCCAAGGTAAGGTAGAGAAGAATCAGGGATAGAGAAGGTGGAGTGTTGATTTCCCTTAAGGAAAGAGGCACCATTTTTAAAGACATTCTGAAGCTTTTGCTTTTGAAGATTTTGCATTACTTTTATGTTGTCAAAATAAGGCATCCTTATTCTATTGAGGAGTTGAAAGGTATAAGGAGGTGTCCTTTTTAGAATGATTTTGAGCTTGGCATTGGATCTAAATGGTTTGTGTTGGTTTATTTTCACACATTGGCTGAGAGAGGCATTGGTCTATGCAAGTAATAGAGAGACATTGGAGTAGGAGAGAGTGTTATTAGATCTCTTTGGCATCATCCTTTTATTTTACCTTCATACAGTATTCATCTTTGCATTTTTTTCAATTTCATATCTACCTTTCATCTTTCGCATCCCAGATCTAGTGAAGGAGCATTGGACGGCTAGAAGGGAAGCATTGATTTTTAGATCTGGACTGCATTGTTTTCCCCCTCTACTATGTGAAAATCCAATGCCAGAAGGATATGCATTGGAGGAGTTAAGCCTACACTAGACTGAGTTTTTCTCTATTTTAGATCTGAAGGCATTGACTTCTGCATTGAAATTGCACTTTGGCATCTTTTTCTCTTTAAAGGATTATGTACTAGTTGGTGCCTTTTACCAACGTTCTCCCTATTATTGTGAAGATGATACATGGAGGATAGGAGGTTGATATGCCTAGGCATCTTTAAGGAGGAAGGAGATTTGAGCTTTGGTATTATTCAGCCCTACACTTTTTTAGAATTTTGCAAAGGTGCATGGTAGAGGAGAAAGAGGAGAGAAGACGTTGAAGAGAAGACATTATTTGGTAATCACTCATGAGGAAGCATTGGAAGTTTCTTATATGGTTTGGCATCATCCACCTACACTGTGTCATTGAAAACATTCATTCTTTTTCTTTTACAAACTAGTTTTTTCTTAAAAGAGGAAGTATAAATTGTTTGCATGTGTACTAAGGTAAGTGAGAGAATAATTTTTCACTTTGTTTGGTATTTTTAAGTTTGTGGTTCAATTTTAGTTCTAATGAGTGGTTAGACACCTATATTCTTTTCTGATTTGGTTATATAAATCCGTTTGTAGTGTCTTTTTTAATGTTTTGTTCCATTTTATGGGAATTCATAAAGCCTCTAAATTTTGAACTATAACTTAGATTTGAATTCTTTTTTTAAAGATCATGGTTTTTTATTCCCTATCTATTTGTGTCATTAATTTTTAAAAATTCACTAATTTTATAAAGTGCCAAATTGGGGTGGGTAGGAGGGGAAGGGTGTCCTTAATACAATCTTTTAGGGGGTTTGTCTTGATGCCAATTTTGTGCACCTTTTTGCATTATTTTTACTCTTTGGTGATTCCTTATCATGGATTTTACTTTTGTTATTAACCATTTTGAGCCTTCTAATACACACAGTTACTATACATGGAGACCTCAAATGAAAACAATCATAAAGAGCAAAGGATTATGGTCCCTAATGAATGAAACTCAACTACAATTTACATGTGAATTTGAAATTTTTCAACACCAATGTAAGTTTAAAGATCATATGGGTTTGATTTGGGGTTATGTGAGTGATAATATTTTGTTTCATTTGGATGGGTGTGATTCTCCATTAAAAATATGGACTAAGCTAAAGGGTTTATTTCAGAAAGCATATCATTTGAGAGCCATGAAACTTGAAGTGGAGATTATTTTACTAAATCGAAAGGACTTTTCCTCTATTGTAAACTACCTCACTAAGTTTAAACATTTGTTGACATATTTGGAGGGGAGTAGATGTGATAAGAAGAATGAAGAGTGTGTGTACTTGATTTTATCTAAGTTGAGTGGCCCATTCCAAATATTTGCTTCTACCTTTTTCTCTAGTATGGAAACCTTAAGTGTTGCATTCAAAATGTCAGATCTAGAGTTATTTTTTGAGAGACTTACTAGGGAGGAATCCAAATTATCTCATCTTGATTCTTCCACCACTCAAAAATCATTAGTCACATCACATGTAAAGAATAAGGGAAAAACTAAGGGTAAGAAGAAGAACACTTCTCCATATCAAAGTGCACCTAATCCCAACACTAACATATTTAAACCCAAATCATATTCCAAATCAAATAATAAGTCTAACCTATATTGCTCCTATTGTGGGGGGATTGGTGATGAAGAGTCTAGGTGTTTTAGGAGAATGCAAGCCCTAGAGGATGTCATTCAAAAACACAAGATTTATATCTCCACTCCTTCTAAATATCAAAAGCATGGGAAAGTACTTAATCTTGTCGAGAGATCATAGTCACTTGTTTCATATAGTTGGGTTCTAGATTCTAGTGCTTCACACCATATGAATTCTTTCAAGGATTCATTTGTATATTTGGGTATGATTTCTACTTCTAACACTGGGATTATCCCTTCATTTTTATTAAGGGGAAGGGTGACATACAACTAGATGGTGTTCACATCAATGATGCATTATATTTTCCATACATCACCACTAATCTACTTTTAGTTTATCAAATTTGTTATTTTGGTCAGGACAAGATAGTGAATTTCACACCATAGGGTGATTATAAGTTTGAGATTTGTTAGAGCCACACACACTTTTTACATAGGGTGTTGTTGATCATAGTTCTTGACTCTATTATTTTGAGGGTTTTGATGATACTCCTCCTATAGGGTTGTGTTTAGTTTCTCATGCAGATTTTATGAGTTAGCTTTGGCATTATAGATTTGGACACCTAAACTATAGATATTTAGAGTTGAGCCCTCACAGTATGGCCGAGGTTCTTCTTATAATTTCATGTCTTGATAGAGTTTTCCCAAGTTTTGAATTTGGGAAACAACACCAAGATCCATTTCTTAAGGGTATATCCATGAGATCTTCTCCACCGCTTGAGTTTGCACACGGTGATTTGATGATCTTTTGTACTCCTTTCAATGGAGCTAAGTATGCACTTACTTTCATTGATAATTTCTTGAGGTGTACGTGGGTTTATTTCCTCAATTAAAAAAATGATGTCTTTGCTCACTTCAAAGTATTTAAGGCTTTGGTTGATAAATAATCTTTGAGTTGCGTCAATAAGATTCATATAGATAATTGGGTAGAGTACTTTATTTGAGAGTTCTCTAATTTTTTAGCAACCTATGGTATTATTCACTGGCATTTTTTTCTCATACTCCACATCAAAATGGCTTAGTAGAATAGAAGAAACAAACTCTAAAGGAGATGGCTAACTTCATGATGCATTCACAATATTTGTCTCTTATCTATTGGGTAAATGTAGTTAATTATGTGAACTAAATTCAAAACCACACACCACATGACCCCAGAGGAGGATTGGTATGAAACCAAGATTGATGTCTCATTTTTATGAGCTTTTAGGAGCCTTGGTTATTTGTACCAAATAATAAAAGGAAATCATTGGATAAGAAGAGCAAACCTTTGATTTTTGTAGGGTATTGTGAGGACATGATAGCTTATCATATTTTAAATCATGATACTCATGATGTTCATTTTTGAACACATGTACAATTTTATGAACACTTTACATATCATGACTCTTCATATTCTTTTATGACTTCTTCTTATTTTTATGATTCATCACCTCCTCTTGAGGATTCATTCTTCGAGGAGCCAATTCAGGAGATTTCTAAGGAGGTTATATAGGATAAGGATCCTATTCACATTGATGTTACCACTATGCCTAGGTGGGTTTGTACTAAAATTTCATATGTAACACCTCTCATACAAGATCTTCCACCTACTCACATTTTCATACACATTCTATGAGTACTATAATTATGTGTCAAGCATTCTCTGGGGATCCATAGCCTATTTCATAGGATCATGGGATATAGGAGTGGGATGATGCGATGATAGATGAGTATTCTTCATTGATGAATAATCATGCTTTGGATTTGGTCACTCTTCTTAAGGGAAGAAATTTGGTTAGGTGTAAGTGGATTTTTTGCACCTAATATGTAGCTGATGGGTCCATTAATAAGTATAAGGTACATATTATTGCAAAGAGGTTCTCACAGGTTAGAGGTATTGACTACTCTACGACATTTTTTCCCATTTATAAGATAGATTATGTTTGCCTTGTACTTTTTCTTATTGCATCATAGGGTTGGACATTATATTATATGGATATTAAGAGTGTTTTCTTGCATGGAGACTTACATGATTAAATCTATATGAAGCAACCTATTGGGTTTGTTCATGATTCTTCTCTTATTTATTGACTTAGGAGGTCTCTTTATGGTCTCAAACAAGCCCCTCAAGCTTGGTATCAGAATTTGGATTCATTTATTATCTCCATTACATTTATTCACTACCACTTTGATCTCATGGTGTATATTCAACATATTAGGGAGGACATTATTATACCAGTCTTATATGTTGATGATCTACTTCTCAAAATCAACTCCTCATCTCAAACTAACATTATTTAGTAGGTACTTTTAGCATAGTTTGACATAGCAAATCTTGGTCTTTTGCATGTCTTCGTTGGTTTATAGATTTCACTTTCATATACAAGGATCTATTTGAGTCAATGGAAGTATACACTTTATCTTATTCAACATTTTAGCATGGTTTATTACAAGCCAAATCCTTCTCATTTTCAGTTTGGAGTGATTCTCACTACCTCTTGTCCTACTCCACTTTGCGATCCTACATTGTATAGGTAGATGGTAGGGAGTCTTATGTATTTGACCCATATTCACCCTAATATTTAATTTGTAATTTGGCTTATATCTAGGTTTGTACATGACCCTCATGATAGTAATTGGAAGGCTACCAATTGGATTTTATGATTTCTATGAGGCACTACTCATTTTGGATTACATTACACCAAGGGTTTTACTCAGTTGGTTAGATACAGTGATTTAGATTGGGTAGGGTCTCTCGATGATAAGAATTTCACTTTTGGCTATATATTTTGTCTTGGTTCGTCACCTATTGCTTTGTTTTTCAAAAAGCAGTAAGTTATTTCACTATCATCTATAGAGGTTGAGTATATGGTAGTAGTTATAGTGAGTTAGTAGGTTCTTTGGCTTCATTAATTATTGATAGAGTTTAACTTCATGTAGGATTCACCCACTTTACTTTGGTGTGACAACTAGATTATAATTAACATATATCATAACCCAGTTGAGCATCAATGGACCAAACATATTGAGGTACATATGCACTTCATTTGTTAGAACATTTAGGATGGAGTTCTTAGTTTGGAGTACATTTTGACTCGGCATCAGGTTGGATGCATCTTCACAAAGCCTTTTGCATCACCTCATTTCCTTGAGTTATGTGGCATGCTTAGGGTTTTAGAAGTTGTCCTTGGGGGTGTTTGTGAGGAGATCTTCCTTCTTCATTTTATGGATACATATTGTACACGAGTACCTTATAAGGCTTAGTTGTCAGGAATCTTACTATGGATATGTCATTATTTATTTTTTAGCTATTGTTATCCCCTAGCTTCACCTGATGGGGGGTGTTAGAGTATGTATTTCATGTATTTATCATGTTTAATAGTGTATTGGCAAGCTATTTTTTCCTTTTGTGAGTTTTTATTAAGTGAGGATTTATCCCACATTGATTAGTTATGTTAGTTATGTGTTTTGCCTTGCCTACTAATGCAAGGTATTTCCTTTTTACTAATATATATTATTCTTGAATAACACTTGACTTGCATTATTTTTCAATCATTTATTTTCAAATTTATTGTGTGATTTATTTGGTGTTATCACTTCTAAATCTTAGGTTGGAATGTTTGTTCACCATTCCTAATATTATGATCTCAGAATGGCATTCACAGAGTTCCCTCTTAGCCTCCATGTACTATGGTACCAATGTTACCCTGACTTCTCAAATGTCATGGTGCATTTTTAACTGATGTAATAATAAAATGGATTATTGAAATTTCTATGGATTCATGACATTGCCAACATCTTACCCTAAACCCACATCCCTATTTTACATCCTATCCAATTTAGACATACCACCTAGGCTAATTCCCACTCCCCATTATCTTACCAATGTATTCATTCACCTCCCTTGTATAGGATAATTGTCTATTATCCTTCCAAATTAATGAGACACATAGTTAAATTTCAACAACAACCTATTAGAACATTGGCACATGTTAAAATTATAAAACACCAAATATTACCTACATCATCTATTTTTCATCTCATTATCACATGATTCATTTCCATTTCATTATTATGTCATCTCAACATGTTTACAAATATCCATTTACTCTATTAATATTCCATGATATTAAAATCCATGTCAATCATTATCATGACATCAATTTGTCATTCCATCACCATATGTATAAAATCAGATATCAAAATACATCCATAAAAAACATAATCACAAACCATTTAGTCATGTTAACACATATAAATATTCCTAATAACCATTATACATCCAAAATACATTAAATACAAATATCCATTTTCACTACACAATCATCTCATAATAATACAAATAAATAATCAAACTTCATTATCTAATCTATCATCACATCATAATCACAAATAAATAAAATACAAAATCCATAAAACATAACATAATAAATCACATCAAATGTCCATGAGTAATGTCAAAAATCATATACAACCATATGAATCATGGACATCCATGTGCCAAGAATGACTAAGATAAGTCCAAAATATGGTAAATGTCTCATATCAAGCCCTAGTGGTCTCCTAGTAGGATGTTGAATAGAATGTGAATAAGCATTGGCTCTATACAATGGTGCTCACTAGTCAGCTAAAAAAACACGCTAATATAGGATCCTATAATATTATGCATCCTTGGTCAACTGATATTTATGATTAGTCACATCTACAAAACCCATATTTTGCATCAATATGGTGCCCTCATTCCTATCTCTCTCAGCCACTTATAACTCTACCCCTTGCTCACTGACCTAGCCTAAATCTATGTGACCTATCCCTTTATATCTACTATCTACCTATCTCTATCATCAATATGGCCCAATAGTATAGTTGAGCATGATAATATATAACCCATCTGCATATGTATTTAGGTTATTTACATCTCTAAATCAATAACCTTAATCTGATATTTATACCTCTATACTATAATACCATATATCTATACTACTCTATCCCTCACCTCCTACTCCAAGCTCCCTATATGAGCCTAGTCTTCATCCCTCATCATTGTTCTAAATATCCCAAAAACATCATTAAGTCCTAGTCCTATACATATCATGTATTTATCCTTATAGCCACTTAAACAACCCCTATATCTCCATCTATAACCATCAATGCATGATCATATCTATCATCTCCACCATCCCCCTACCTAATTTTTAACTCTCTAACCCCTCCATATCTATAATCACATCTATGTCTAAAGGACCCTCTTAACTAACCCTTTCCTACTAGGCCTCTGAATGAGTCTTAACAAACTCTTAGGCCTCCTTTATCTCCACCATGTTATGTATGCCATATTCATACGAGGGTTAACCATCATCATCTAAAAATACTAGATGATTGGAGATATTCCATCATAATATGTATGAGCTATAACCCTATCCAACATATGATCCTAATGTGGCCTCTCTCTATCACTATGGGCAAACATATGTTCCTCCCTAGGAACATATCATTGATGACCAAAATGTTATTGTATCCTATCTGATTGATATCTCTCCAATATATAATCATGATGTCTAGTCACATAACACTTGATCAACATATAACTAGTATACTCAACATCCTCAACCCAACCTCATTAAACCTATCTATAAGGCACATAGGGTATATGTGCTTATGTTAAACCATCATGTGCCTACATATAAAATTGCATGTCTCCTACATGGGTACTCTATAACCCAAGAATGATGTACCATCCATAAACCAATGGCTTATCTATCTTTCAATTGGCTTGTGTACCTAGTGACCTCTTTATGACCACATGCTCCCAAGCCTAAATCTATAGTAATAGGGATGGGCTAGAACTAATTTCCCCTTTATAAGTACCCATATGAAGATACATATATAAGTGCCCTAATATGATAGATCCCTAGTAAAAAACCCTATAATCATGAACCATTTTGAATACTACATCTCCAAACCCCAACTAAAACCACTGAACACTCTTATCTGGTAATAATATACAGTCATAAGAGACATAAAAACTAGAGTCAGCTGATCCACAATCCCATCCCTAAAGACCCTATCAATATCAATATAAGAATTTCTCACACTAACTTATAGATGACCACATAATATTTTAATAGTTTCCCTAAGCGATTAATATATCCAATAAATAACATCCCCTCTCATTGCTAATCAGTAAATATGCCAGATGTCTTAAAGGTTCATAATCATCTCACTAGTAATAAAATGGAAGGTTATCATCTTTGAGTGCCATATCTCTACTAATGCAATGATCAGAGGTTGATCTATCCTAATATATGGAATAGTCATAATATATCATAATCATGTCATCTCCAATACTCCAAAGTCTATTGGTCTCATTTGGTGCATCTCATGCAACACCATCAGCCACAGTAATATAGATGTTAAAACCCCTAGATCCTCCTATAAAACCTAACTTATTATACTATACAAACCATAAAACTCCATCCTAACCTTAATTTTTCTATTATATTCCCACCTTATCCACCCATCATACCCATTCCTCATCTAATTAATCATTATCATTATCTTCATCAAAATTACTACTAGCGTTATGCCCTTAATCATAATTTTTCAAAATCACTAATACATTGTGGTGATAATGAAAAACTACTATTTATTTATTTCAATTTTATAAAACTAAAAATACCCTATTATAGTTTTATAATACTAAAAATATCCCCTATGGTTTTATAAAATCACCTATCACTATTTATGATCTTACAAAACTACGGATGTCAACCTCAACATCATAGATTGCAAGTGCAAAACCAAAACTCACGAAAATACCCCCAATTATCATTTTTCACTCTTCTCTACCCCATAATAAATGTGAAATTAATTAATTAAATGTAAAAAAAATAGGATAGGGTGGAACACTTACCTCTGGTCGAGTGTATATAGACCTTTGGTTCTCCTGAACTCTCTCCCCTTGATGTGATGCACATGGAATTTGATCGATAGCTAAGTAATTTAGAACATGATTTTGATATAACCTAGGGTAATAATGAATCCATTTTTACCCCCATCTTTTATTTTAACCCCCCCATCTCTTTCTCTATACTAACACCCATTTAACTTTCCCTAACCTTTTCCTATCACTATTTTACTTTTTAATCCTTCCACCTAATTTTATTCACATTTAATCACATTATTTATAAACATTATAAATTCTTTAATCATTGATGTTATTATTAGAGGTATGGTATTCAAAATCCCCACTCCTCATCTAACATCAAGAGTCATAACTTTATTGGCCTAAGGTCTTTTTAGACTATGTAGGAAGCACTTGGACACTTTTTAGTGCCCAAAGGTAGCTTAGCCATTAGTTTCTTGACCTTTCTTATCCCCCATGATCATTAAAATTCATCCCTATTAATAATTTTGAGCTAAATTATTTTTCATAGAATCATATCAAATTCATTATCTTGATCTTTTATTGGCATGTAGCTTTCTCTTGCATGAATCCTTGATTGGGATATATCGAACACTCATGACCTTTATCATATTGACCTTCCCAGCTTGTGTCCTTGCCAGGAATATATCTTAGTCTACACATCCCTAAACATATGTCTTTGTCTCAAGATTATTTATCTTGTATGTCTAATCTACTTTCCTCTTATCTAGGCATTGGTATATGCCTAAGAATCAACCTATGAGACTTATCATTATTAGTATGGTGCATTCCCCCTCAGGACTAGTAATACACCTATAACCTTAATCATATTTACCCCCTCATATATTCACTTGGGTAAACACATCATTTATAGCTACATTATCATATAGGTCATCCCAACCCATACTCATCTTGACTATTTTCCCACCCCATGTCTTTTTTTCATGTGTCCATTCAGTCTGTTCCTCCCTGCATGCCTTCTCGAGGGGAATCATTCAACCTCATTTTTTTACTCACTCTTCATACATTGGTTATTATTTGAAATACCACTTCTCTCACTTCATCAACTCACAAATCCCTTTTAAATAGGGGCAAAATGTATACACCTAAATATACTCATCTGAATCATTCAACTAACCTTGCCAATTATCTTGACTAATTTCATTTAAATTAAATAACCCTTTTCCTAACAAAAATATAATCCTCTTTTCTAATATATATTTATCACACAATTATAACCTTTATTCACACCCCACATTATATTAATTCATTATTTATCCCATTAATATTCCATTAACCTATTAATCATACTTCATTTAATATCCACTTGCCCACTTACCAATTTTAAATTCAAAATATACTATGTACCCCCCAACCCTACCTATCCATAGCCTTTCCTAAAAACCTAATTATTCAATCCTATCTAAAACCCATAATATAATCCCCATTAATCCCTAATGAATTATAGATTTCTCTAACTCTAGAAACTTCCTCTAATCTCTCCACTCCTCTAGAACCTTCAAAAGCTAGAGGATTTTTAAATAACCATACAAAGCTCTTGGCTAGACTAATTTTAAAATACAAAAGCTCAAATATCCTTCATACTCTCTCACATTATGTCCATAATCCTTGTTTTATAACCAAAACCATTAATCCCTTTGCATCCATTTTAAGTTTATAAGCCACCTTGTCTTGTAATTCGACATCATATAATCAAATTATCTTGGAGAAGAATTTGATGATCTTGGAGGGAAGACTCAAGGAAGAAAGGTGATGGTAAGATTATTTTTATAAAATTTATATTTCTTTCGCATTCTCTCTCTTTGATGTTTTGTAGATTTTGAGTGGATTAATAGCTTATTGTGATATATTTTAAATCTATTGCTCAAATTCTACAATCATACATTGATGACCATAGTGGGAGCCCTCCTTTAGAATAACTATTGTGTGTGTGAGGTATGAAAAATATAGTTTATATGACTCATTAATAATATATTGAGATCAAAAAATTTAAAATGTTCACATTTCAAGAGAGTCATGATTCTACTCTGCAAGTAATGATTTTGCACCTATAATTTTGCATTTGATAGTCACATTTTTTACTTGACCATGAAAATTAATTATTAAAAATTATCATACATATCAACTTATTAACTCCTTTCAAAATTTCTTATAAGTAGTTATATTTTTAATTTCCATCAGTGATTTTGCTTCTGCTAGTCGTGATTTTGAGTTAAGCTATACACTAATCCTTATCTAGTTAATTAGCATTATAACTTTGGATTTTTCTTATTTATTTATCCCCTGACTAATATTATGACAATATAAGAATAAGAAAAAACTTTTACACTTCTAAAATATTAAAATATTTTATACTAAGAAAAATTGATTATTATAATTCACGATATTGATTTATATTAGCAGTTTTGGTTTTGTTAGTTGTGGTTTTTATTTGGATCTAATTTGACTTATAGACATTGTAATTTGGTGTTTTTTAACCTTATTATTTTCTACTTGACCTTGTTCTAGTTGTAGGAAAGGAAAAATTCTCTATCTAAATAAGATCATTATCTCCTAAGTCAACCTTTTTGGCATTTTATTCAACATCACTTATAGTAAGTAGTCATTTTGATTTTGAATCATGAGTTTGACATACTAAGAGATATTTTAACAATAGTTAATTAATAATTTTTTTTCATTCTATACTTGTAAATAAACTTTTTTTTCACTATTATCTTATAACTATTTTTAGTCCTTTTATATATTTTGTATATATTCTAGTTTATATAAATGCAAATTTGCCTCTAGTAAATAGTGATTTTGATCAGCAGAAGTGATTTTGAATTATTAGAAGTGATTTTAAATCATATATTTTTGTAATATACATAACTAATATCATTTAATATAATCTTTTTTAAAACTTATTATCCCTTTGTCTTACATATTTTTCATTCTGGTAAACTCATTATTATGTTTGCATATAAGTTTCAATATGCTTGTTGTTCTCTATGATTTTGACTAAAAGTTGTGATTTTGAATAAACCATAAGTGATTTTGAATATTTAACCATGTGGTAACCATCCATTAACCACTTACAAATTATTTTTTTGCTTATCTGTGATTTTGAACTATTAATTACAAATTTTCTTTTCTATAAGTGATTTTAAATATTATGATTGCGTATAAGAAATTTTGAAGAATCAAACACTAATTTTGACTTATAAGTGTTTTATCAAGGCTACCAAAAAAATTTAGAGCAATAAAAATAAGCACAATACAATAAATAAAATTTCTAACTTGTTTACTTGTAGGACCAAGATGTGGGTTTGAGATTTATATTTTTGATATATTCTAAATATCTTTGTTTGTTTAGTTTGTCTTGCACAATAAAATAAGCAATTAAATAAAAAAAAATTGAGATTGTGTATTACCCAATATGTTTTATTTTATAGGGTGTAATGTGACATGGAATTCATCCCAATGTACTTGCCTAATTTTTCAAGGTTGGTGACATGGATTTTATCACCACACATTCTATGTTCTAGTGGAGTATAAAAAGTAAGGATAGTTATCATTAGGCCAATTGGTTGACCCCATACATGTCTTTCATGAAGGGAAAGACTTAACTCTCTGACCTAATCATTATATAACACCCTATATGGATATGGGCCCCACATACCTAATGTATATTAGGTATGCCCATAGTAAGCTTATCTAACCTAGTATAGAACCTTTTGACCATAATAAGTGCTTATTGTTGGGGCTAGTATCATCCCCCATAGTGATATTCAAGTGCATATGGGGTTGAGAGTATTTTGGATATTCTATAATGGGTCACCAGCATAAAACCTCACAAATGAAGTTGTTAGATGGTTTATTTGTTAGGTTACACTATTGAATTGGTTTACTAAATAATATAGCTTTTGATTTGCTTAATTTTATGTATGTTCTAATAAACTGATACTATTTATGGGCTGAGTCAACCTTGTACCCTTTATAAACACCTATAAAATCCTTAGGATACACTCGTCCCACATGGGGATTAGCTTAAAACTATCTCCATCCTTTTTTCATCATCATCCCTTCATCCATTTAATTCTCTTAAATATTGAGAATTATATTTGCCTTGAGATTAAGCTATAGTGGTCATCCATCCTCTCTTAAAGTCCTAAAATCATCTTAATCATTACTCCATCCATTTCAAAACTATTACTTTGATTAAATATTTCCAAAGCCTATAACTCTACTATAATTCATCTAGCACATTATCATCTTGTCATCTCACCTATTCATATTAGTCTTATCCAATCATTGTCTTGTTAATATGAATATAGGCACCTATTCATCTCATCATCTAGTCCTCTTTCTAGATTAGATCTCCTTAGAGTTAACATATTGGAAATACTTGGTCATTATAGTCTAGGTCATTAGTATCAAAATCAAACTCTCATCCCATCTACTACAAACATCTTAACCATTATAGCTTAAAACCAAGACAAGTTTATTGCTCAAAAATCACATTTCTTCTCACCTTGTATAAAATTAACACCTATAACATCTATATCATCTAGTGTCATCTACCATGCTAATTAAAACTCATGCACAAGTCCTAATATTGGTACAAGGATCAAACTAGGAAGATGACATCTTAAGGACATTAAGTGAATAAATTAAGTATAATAAAGAAAACTAAAGTGGCATGCACACTCCTAGAGGAGAGGAAAGAATTAATAATGACTTATTTAATAATGATGAGATCAGATCCCAATTTGACCAATATATATATTAGAATTGAGACCAAATATTATTCCAAGTCATTGGAATGGGAAAAAAATTACCCTTACATTTATTCCTAACCTCCTACAACATTTAATCTGAGCACTATCTATATATAACACTCCTTCATGCCAACATGTTATAAACAAAGATCAAGGGAATCCTAAACTAGTAGATCATGAAAAAGAAATAGATGATGAAGAATAATTCCCTCAAAATAAACAAATTTAGGATGATAAAATAATATCTACCTTGGAGGATCATCAGGCCCAACTCACCCAACAAGTCAACTCACTAGCATCTCAAATTCACTCTAAAGCCCATAAACCCACATCACTTAGGAGAATAATTAAAAGCACTATAAACACTAACATTGATCCTCTAAAGCCAAAATTGATCTATACTAATAATAATAATCATTTGATAGACCCTTCCTTTGCCCAAGAGTGGAAAATTATGAAGGAAACTCTTCAATAGATAGATCCTTGAGCTCAATCAATGAAGTATAGATATGAAGATTTTTGTACATACCCACTAGATATGAGTATTTTATAGATACCCTTTTTTTCACTTCCAAAATTCTAAAATTTAAAAAATATAAGGGGAAAGGAGACCATTAAATTTTATGTAACATACCATGAGGTCACTTACAATGATGCTTACTTGTTCCATCTCTTTCCTAAATGTCCACAAGACTTTCTTTGGAATGGTTTATGCATTTACCTAAAGGATCCTTTACCACATTTAAATAACTAAATGATAAATTTTTAAGACACTTTTACTTTAACACTGAGCATGATATTTCTATAATCTATCTTTATAAGACTAAATAAAGGAATAGAGAGAGTCTTTTATCTTTCTTATAGTGATGGATAAGTCTAGCTAGTCATTTCTGATGTACCATCCCTGAGAAAGAATTGCTTAAAATATTCATTGACAATATTAATATAGAACTAAAATTACAATGTGCCAATTCATTCAATGAAATTATAGAATAGGGTATCCAAATTTAAAAATCACTTATTGAAAGGGGGACTATCAAGTTGTATACCCAAAATGAACAAAATCAAAATCAATATAATACTTCTTCGAGTTAACCCTAAATCTTTAATAAAAATAAAAATGTGGTTGGGTATGGAGTTATTATTTCTAAACATGTAAAAATAGTGCAAATAAGTTCCCTTACTACAAAAAATTAAAATATATCTAGCATTATTGTACCAAAAGGGAAGCCAAGGACTAGAATGGGAAAATGTCATCTTAAAAGTTTTGGTGTGCTATTTGAGATGGTCTTAAAGAAATTAATTGTTGCTAATATGATATCTCTCCCAAAAATTAGAACTTTGGATGATAATAAGCCACATCCTGACTGGTATCATGAATATGCATTTGTTTCATTATCATCATGTTAAATGAAATGATATTGAAATTTGTATGTAGTTACGACATTTCATCCAAGATTTGATAGAAAAAGGAGAGATTGAATTTGAAGGTGAAAGCCATTCAAGCTAGTCTAAAAACAAACAATTATAAATATATCAAGATCCCCTACTGAAGCATGATCAAAATTAGAACAAAACACGAAGGGATCAAGGTCAATCCTCTATTTCTAATAAAATTGATTACCATACCATCCCATATCACCACATCAATACCATTAAGATGAAAATCCCCCAAGAGCTCCCAAATTCACCTTGTCCTATCATTAAGATTAATAGGGCCACTTCATATTATGTAGTTACCCCAAGACATGGTAAAATAATAGGTCTTGGAATAGCTCCTAAAGACTCACCCTCCTCATCTCAGAAAATCACTATCCCTAAGAAATTTCCACATACTCCCAATAAACCATATGTAATTATTCAATAATTAGAGAGGACTCCTACTCTAATTTCTATCATGGATCTTGTCAAGACTTCTTTTATTCATTAAGAAATAATAAATCATATCCTACATGATTTATAAGTTCCTAAAGATATTGATACTAATCAATTTCAAGGTTTGGTGGTTCATTTATCTCCATCACAATAAATCACATTTAGTGCCTAAGATATGCCACCAATAGACCCTCATCATAACTACCCCTATTCCTAGAAATATCCCTTACCAACCATAATATCACATGGGTTATTATAGATGGAAGGTCCACTTCAAACTTGTGTAACATTGAGTTTATCAAGAAACTAGGATATTCAAAATCATCTCTAGGACCTACTTTGATCATGATAATGGATTATAATGATAATGAACAACTGTCGATAGGAATGATATACCTTCCTATAGCATTAGGACATGTAGTTGATCAGACATTGATTCATGTAGTCTATGTTTTTTTTTCTATATTACATGATTTTTGGATGCTTATAGATCCATGAGATGAGACTGATACTTTCTACTCTTCATCAATGCCTTAAATTCCCACATTCAAGCATAAAGGTCACCATCTCAGGTGAAATTTAACAATTTCATAGTTATCACATGGAAGGATCAAACTATGATCTTTCTTATCTAATAACTCAAAACTCATCTTATGATTCAGAGCTATGAAATACATACATCCTGACATCTTATCAACTTCTTCATCTGAGTCATCAAAGACTACCCATCTAAAAATCATCTCTAAGGGATGTGGAGAATATGTATATAAAACACTTTGCATAAGGTATCTTCCATTATCCCCATGTAGCTATGGCTCCCCTACTATGTGAAAAGATAAATCTATTATTTATCAATTTGGGCCAACTACCTTCACCAGCTCAAGAATTTTATTGGAAGAATATTTTGATGAGCTTGATTATTCTTGGATAATTCATGAAGATGTGGCCTTTGTTTTCAAAATAAAGAGTATCTCAAACTAAATAAAATGCTTCAAAATATGAATTATAGGGGTCAAGGACTATGTGAAGAAGAACAATGGATTTTGGAACCTATCAATATTTGAGGACATCTAAGATGACTTGGATTAGGACACAAACCACTAGGAATCAACCTCAACACTATCCTCATGGACTCTTCTTTGATTCTCAAAGAGTCAATATCTGACAAAGAAGTTGAGATAGGTTCTATATATATCCTCTATAAAGATATTGATGCCAAAAGCCTATTCTTGATGTATCCATTTTCACCATTAATATTTATGTTTACTACCTTGAGTTGATCAACTAGGATCAGCATAAATAACCATCCTTTGAAATATTACAAAGTGGTGAAGCCATCATTAAATATATGGGAGCCCAAAGTTTTATACTATCAGGGGATCATAAAAAAATATTCATTATTAGTTTAAATGATTCAACCTATTTTAGAGAGAAAATTAAATCCTTTAATCAAATAGAAGAAGAAGAATATGGTGAAACTAGTCCCTCTTCAATCATAAAATACATTCAGTTAAACCTTGATGATCAAAAATTATATCAAGAGTTATGTGCATAATTTCTAGTTAAATTCACTCTAGGTGAAGAAATACCACCATTCCCAACATATATACTAGATCAATCACATTATTTAATTGATTAAGTCATAGAAGGAAATATTGGAATTAAATAAAATGCTAGAATAGTCAAACTGGGTCAATTATTACACATGAATAATGGAAAATTCTTACTAAGCTTCTCAAATAATTTATAGATATATTCGCATGGAGCTTGTAGACGTGGCTAGATTATAACCCACTTTAGTGGTACATCACCTAGTAGTGCATACTAATGTTAAACTAATAAAATATAATCTTCAAAAAATGCATTCTAAAGTGGTGTTATTGGTCAAATAATAATTATATAAATTCTTAGAAGTATATTTCATTCGGCCAATTGACTATTTTGAATGGATTTATAATATTATTCTGGTTGTAAAGCCATAAAGAGGGATACACATCTACACTAAATTCTGAGATATCAATAAGGCATGTCCAAATGATGACTTTCTTTTCCTAATATTGACATGATTATGGATTCTACAGTAGGATATGAAATTCTCTCCCTCATGGATGGATTTTCAAGATACAACCAAATTGAAATTGCTCTAGAAGATCAACATAAAATTACCTTCTTCACTCCAAGGGGGTCCTTTTGATATAAAGTAATGCCCTTTGGATTAAATAATATAGGAGCTACCTAACAAAGAGCCATGACAATTATTTTCCATGACATGATGCATGATATCATACAAGACTATGTGGATGATATCTTAGGAAAGTCCAAAATAAGAACAACACATCTAGTGGTCTTATGGAGAATCTTTGAGAGACTTAAAGAATATAAAGTCTGATTAAATCCTAGTAAATGTGTGTTTGGTTTTACTTAAGGAAAACTTTTGGGTTTTATATTATCCATGTGAGGAATTGAAGTAGATCCTTCTAAAGTTAAATCCATTATTGAAATGCCTCCACCCAAAAACCTAAAGCAGTTACATAGCCTTCAAAGAAAGTTACAAACCATTCATCAATTTATTTATCAATTTGTAGATAAATTCCATCCATTCACTCATCTATTAAAAATAGGAATTCACTTTTACTAGAATCTAGAATGCCAAATAACAATTAACAAATTAAAGAAACATCTATTGAAACCCTAGTTCTTTCACCATAAATATCAGGAAGGTCATTATTATTATATATATCTACTACACCATGTGTCATAAGGGATATTTTACTATAACATAATGATAAAGTAAAAGAATGAGACATATACCATTTAATTATAACACTCATATAATATGAGCTTAATTATACTCATATTGATAAATCATGCCTTGTCATTATCTTTGCTTCACAAAAGCTTAGACATTATATGTTAAATAACCAAGTAAATCTTATCACCAAAGTTTATCCACTCAAATATATGTTATCAAAATTTGATTTAAATAGAAGGATGGATAAATGGATTATGATTTTAAGTGAATTTGAAATCAAATATGTGAATCAAAAATCCATAAAAGGGAAAACTATCATGGATCAACTAGCAGTAACATGTGTAGCAGATACAAAACCATTAACAATAACCTTCCTAGATGAATCCATCTTAACAACTGAAGAATCACCAATATGGAAAATTTATTTTGATAGATCCTTTACCATGCATGGGTGAGGAGATGGTATCCTTTTGGTGACACCACAATAAGACTTTATCCCCAAGGTTTTTTGAATATCTTTCCCATGCACTAAAAATATCACTGAATATGAAGCATTAATTACAGGACTATAAATTACCATCCAATGGAATATTTAAAAACTTTAAGTTCTAGGTGATTCTTAGTTGATTATTAAAAAGGTCAATGAGGAATTTCAAACTAAATATGAGAATTTAATTTTGTACAAATAAATGGTCGATCAATTCAAGAATAATTTTAAGTCCATAACCTTTGAATAAGCACCAATAAGATGTAACAAATCAGTAGATGCAATGGCCACTATTGGGTCTTTAATAGAACTCCTAGAAGATGTCATTGAAGGAAACTTTTTGGTTGAATAATTACTATTACCTTCACATCAAGCTTTGAAACACTATCAGATATTTTCAATCCATGATCCCAGTTGGCTATGGTATCATTATATTTAAACTTAACTCCATGACAACACCCTCCCAATAGATCTTAACCACCATCATTACAAATCCTTCCTCCAATGCACCTACCATTACATTATCCTTGGCAACACACTCTATTAGTGGGGCTATGATGATACCCTATTTAGATACTTGAACTCAAAGGAGGCTCTTATAGTAATCAAGGAAGTCCTTGATGGTATTTGTGTAGGGCATGTTGACCCTTTTTATACATAACTAGTTTGTGTTTCCTCTTCAGTTGGTTTTCATTTTTCTTTACTCATTTTCTATGTTTGGGCCTTTATTTTTTTGGTCTTTCCTTGTTCTAATTTCCCTTCATTGTTTCTTTCCTTCTAGTCTTTTCCTTTAGACAAGAGTCTATAGTTTTCTTGCAGAATTCTGAGTTTTTTTTCCCTTCATCCTTTTGTTTCCCATGTTGTTTTTCACTTTTCTTTGTTTTGCCTTATCCAAAAAAAAAATCTTATCCTTGAAGTGCCCTTCAAAAAAATTCCAAAGGGCCACTTCCCTTCGAAGTGCCCTTCAGAATTTTTTGAAGGCACTTCACTTGCCTTGTTTTCCCCTAAGTGTCCCTTCAAAAAAAATTTGAAGGGCACTTTTTTGTCCAAGTGACCCTTTAGAAAAAATTTGAAGGGCACTTTTTTGTCTAAGTGTCCCTTCAGAACTTTTCTAAAGGGTACTTTTTGCCCAAGTGTCCCTTCAAAACTTTTCTAAAGGACACTTTTACCTTAGTCTTTTCCCGAATGCCCCTTCGGAATTTTTTTGAAGAGACATTTTTTGTCCCAAGTGCTCTTCAAGAATTCTCTCGAAGGGTCACTTTTTGGCCCATTCTTCCAAGTTAACCTTCAAATTTTTTACAAAGGGATTTTTCCCCAAAGGTTGCCCTTCCAAAAAAATTTGAACGGCCATTTCCTTTGGAAATGCCCTTCAAAATTTTCTGAAGGGGCCTTTTGTCCCTTCTCAGGTGTCCTTCAAAGCTTTTTCAAAGGACACTTTCCTACAGGTGTCCTTTGGGAAAACTTCCCAAAGGAACATGTTGTCCTTGACCATGCCAAAAAATCTTGATATAAAAATTCCTAAAGGAATTCCTTCAAACTTTTATCTGAAGGAATTACTTCAAGAAAATCATCAAACTATTACCTGAACAATCAACCCAACTGGATTGCCCATGACGTGCTACAAGTGGTCAAGTTTAAAGTGGACAAATAGCCATTGGTTCAATGCACGATATGCCATAGGACATCAAAATTAAAGCAACAAACTATTTTTTGGGTCAATGCATGACATGATGTAGGACGTCAAGTTTAAAGTAGACAACTAGTAGTTGGGGCCATAGTTCATGACGTGCCAAAAGATGTAAATATAAATCAGGTTTCCCAACATGATTGGGTTATGAATTTTATAGGTAGAAGAGCTTGGAAAACTTGAAAGGATCTTGGTAGTGCAAATTGGGTTTCCCAAGGTGCTTTTTTTATAAATTTTTATAAGTAAAGTGGGCAAGAAAACCCAAATGGGTCCACATGTGCACATCGGGTTTAAGCAAGTACTTTGCTTATAAATTGTATAAGTAAAGTAATTCAAAAAAACCAAAAGGATCTAGATAAAATCAAATCATATTTTTATAACTTCTTAGCTTATAAGCTTGATCCAATGGTAGATTAATGGCATAAAACCATGATTTGAGTCATTCCTTAAGGACAAATCAAAAGGGAAGGACAAAACCAAACTAAATGAAAGTGACATTTTCCATGCCATTACACAAATTAACAAGCCATGGAGAAGTGATTGGGTAAAAAAAAAGTTTTCAAACAGTCATTGGGAAGCATCTTCAGAGGGGCAATCCCATGGCATTCAAGAAGGTGGCATGGATCAATTAGAGTGCCCTAATAAGCATCATTGGCAAAAACTTAGTTACAACTGAGGATAATGACTTCTAAAAGATTTTATTCCTCTCTTTGGTGTAAAGGACCTCCCTCCTCTCTCTCTCTTTGCTATAAATAAGACACTTGGGCTATACACAGATAGTACAATGAAGCCCTGCTAGAATGTTTTGCCATTTTCTTGCCTTTGAGTAAAGAAGCATAAGTCTATTTTTTCTAAGTTTTGGACATTTGCCTAGGCATGTAAGAGACACAAAGTGACAAAAAGTGATGTTTTATCCTTATATTCTCTATCCTTCATGCTTTTGAGCAAAGAGTTACTCCAACAGGTCATGTAGAGTACATTTTAGTTGTATGAGATTTTGCATGTGTAAGCCTTTTTTGGACTATACAGGTTGTTTTTCTAGTTACTTACCTTATGTGATCTCATTCATTTTGTCTCTACATTAAAATATTTATGTTAGAATCTTATAGAGATTAAATAATAGGCATGTATTTTGTTTTATTGTGCAAAATTATAGGGCATACATGTGGATAATAACTTTTGGTGTTTCACCATTTTAGACTAGGCTTTTTATTTATGCAAATTTTTGACCCTTTTATCCAAACAAGCTGGTTCAACATATTTTATTGCACAAAATCTAATACAGGGAGCTATCCCTTTCAACCTAAAGGTTCATTTCCACTTATAGGCACACCCACAAGCTTGGAAATGTCCCAACATTTCCCAAATATGGAGGAGGCCTAAACAGCCCTCTTTTAGGGTACAATATTTGGAGACAATAGTTTTGACATGCCTAGTGGGACCAAATTCTTTGTTATTTTCATGTCAAGGTGAATGCTAGTGTTGACAATTATCATTTATATTCTAAAATACAAGATTTGATGACTCCAAAGGGTGAGAATCCCTGGTTCTAGACCAAATTTCCCATAGTTTACTTCATGGTCCTCACTAGGTCATCTAGGATATTTGACCAAGAACCTCTAGCTGAAGTTCTTTTTCAAGAATAGCATCCTAAACCATTCCTAGCACTTAGAGAGCCTAGGTAGGGTGGTTTTGGAGAGGAAAAATAAGAGGTTGAGGAAGTTGAAGAAACTAAAAAGTAAACAATCAAGAAGACATGGATAAGCATCAACCCTTCCCTAATTTTAATACCCAAAACCCAATAGAACTTATTTCATATGACCCCATCCCTCTGAATGCTACTAAAAGTCTTCCTAGTTTCAATGGAGAGGGTCCTATTACCCCATCTGAACATATTAGAGACATCTCTAATATTTTCAATTTCCATAATGTTACTAGGGCCAACATAGCCATTAGGTTGCTTGTTATGTCTTTAAAAGGCAAAGCACTTGACTAGTATATAATGTTGGAAGGGGGCTACATTACAAGTTGGGATGGCTTTAGAGATCTATTGGTGATAAGATTTGAAAATAAGAGTGATCATGCTTTCCTAATACATCAATTGAATGTAATAAGAAGAGGTATAAATGAATCCATGGGAGATTTCAATGAGAGATTTCAAAGAACATCGTATAGGCTACCACCAATCATGCGACCTCCTCCTAGATTTGTGTTCCCAACATACCTCAAAGGGATTGGTACTGATGTTGCTATTATGTTGCAATCAATGGGAGGATTCACTCTTCTAGGTGTATATTAGCTAGTAATTGAGGCTGATAATAGCTTAATTCAGGCTAGAAAACTTCCTCCAAGAGTTTCCATGCCTTTTTTGTCCCATAAGTTAGTTGAAGCTCCAAGAATGTCACAAGTTCCTAATGCCAATTTGAAGCCAAGAGCCTTTACCAAGAAGGCGGATAATGTTGTGGACAAGGATGAAGAAATCAGATGATTGAGATCTCAGCTCAAGCAAGCTCAATATCAAGCAAGTGCTCCTCCTAATGCACAACACTGTCCTCAACAAGGATATAGAGATCCATCCCA
Organism: Torreya grandis; assembly: GCA_037957365.1. Taxonomy (NCBI): domain Eukaryota; kingdom Viridiplantae; phylum Streptophyta; class Pinopsida; order Cupressales; family Taxaceae; genus Torreya; species Torreya grandis. The sequence goes on from JARHVA010001823.1 coordinate 3,004,971, forward strand.
ATACAATTATTAAGGGAGAGTAAAAAATAAACAAGGTTACAATAGGCATCTCAATGCATATAATCTAAATTATACTCCTCTAGTAAAGGTTGTTGTTTCAGTACATGCAAATCTAGTGCAAGGAGAGGATCATTTCGACCAATGGGGGAAGCCTCAAGGTCAATTTATACATGATGATAGAGTAACCAGCCATGCTTTGACAACATAAGAGGAAACTACTCCCTACATGATAGCAGAAGAAGCATGTCCTAACCAAAGGGATACTCATGGAGAAGGTAGCAGCCCAAGTGTGGAAATGATGAATTTCTTAGCAAAAGATGATTTTGTGTTGACTCAAGGCATGTCATTGCAACCAATATAAGATATAAGAAGGGAACATTGGGAGAAGGCCAAGAACCATGGGTAGCTCCAACTGATGCCTTTTCAAGGCCACCAAGTGTCAATCAAAGTGTTGCACCTACTAAAAGTCATATTCCCCAATAAAATTAGAATGCAAGTGGGGTTGCCAAGATTTTAATGCAATAGGGTCAAGCTTCCTCCTTACCATAAAAAATACTAGAGAAGGTGAATGTTCCCTCTCTAAACATTGTTGATTCATTGAATAGCACCAAGGCAAGTATATCCCTTTGGGAAGTCTTACATATACCCAATCAAAAAGAGCTTTTGCAAGAGCAGCTAGTAAGCATTCATGTGACTCCTCAAGTTTCAAAGAACAATGGTGTGGCTCTCACAAATTCTCCAAATCATCTTATGGAGCCCTCAACTAAGGCTAAAAATCCTCCACCTTTCTACCTCACACTCATTATGGGAGATAAGTTGGTCCACAATTGTATTGTGGATAGTGGAGCAAGCACTACCATCATGCCTAAAGTATTAGTTGATAAGCTAGGTTTTAACTATGAGCCACATAGCAAGGGTGTGTTATAGTTGGATGGGAATCCAACCAAGATGGTAAGACTGGTCAAAGGTCTGAAAGTATTTATACATGGTTGCCCAAGCTTCCCTATCATGTAAGACATTATGGTGGTGGACCTTCCAGCAAACTTTGTTATATGTATTTCAAGGGACTTCATAGCCAAGATAGGAGGATACCTTTATGTTGATTGGTATTTTCTAGGTTTTAGTATAAGGTATGGGACCAAGGTAACTATAAGGACTTAGCCCTTAACAAGGTTCCACATTGAGCCATACTTGGAGACAATGTCAAATCAGAATTATCTAATCAAAAAGGAAGAGGAAATGGTCATGGATGGTGAGACATCTTCCTCTCTTGAAGGTAATTTTGATCATTATCTTGTTAAGTGTAGTACTAAAACACATGGCCTTGATCCTTACACTTTCATTAAGGATACTTATTTGGGAGTTTATTGTATGCATGAAAAGAACATTCCAATTCCTTCACTCACCAATGAGGATCATGAACTTGATGGCATGTGGTAAATGTTCTTAGATGATTCAAGGATTAAAGTAGGTGAAAGAGATGGAATAATGTTATATTCTCCATCAAGTAATCATTACTACTCTTCTTATAGGTTTCACTTCAGCTACACTTGCAACGTGGCAGAATATGAAGCCCTAGTTCATGGTCTTCAATGGGCAAAGAGGAGAGGAATCAAGAATTTGAAATTATATGGAGATAGTGAGTTGGTAACTCATCAAGTAATCAGTCAAGATACATCCAAGAACCTCTTGATTTATTCCTACAAGTATAGGGTATGGGATCTACTTGAAGACTTTGAAGCCTTCAACATATAGCCCATACCAAGAGACTTGAACAAACATGTTGATAGATTAGCTACAATAGGAGCACATTTTGACTCAACTATTGATGTATGAAAGGAGAAGGATCAATCTCATATCAAGATCATTGTGAGACATTTCATTATGGATAATTATGTGTCATGGAAAGTGTTTGAAAGTGATGAACACATTGCACACTTCTTGCAAAATGAGGCAAGCTTCTCCTCAAGAAATCAAAAGAGGTTACATGATCATTATGAAGAGAAAATTATACAACTAAAGACAAATAAAATACTCAAGGGGTTGATTACCTTGGAGGTATCTTCAATGAGGATGATCAAAATAAAAATCAAAGAATGAGCATGTCAACAAAGGAGGAAAACTATGAGAGAGTTTTGATTTTTAAAGGCAAACTTTTCAAGATTGGCAAGGTATGTTCTCAGCTAGAAAGGCAAGCTTATATTACATTATGTAAAGAGTTTCATGACATATTTGCTTGGGAGTACAAGGACTTGAAATGGTTTGATCCAAGTCTATCCCATCACACCATCGAGTTGGATCCTAGAGCTAAACCGGTAAGACAAAAAGAAAGGCCTATCAATCCTAAGATAGAAGAACTCATGAAGAAAGAGTTGACCAAGTTAATTGAGTCTAGGATTATCTTTCTTATCAAGCACTCAACTTGGGTAGCCAACCTTGTGCTGATTTGAAATAAGAATGGATAAATCAGATTTTGTGTGGATTTTCATGATCTAAATAGAGTGTCTCTCAAGGATCATTAGCCACTCTCTTCCATAGAACAAATTCTACAAGTTGTTTCAGGTTCTCAATGTTTCTCACTTCTTGATGGTTATTCAGGTTATAATCAAATATTGGTAAATGAAGAGGATCAATTCAAGATATCCTTCACCACCAAGTGGGGGACCTTTTCCTATAAGAAGATGCCATTTGGTTTATCCAATGTTAGAGCTACATTTCAAAGGGTAATGGACATAGCTTTCAAATGTTTAATCAATAAGTTTTTACTTGTTTACCTTGATGATATAGGCATTTTTTCAAAGGATTTTGTTGATCATATGGGACATCTAAGGCAAGTGTTTGAGAAATGTATGGAGTATGGCATATCCCTCAATCCAAAGAAGTGCATCTTTATTTTCCTTGAAGGTAAGCTTTTAGGTCATGTTATTTCAAAAGAAGGTTTATATATTGACCCCGAAAGGATTGAATATATTCTAGGCTTGTACTTACCTCAACACAAGAAGGGGCTACAAAGCTTCTTGGGGAAAATAAACTTTGTAAGGAGGCTTATCCCAAAATTTACAACTGTGGTAAAGCCTATCACAGCTATGCTATAAAATAACCAAGTGTTTACTTAGACAAAGGAAGGTAAGATCAATTTTGAAGTAATCAAGCAATAAATTGTAGAATCTACTACTCTCTTAAATCTGAATTTTGCTAAAGATTTCATACTCTATACCTTTTTTAACCTTGACACAATCTCAGTTATACTTATGCAAAATAATGATGAAGATGTTGAGCAACCAATTACTTTCTTCAACCAAGGATTAGAGGACTATGAAGTAAGATATTATTTTGTGGAGAAACAAGCCCTAACCATCATTAGAGGATTGAAAGAATTTAGGAATATGGTTTCTAACAACAAGATTCATGTCATGGTTTCCCATCCTAGCACCAAGGAGTTCCTCGTAAGCAAGGATCTTAATGAAAAGAGAGTTGAATGGATCCCAAAAGTGATAGAATATAACATCAACATTAAGGTAACCAACTTGGTAAGAGGAAGAGGTTTGTGTGAACATTTAACATCTGATTTTCAAGAGCCAAAGGAGCAAGCTTTGGTCAATCAAGTTCAAACCAGCCAGCTGATCAAATGCAAAATCAAAGTTAGACACAAGACATCATTGGTTTTCTTAAAAATGGTGAGTGTCCCAATGGTTGAAAAAATCTCAAAGGAGGTATTTTAGGCTACAAACAATTCCTTATTATCTTTTAGACGGCATTCTCTTTAAAAAGGATGTGAATAATGTATTGCTAAGATGCATTAACAATGATCTATTTGATATGTTGCTGGAAAAGTTCCATAATGATGCAGATGAGGGTCATGTCTCTCCTAGAATAATAGTTGCAAAGATAATGAGGGTTGGTTACTATTGGCCTAGTCTTTTTAAGGACTGTTATCATTGGGCTAAGGTTTATCCTCAATGTGCTTTCTTTTTTGTCAAGTAAAATCTTGCAGCTCTTCCATTGAATCCTATCCAAGTGGACCAGCCTTTAATGCAATGGGGCCTTGACTTCATTGGCATGATCAACCCTCCATCAAGTGCTATACACAAATGAATATTGACTACTATAGACTCTTCACAAATTGGATAGAGGTTAGGTTATTGCATTGAAGGAGGCAAATGAAAATTCTATCTTAGAGTTCTCTAACAGCATTGTAACAAGGTTTGGAGTTCCTCATGTCATCATCTCAGATAATGCACTTGTTTTCATAGGTGCTAAAACTTTTGAGTGGGTAGTAAAGTGTGGAATTCGTTTGAGTACCTCAACCAACTACTAACCTCAAGGTAATGGATGGGTTGAGTCTACCAACAAGAACCTCATCAATATCATCAAGAGGACATTGGGAACCAATCAAAGAGCATGACATAGCAAGTTAAAGATAGCCTTATGGGTAGATAGAATCACTCCCAAGAAGTCAATTGGTAATTCTCCCTTTGTACTTGTCTATGGGAGAGAAACTAGGCTGTCCATATCATAAGAGCTCCCTACCTTGGAACTTGCACAACAACTGGAATTACCTAAAAACACTCCCATGGAGGTCAAATTGATAGAATTAATGCAGCTACAGGAGGCAAGAGATGATGTACACAAAGCTTTGGAACACCATCAAGTTCTCATGAATAAATCCTTTGAAAAAAGGACAAGGGTAAGAGTGTTCAATCAAGGTGACTTAGTGTTGAAATGGGATCAGGATAGAGTAAAACTAGGAAGACATAAAAATTTTGATACTTTGTGGAGTGGTCCTTACATCATCATCAAGTGCAAGTAAATAAACTCCTTTCAGCTGTCCAAGATGGATGAAGAAGAGCTACCTATTTTAGTGAATGGGATCCACTCGAATTCTTGCTTCTAGAACTTGTTGGCCATGTCTTGTAAATACTTGTTTTTGTGTGTTTCCTTTATTGTATTTTTTCCCTAAGTGCTTTGTAACACAAGTGTCTCCCTTTCAAGTGTTTTCCTTTCTTATGTTTGTTTTGTTATTTTTTTCCTATATTTTCTCTCAACCATGGGCTTGTTCTTTTTGGCTTTTATTTGCCTTGCATGACTCCATGCCCAATGGAAGGATGTAGGCAATTGGTCTTGAACATAGCAAGCATGTCTCCCCTGGAAATCACCAGAATGTTGACCCTTTTTTAACATAACTAGTTTATGTTTCCTCTTCCGCTAGTATTTGATTTTCCTTGCTCATTTTTTGTGTTTAGGCCTTTATTGTTTTGGTCTTTCCTTATTCTACTTTCCCTTCATTATTTTCTTTCCTCCTAGTCTTTTCCTTCAGACAAGATTCTATAGTTCTCCTATAGAGTTTGTAGTTTTTTCCCCTTCATCCTTGTTTTTTTTCCTTATTTTTCCCTTTGCTTTATTTTGCCTTAGCCCTTTTTTTGTCTTATCCCCGAAGTGCCCTTCCAAAAAATTTTGAAGGGCCACTTCCCTTCGAAGTGCCCTTCAAAATTTTCTAAAGTCACTTCACTTGCCTTGTTTTCCCCCAAGTGTCGCTTTAGAATTTTTTTAAAGGGCACTTTTTTGTCTAAGTGACCCTTCAAAAAAAAATTGAAGGGCAATTTTCATCTAAGTGTCCTCTTAGAACTTTTTGAAATGGAAATTTATGCCCAAGTGTCCCTTAAAAAATTTTGTGAAGGGCACTTTTGCCAGAGTCTTTTCCCGAATGCCCCTTCAAAAAAAAATTGAAGGGACATTTTTTGTCCAAGTACCCTTCAAGAATTTTGTTGAAGGGTCACTTTTTGGGCCATTATTCCAAGTTACCCTTTGAATTTTTTCTAAAGGGATTTTTCCCCAAAGGTTACCCTTCAAAAAAGTTCTAAAGGGTCATTTCCTTTCAAAATGCCATTTAGAATTTTTTGAAGGGGCCTTTTGTCCCTTCTTGGGTGTCCTTCAGAACTTTTTCAAAGGATACTTTCCTACAGGTGTCCTTCAAAAAAAGTTCCCAAAGGAACATGTTATCCTTGACCATGCCAAAAAAGCCCAAAATCAAAATTCTTGAAGGAATTCCTTCAGACTTTTATCCAAAGAAATTACTTCAAGAAAATTGTTAAACCATTGCCCAAACAATAAATCCGATTGGATTGCCCATGATGTGCCACAAGTCATGAAGTTTAAAGTGGAAAACTAGCCATTGGGTCAATGCATGACATGTCATAGGATGTCAAAATTAAAGCAATAAACTAGTCATTGGGTCAATGCATGACATGTCATAGGATGTCAAGTTTAAAGTGGACAACTAGCCATTGGGACCATGGTTCATGACATGTTTAAAGATGTCAATACAAATCAGGTTTCCCAACATATTTGAATTATGAAATTATAGGTAGAAGAGCTTGGAAAACCCAAAAGAGTCTTGGTATTTTAAACTAGGTTTCTTAAGGTGCTTTGCTTATAAAGTTTTATAAGTAAAGTAGGTAAGAAAACTCGAATGGGTCTGTAGGTGCAAATGGGGTTTAAGCAAGTGTTTTGTTTATAAAATTTATAAGTGAAGTCATTCAAAAAACCCAAAAGGGTCTAGATAGAAGCAAATCATATTTTTATAACTACTTAGCTTATAAGCTTGATCCACTGGTAGATCAATGGTGGAACCATGATTCGAATCATTATTTGAGGACCAATCAAAAGGGAAGGACAAAGCCAAATTGAATGAAAGCAAACTTTTCCATGACATTGTATAAATTAATAAGCCAAGGAGAATTGGTTGGGTGTAAAAAGAGATTTATAATAGCCATTAGGAAGCATCTTCAGAGGGGCAAGCCCATGGCATTCAAGAAGGTGACACAAATCAATTAGAGTGCCCTAATAAGCAACATTCACAAAAATTAGTTCTAATTGAGGACAATGACTTCAAACAGATTTGATTCCTCTCTTTGGCATAAAGTACCTCCTTCCTCTTTCTCTCTTTGCTATAAATAATAATCTTGGGCTATTTTTATTATATACATAGATAGTATGGTGAAGCCCTACTGGAATGTTTTGCCATTTTCTTGCCTTTGAGCAAAGAAGCATAAGTCTATTTTATTTCAAAGTTTTGGACATTTGCCTGGACATGCAAGAGACATAGAGTGACATCAAGTGATGTTTTATCCTTCTATTCTCTATCCTTCATGATTTTGAGCAAAGAGTTGATCCAACAAGTCATGTAAAGTGTATTCAAGCTGTATGAGATTTTGTATATGTGTAACCATTTTCTATACTATACAGGTTGTTTTTCTAGTTACTTACCTTGTGTGATCTCATTCATTTTGTCTCTACATTGAAATATTTATGTTGGAATCTTCTATATCTTGAATAATAGGCTTGTATTTTATTGTATTGTGCAAAATTATAGGGCATACATGTGGATAATAACTTTTGGTGTATCACCATTTTAGACTAGGCTTTTCATTTGTGCAAATTTTTTAACCTTTTCATCTAAACAAGTTGGTTCAATAGATTTTATTACACAAAAGCTAATACAGGGAGCTATCCCTTTCAACATAGAGGTTCATTTCCACTTATAGGCACACCCACAGGCTTGGAAATGTCCCAACATTATCCAAATCTGAAAGAGGCTTGAATAGCCCTCTTCTAAGGTGCAAGATTTGGAGACAACAGGGCATGTCAGTGAAATGGCCCTAGCCAAAAATTTACCTAGATTGGATACTATTGACCTACCATGGAACATGATGCTTGTTAAATCATGAAAAAAAAATGTGTAACATGTCAAAAAAATATAAATCTTATACATGTCCCAACTCAATAACTACAGCCCATCATGAGCCCCTAGCCTTTATCACTATGGGGATTAGATCTCATCGATAAAATTAATCATACTTTATTAGATGGTCAAAAATTTATTATTACAATTATGGGGTATTTTTAAAAATGGGTGGAAGCCATGCCACTCATATATACTATAGGACTTCAGATATTCAAATTTATTTTGAACTAGATTATTTGTTGTTTTTAAATTCCTTCTAAAATAATATTTGATAAAGGTAAGTCTTTCAAAAATTAGGAAGTAGAAGACTTGTGTAATAAGTATCATATTGAGAAACATTTTTCAACACCCTATTACCCCCAAGGCAATAGACAAGTAGAAGATACAAATAAAAAACTCATAAAAATCCTTTAAAAGACTGTTAATGATGTTGGGAGGAATTGGCATCTGCAACTATATCCTACATTATGGTTGTATAGAAATAATATTTGAACTGCAACTGGGGCCACTCCATATTCTTTAGTATATGAAACTGAATCCATTTTACTAGTTTAGGTTAAACTCCCCTCATTGTGCATATCATTATGGGGTAATCACTGACAATGCATATAGAACTAAGTGGCTACAAGAATTAGAATTACTAGATGAAAAATGTCAGAATTCTCTTGACCACCTTAGAGCATATAAAAATAAGTTAAAATTCCAATATCATAAGAAAATCCAATCTCAATAATTTTAAAGTGGTGACCTAGTACTCAAATAAAATCAAAATAACACCAATGTTGATCAAAAAAAGAAATAAAAATTTGAGCTCGATTGGCTTGGGCCTTACATCATTGTTGCCAAATTCAGATCTACAGCATACAAGTTGGCCACTTTTGAAGGGGATGAATTTGATAAGATGATTAATATTGTGCATCTTAAATTGGTTTATACCTAAAAGGCATGAAATATTATATTATCTATCTACAAGAACTATGTTCCCAATCCTCACCTATACTTGGGGGCTTTCCTATCCGTAATTATTTATCTCTTAATGTTTCATATGTTCCATCTCATCCACTCATCTTCCACATGACCTTGATCCCAATGGTATGTATGAAATTTATATATGATTCAAAAATAAAGAGGTGCGATTATTAAATTTAGGGAAGATTACTGCTATAAAAAGTGTGGAAGAAATTGTTGAAGAGTCATCTGGATAATCCACTCATTTCCTATAGAACCAATAATTAATCCTCATATCTAAATTCAAATAAGATCAATTATTTATGATGGATTTTCTTTGTATCAGCCTCAATATCAACTCTCATCCTTCATCCCCATTTATTACTATAACATCCCCACTAGGATCAACTAATAAATACATGATTTTCTTAAATTTAAACAATGTATTCTTGCATTAGATTACACCATGAGAATAAAATTAATGATCTAGATAAAATATTTTAAGTATGCCAACTATAAATTAAATATGTGACAACTATATATCACTAATCACTATCATTATATAAAACACATCATAATTGAATATAGAAAGTAATTACAGATATCTAGCCATAACTAGTATAAACATACAATTACTATTGTCAATGCACAATAAGTAAATAGTTAAATATCATCAAGGATAAATTTTTAGTAATAATAAATATAATATAATGTATAATATACAAGATACAAGGCTCCACAGAGCATGATTTCCCTAAACTTTAGTATCTATGGCAATCTCAATTGGCATCTCCAAAGAAGTATTATTGTGGAGAGGGAAAGCATCATTAGAGTGATTTTCCACACTAACTAAGAACCATCAATCCCCTGTATAATCCCCCATTAGGTATGTCCCTCCCTTAACGGATGACTAGATAGTGATAGTGTGATAATCCAAAGAGACAAGCTAGTGCATATGTGTTGTATGATTTTTAAAAACATGCAGTGTACCATAAAGAAATTCATTCTAACATGATATTGCACAAACATGTAAATCATACATATGAAATTACAATGTCTAACTAACATTACTTTGGCCAAAGTTTTCAATATTTAATGATCTCTAGGATCAGTCAAAGTCATACACATCATTTGATCGGATTACCTTCATTTGGCATTATGATGCTAGTAAGCTAGTGAAATCTATCTCACTACTTATTTAGTACCATCAATGAAAAACTTGTTTAACATAAATATAACCAACAAATTCATACATATTATTTCCCACTATTAGTCATAAAACATGATAAACATATAAATAACCAAAATACATACATTTAGTCTATCAAATGTATGAATGAATCTCTACAATATCATTTATCCTATATAAAACAAACATAATAATTACATTTTATACCATTTGGGTATTATATACATTTAGACTAAATTTTTCTAATTCCTATAAGTAATTTTAAATTAAATTCACTCTATGACAACCCTTAGTATTATAGTACAATGTTCATGAACACAAATATTCTTTTATAAACAACCAGTCATAACAATGTCAAGAATCATGTGTCTCATAAACCTAGTTATATTTTGTATGATCATGATCTTTCATTTATATGCCTGGTTAGGAGGCTATATTTATGTTGATATAGTTCCTCAACGCATAGAGTCCTATGACCAATTATTTATATATTTTAATAAAAGCAGAGTCATATGACCATATACACCAATATATGTTATATTCTTATAGTAAAACCTAACTCTTCATATAGATATGTTTCATGTATATATATGTACTCAACAATATATATGGATATGGTATGTATATGTTAATGGTCATGTAAAATTCTAGTCGAATACTTGATCAATATAACCTTATTGAAAACCTAATATAAAATATATCAATATTCCTATAATATTAAAGAACAAATCATTATATTCATGAAAAATTATAGATTTAACATGAAAATATAATACCATATAAATGGATAGAAATAAATAAGATCATTATTTTATCTTGGACTAAGTGGCATATATAATTTATTTGTAATTTATAACATTTTATCTTGTTCACTTAAACTCAAGATAATTAGATTTATAATTTAAGCCTCATATAATTATAACAATTTGAATAATGTGATACATGTTCACTATAAAACAAATAGAGGCATATAGCAGTTATGTATGTCACTTAGAACACATAAACCACTTAGATTGACTTAAAAATAGATAATATTGATGTTTTCAAGGGGACGACTTTAAAATGTAAATATAAAGCAAGGCCTAATGTAAATTAGAAAAATTACATATATAAAGTCGAATACCATATATATATATATATATATATATATATATATATATATATATATATATATATATATATATATATATATATATATATATATATATATATATATATAACACACATAAACCACTTAGATCAACTTAAAAATAGATAAGATTGATGTTTTCAAGGGGACAACTTTAAAATGTAAATATAAAGCAAGGCTCAATGTAAAATTAGAAAAATTACATATATAAAGTCGAATATCATATATATATATATATATAGTAACTATCACTAGTATATTTTATTATAATTCAGTTTTATAATCCAATTGCCATATACATGAGATGTTACTGGTATTAAGCAGATTAATATTAATGGGATGTTACTAGTGTTAAGCGATGGTTTTAAGAAACTGATGATATTAAACATTGTTATTGATTATTTTTATATTTATACTAATATTGCTTAATTACACACTGTAATACACCACCAGATACTTTTCAAACATTATTACCAAGAGATACTATTCATAATTAATGATATTTGATTATAATTAGTTTTATATCCATACTAGATTGCTATAATATAAATAATTATTGAGTAAGTACTTAACAAAGCACTAGTTTTTTTTAATCATATCCACAAAAATGTGTGTATACTCGTACATAAATCCTTGTATTTTCCTAAATAGAAGTTTGATATATATTTTAGATTGCCATGTATATTTAGTTTAATATATATAAATAGATCGATATAAATATTTAATTATACAGTTGCTATGCATAAATATATAGTTTAATAATTATAGTTCTCCATAAATATGCAGATCATTGTATATTCATCTGAAATGAATGTCCTTATAGAAGATGATACACTTACCAAATTTTCCCTTGAATCAAAGTCCATAACATGTTAAAATTTATCACCTGCATTGATTAGTCCAAAAGGCATTCTTTTATACACAAAAGCTCCCCATTTAGTGGTAAAATAAGTTTTCATTTTATCATCATTATCAATTAGTATTTGGTTGTAAAATGAAAATTCATCTAAAAAAGACATCATTTTGGACCCATTAACTATTTGAATGACCTCATATAAAGAATGCAATGGATAATTTTCATTTTCTAAAGCTTTGTTTAGATTTCTAAAATCAATGCACAGTCTAATTTCACTATTCTTCTTTTGCATAGGAACTAAATTTACAATCCAAATTAAGTGTCTTATGGGAAATATAATCTTGGTGTGTAATAAATCTATGAACTTCCTTCTAACTAAGAGGTTCCATAATAGGATTGACTAGAGTTTGTCTTTATCTAAAATGTTTATAACCCTCTCTAAGTGGTATAATATGTGTTATGACTCTAGGATCAAAAATATTTAATTCTTCATAAGACCAAGCAATTACATCCTTATATTAGAAATATTAATTATTGTAGTCTTCATTTTTCCTATTCCGAGTAACTCAAACCAAAGTTAAAACATTGAGGGTGTTCATCTATTCTTAAATTAATTAGGAAAAAATCTAAGTCATTTATTTGGATTGCCTTTATTTTTTAGCTTGTGGATCTATGTCAAAATTTATTTTTAATGAGACCATCCCTTTGGGAATTATATTTTATTTAAGCTAAACAATACCATCCTCTCCAATTTATTCTTTAATTGTTAGTTCTACTTAATTTTCATTAATTACTTGGAACATAAAAGTACCAGAATAATTTATGAACTATATCATCTTATGGTTATCATCAAACACTTGGAAATTTTTTAACATTATTTTAAACTAAGGGACATGGAACCAATTTTACTAAAAATATATATAATTTAGACTCTTAGAGTGGGGCCTAATTTACAAAAAAATAGACCAATGAATTATCAATTTGGTTTTATTCTATTTGGGATTGATCTTATATTAAAATCATCAAATGACTCAATAAGATCCTAGGCCATGTGCTTGTATTTATTAAGATAAGAAAACTTACATTTATACATGTTTTTGACATGTTTAATTAATGATTCTAAATCTCCATACATGGAAAGTTATTTAAGATTGTGTTTTAAATAAAATTATAACCCTAAGATAAGCCTTATATTTAGCAAGGTTATTGGTGCATGGAAATTTTAACCTGAATGCAGCAAGATATTACTTCCCATTAGGATCAATCAAAGTTATTCCTACACCAGAAACATGTTTGGACTGGATACCATGAATTCTTATTCACCAATCACAAATTTTGTTATGAAAGTATAAACTCCTACATGTGATGAGACAAAGTTCACTTTATCATTCCTAGCATTATCTTATGTAATTGTGTACTTCATTCTTGGTTCTCTTTCAACCTTGATTTGGCTAGCTACTACCTTCCATGGTAACCACATATGTGAAAAGTTTGTTTCCATGTAACCATTCAAAAAACCTTACCAATCCCTACTCAAATGTAGCCCATAAGCATAAAATATATCAACTAAAACAATATCAATGAATTTTTAAACATGTAGCTTAGAGGCTAGTTGCATATGAACTTTAAGCAATTCTCCAAGAACTAGAATGAAAGATTTGTCTAACTAGAAAACCATCTTTTTGGACTTGACTAGTGTTAAACCAATCGTCTAGTATATCTTAATGGGCATCACATTAGTTGAAGTTCTTGATTCAACTAGAAATTTATGTATATTCTTACCAAATATTGTAACAATCAACAAGAGATGTGTAGCCTCTAGTTTATATCTATACATGACCACATCAGTTTGTGCAGATTTTTATTTAGAAAAAAAGGATTGACAATTAATAGTTTCAATAAGAGCTCTCTTTGTTTTGTAAACTAACCCAATTCATGAATACTGAGTTGGATTTGATTTTATTCATGTCCTCAACTATGTTATATCCACTCTTACTAAATGAATCAATAAGTTAATGCTAATTATTTCCTTTTGGAAGGGGTGGATTATTACTAGATTTTAGATCAAGATGAATAGTTTCACTATTGTTTGGGGCCATAAAGGTGGTGAGAGGTTATTGATAATTCTTACTTTTAAGGCTATAGTTATTTATTTTAAACTATTTAAATCATGAATCTCATCCTTATTATCTTTAGGTTCAATCTTATCCTTGCCTAGTAACTTATAAGTCTTAAACATCATTACAGTACTAAAAGAGCTAGATGCATTAGATGTACTAGTTAGACTAGACTAGTTTGAAATAATTTTGTAACCTTCCATCTCCTTTTGGAAGATTTCAAAGGTGATATAAAACTCAATTCAATCTAATTCTCCATGTTGTGTAGTACCATGTACTCTACACCAATTAGGCAAAGCTAACTCACATATTTTTATTTAGGGAGCTTATTAGGTGATGGTTTATGACTGTTTGTTGGCTTTTTAAATTTTATATTGGGTAGATGCAGGATAATACGGGACTAAAGCGGGGTATAAAGTGACACTTTTATCTGAAAATAATAATAAGTAATCTTGGAGAGAATGTTAGAGATACATTGAAAAGGAATCTTGACAATGACATAAAAACATGAATTATGGAATTTTAAATGTAGTTTCTAAATATTTTCTTTTTCCAATACCTATATGATAAAAGTGTGCAAAATAATTGCATTTATGATAATAATTTGGTATTTTTTGTAAAAAGATAAGGATATTACATGTGTATGAACACACTTTTTTTGAGTAAATGATTGAATTTTTGTATGAAATTTCATATATAGATAGGTGAAATATTGAAGATTGTTGAGGATATTTTTTATTATATAGACAGCTAGAAAATTGAAACTGTAATTGTACAAACATAACTTTTTGACCTTAACTTCATGAAAATCAATTTTTTTTAAAACATAGTTTATAATGTGTAGATTGTTGAGATATAAGTTTTATAAGTATTATATTAATATTCAAAAAATTATAATGAAATTTGTGATGATATGTATATAGACTATAAGGAGGTATGTTGCATATAAATTAAATAATATTCTAACATTTTAAAAAATTATATATTTGAAAACTACGCTTTCTGCTCTACAAACCCATATAATTTTTTTTTAAATAATAAAAGTTTCCTGATCAGACGTGTCAATAAAAAGGAAAAAAAAATTAAATTTCATTTTAAATTTCCTTGGCTAGTCCATGATAGAATTTGGCCATGTTCGGGACCCCCCAAGCCTAAAACCAAGGGAAAATTGGAGGGAAAATGGGGGAAAAATTATAAATATCAAAATGGCATACACCCTTTCCACAACTACCAATGGGCCAATCAATGCATTTGGCTATTGGTTCATGGATCACAAAGGGCATATGTGCTTCTTACAACATGCACACCCTTTATGATTCATGAATTCATTTTGTATTTGCCACAAAAATGAGTCATTTGTTTTGATTTTTCCAAATACAAACTGGTTTTCTATTACAATTATGTGAATTTCATGAATTATTCATCTATTTTATTTGAATCACTAAGAATTATTTAAGTTTAAATCTACAATTACCTTATTTTGGCAAAGATAAATAATGGTGTTGGGAAGTCATCTCAAAAGACCAATTAAAGAGCTAACAAATGAGAAAATTGAAGAGAAAAGAGAAAAAAAAGAAAAAGACAAGCAGATAGGAAGGCATCCATAAGAGCTTCTAGGCAAGGTGAAGGATTTTCTTCTACACCAAGTAATACTTCTAATGAAAATAACATGCCTAATTCTATAGAATTTATTTTACATATGTCTTCAAATGAGATAAGAGAACTGAGTCAATCTTTATTGCAATATAAAATTCAAAATGTAGAGCATGTAAGTAATTAATTTTTAATGAATGATGAAACATCCATTCATAATGGAAATCCCTAAATCATGTGTCTCCTAATGAAGAAGAATTTAATTTACGCATATAGTCAACCCTCTAATGTCCCTACTATGGTTGAAGTGTTAACACCACACAATTTAATATAAAATATAGCTCCTGCACCCACACCTCCAAGGATAATAAGATGAACACCAAAGTATTTGGTTGAAATAGATGAAAAAATAATAGAACCTATGAAAGGTAAAGTTTCAAAAATAATATTTTGACATCATGCTCAACATGTATGGAACTATGCATTTAAGAATAAAATCCATATAGAATGATGTCAATTATATGTTCAATTAATGAAAATACAAAAAATGCACCTTGTGATGCATAATTTTGGGTTAATAACATTAAACATGGAGGAAAAAATAGTACAATAATAAATAATCTATTTAATGCATTTAAGGCAATAGGCAATAAAAGTCAAAATAAAGATAGTAATGTGGCAAGACGAGTAATAATGGAATATATAGTAAGTTAACTTCTAAAGCTTGAATTCTTAGTGAAATAGTAAATCTTTGAAGTTAAATATAAAATCTCTAATAAATTCCATAAAAATAATGACAAGGCTTGATGACCCTTTACTCACGGATTATTGGGCATTTAATGGTAGACTCCCACGAAAAGATAAGGTATTAGTTGAAGTAACAAAACAATTAGCATGACAACACAAGGGTCTCATCTAATGTAAAAGATATTATTAAAAGAATAAAAGGCTCAAAAAATCATGAGCCACATGCAAAAAATTTCGTAGACAAGACACAAATAAAATTTTATAAAAAGTTTATTCAAAAATTTAATGGCCAATTAATAATTAGCCAAAGGTCATTTGAGATGTGAAAGCCTTTCTATGTTAAAATCAACCAAGCATGCACCACATGTTGTTTTAGGGTACATGTTGAATTTGCTATGCATTTTGATGTTTTTCATCATATAAATTATACTTTACATACTAACGAGATTTTGTAGGAATGTATGGTGTCTTCTCCACCTAAAACATCAAGAGAATTAATCCAATGTCTTTTCTATCAAAGACCTTAGTGATAATTTTTTTTTCCAAATAATGTTTAGATGGACCATGTAATAGTTGTGTTGGTTTGTCAAATTTGATGATTTATTTACATGAAGATATTTAATGTGAATTTGGAAAGTAACTAGTTGATAATAGGAAGTATGGATCTGTTAAGTATGTGTTAAAAGATGGAAAAGAGTCATCAAGATGTGAATTGGTTACAACCAAAGTTTATGTATGTGATTTCATGTTTGAATTCAAAAATAATATTATCTACCAATATGAAAGACACAGACATAAATCAAAATGGTTAGATAATCAATTCAAAGCATGCAAGGGAAACTTCCTAGTTGGCACCATTATTTTGGTTGTGGATTTTACTGAAAACTACACACTACAACCATAGAATGAGGTTTAATCCAAATATTATAATTCTATTCAAGTTGGAATTTTTGTTTATATTACATTGAGACATGCACTTGATATCACAAATAATAATAGAAATATTTTGAGGGAGTACCATTTTATATGAGTGATGATAGATCACATTCTCTAGAGTTTGTTAAAGGTTGTTCTGAGATATTTTATATGAATATGAATGTAAGAAAAATCATGTTTGATACACACTACATTTGGTCAAACAATTGTGCAGGGTAGTTTAAGAATTCTTAAACGTTTTACTAGTTAAGTAGAATGCATAAGAAGAATGGCATTTAATATTTTTGGAGATTCTTTGAGGCTGGGCCTGGAAAAGGGGACCATGATGGTGTTGGTTCATGTGTAAAAAATCTCTTAAAAGAGAGCAAGGAAAGCACAAGGATGGTGCTAATTTGATCGATGCATCAATTATTATGAGTTGGTGTAATGAAAATATTTGTCATGGATTGGATAAACATTCTCATGTATGAAGATTCTTTTGGTAAATAGAGAAACAATATAAGGCAATGTAAGAAGATTTCATTATAATACCTAGATCGAGTGTTTTCCACTCTATTCAAAGCTCAAATTCAAGTTCATGGACTATTTATACTAGGGATATGGCATGTTTTTGCTCCTCATGTATAAAATTTAATTGGATTGAATGTGAGTCAAAAGAATGGGTTGACGAATGGTATTGTAGACCCATATCACATGTAAAGAGTAGCCATTCACTCTAACAATTGATAGATTATGAAATGGCATCATTAGTTGACTTTGACCACATCTCAGATCTTGTGCAACCAGGTATAATTTATTCTCTAATTAAATATACAACCTTAGATATTAGTGATATTTTTATTTTTTTATAGATGTACTTACAATTTGATTATAATTTAAATGCAGGGCATGTTTTTATAGTAATTGCACCTGAGAACAATGATGAAGGAATAAGCGACTACTTATGTCATTGTGTAGAGGCAAAAAAAATTAACCACAAATGTTATGGATGGAGAATATCTAATTTATCCCACTAGATCTGTAGAGGTTAGTGACCTAGCTTCATAGGTACTATTGTAAAAAAATAAAACAATTGTTATTTGAGGACTTTGAAACACACTGGATAGTGCTTCATTATTCAAACCTTGTTATTGCTACAAATATTCAAATGATAAAATATCATGGAAAGCCTCATAATAAAAATTTATGGAAAGTGCATGAATCTAACCACAAAGTAAGTCTTAAAGCACTTACAAATAGAGTTGATATTAAAGGTGCGTTAGATTGAATTAGTAAGTTTATCTAATTTATTTCAAATTAATATAATAAAGTTATTTGATTTAATGTATTTTATTTTTTAACTATGTTATGATTATATGTTTATTTCTATTAAATTTTTTACTAACAATTTAAATGCAAATTAGTGGCACCATATGAGCTTCCACCTTCATGTGGTTGGTGTCCTGAATAGAGAAGATTATCTTTTTGAAACAAAGAGAAGCCAAAAAAATTTATATTGATTTCATCTACTTAAGCAAATCCTTTTTCATATTCTCTTTGTTTATCCTTTCAATAAAACACTAATGTAGGGGCACCCTTTAGGTATGTCATCATGATGTCATTTTTAGCTTGAAATAAGGTAGGAGGTGTTATAGAGTAGTTTTTGGTCCTTAAGAGTATTTACTAGGTGTCTAGGATTCATAAAATTCAAACTTTATAGTTTCCCACCAAAATCACTATATAGGGTTCATAAAATTCAAATTTTATAGGGTTTTTAATGCCTTGACCCTCATATGGCATGGGTATGTATATTAAGTTAAGTTGTAAGCAAGGGTGTGTCCAAGACTCCCACATGGAGAATGAATCAAGAATCAATTATTGGTTGGTGATAAGGGTATAGATTGTTGTCATAGTCTCTAAACAAATCTCAAAGCCTAAAAAGGATCCATACATTTGAATTTAGTCATTTGGATACTTTGAAAGTGTGTACATTTAGAGATACAAGGCAAAACCCTATCTTTAGGTGTGTGATAGAGATTTCAAGTAAAATTTGGTACCTATTCCTTGTGTAATGCATGAATATCAGTGTGTTAATTTGAGGAAGGTATAAAAACTTGTTATGAATCTATAAAGGTCCTTTTCAACACTATGTTGTTTGTATTGTAGGTTTACTAGGCTTTGGATGAACCCAATTCTCTAAGTTTTATAGATATCAAAATTATGGAAGGTACTCAAGCTATGTGAGTCATTGGAGGAGATCTTAAATGTTTATACAAACCTAAAAAAACTTGTTTGAAGTTCTCAACCTTGATAAAACTCATTTTATGAATTTTTTAGACCTATTGGGCCTATGCAAAGACCTAGAAACCCTAGATTAGGGTTTGGGATGTAGAAAGAGATCCCACTAGCTAAAAAGGCCCAAACTTTGTCATCAAGGTGGTTTTATCCATATCTAAGAGATTTTTGTGGTTTATAATTAGTACTTTTATTATTATGTATGTATTTGGGACTATAGGTCTATTACGAGGCTAAATAGGCCTAATTGAGGTTTGGGATAGTTGAAGAAATAGGGTATGCATGTGGATTGTGGACAAATGGAGGATAGTGGAGATAGAAAACCCAAATAAGTCCTAGTAAATGATCTCATTTGTTTTGAAACTCTATTGATATTCCAAACCAAGGAAGTTTAATCCTAAATAGGGCTAGTAGGGGCTTAATTCTAGAAAGAAACCTGTGTCAAGAAAGTGAGCAGAGGGATTGAACTTAACTACATAAACAGGGTTAGCAAAAGAGTCTTATAAGAAAGAAGGAAATTTTTATGTGAATAAAACCTCATTGGGATTTTATTCCCCATATAAAGGTTACTTTTGCATTGATGATTTATGAGAGTATGATGAAGGTTAAAGAAATCACATGAACATTGAATGATACAAATGATTGAAGGTTATTGGATGATTTGTTGATAGTGTAAGGATCATTTGAACATTTTCCTATAGTTTTCATAACATAAAAGGTTAATAAATCATTTCTATGTTAGAAACCTACACAATGTGATCAAGAACAAGAAAGTGTGATATAAACTCTACATCAAACATGAAAATAGTCTTATCTATGTTTTCTTAGAGGACTCGTCCCTACATGTGTAGGACCTGATAGTTCATCTTTAGCCCTCATGGTTCTCATGTAATGTATGATGGAATTTTACTCATTTTTCACATTTAGGGATGAGTGAATTCTCTTAAGGGATGCTTCCGATCAATTGCAACTTTCACTCTCGAGGGTATATTAAGACCTAACAAAGATGATTTTAGCCTAAAAATGACTATCCTGACATGTTTTCATAGATGACTCATCGATTGGGCTGAAAATTTAGAATCTATGACCCTCACTAACCAAATTTTGGCATGTTTTGAGAGAATTAGGTGTGAGAGAAACTTCATTGCCACATCTCATCCATCAAGAGTCACATAGAATCTTACTAGGCTTTCTTAGAGGGATAGGTGAATTCTCTTAAGGGATGCATCCAATCAATTGAAAATTTTTATCATAGGGGTATATCAAGACTTTACAAAGGTTTTATATCCTAAAAATGTCTATCCCAATGTGTTCATGTATATGGTTCATTGATTGGGTTGATGAGTCAGATTATATGGCCCTCACTGACCAACTTTTACCTCATTCTAAGAGATTTAGTTATAAAAGAAACCTCATTGCCATATCTCATCCTTTATGAACTAGATAAAATCCTCCTAGGATTTTTTATATGACTTTCCATTCCATGTGTAGGCCCTGATGGTTCATCTCTAGACCTCACGGTTCTTATGCAATGCACAACCAAAGTTCACTCATTTTGCACACTTGGTGATGAGTGAATTCTCTTAAGGGATTTTTCCAACCAACTATAAATTTCACTTATAAGGCTCGACCAAGATTGGAAAAATTTAATTCTAGCTTAAAAATTCCCATCTAATGTGTTCACATATATGGTTCATTGATTGGGCTAACAAGTCAGATTCTACAGCCCCCACTGACCAACTTTTACCTCATTTTGAGAGATTTTGCCATGAGAAAAACCCCATTATCATGTCTCATCCATCATGATCTAGATAAAATCCTCTAGGTATTTCTTAGAGGACTCATCCCTCAATGTGTAGGACCTAATGGTTTATCTCTAAACCTTACAGTTCTTGTGCAATGTGTGATCGAAGTTCACTCATTTTACACACTCGAGGATGAGTAAATTATCTTAAGGGATACTCTGACCAACTAAAACTTTCACTTATGTGGGTTGACCAAGATTATAAAAAGGTCATTATAGCCTAAAAATTCCCATTCATATGTTTTCATGTAGATGGTTCATCGATTGGGCTAACAAGTCAAATTCTACACCCACCATTGACCAACTTTTACCTTGTTCTAAGAGATTTGGCCACAAGAGAAACCTAGTTGTTGCATCTTGTCTATCATGATCTAGATAAAATTATCTTGATATTTCCTATATGACTCATCCCTCCATGTGCAAGACCTGATGGTTCATCTCTATACCTCATAGTTATCATTCAATATACGACCAAAGTTTGCTTATTTTGCACACTTTGGGACGAGTGAATTCTCTTTAGGAATGCCTCTGACCAGCTACAAATTTCACTTATAGGGCTTCTCTAAGACCAGATAAATATTATTCTATCCTAAAAACTTGCATCCAAACATGTTTACATAGATTATTGATCAATTAGACTGACGAGTCAAATTCTATGGCCCCCATTGACCAACTTTTACTCCATTCTAATATATTTGGCTGTGAGAGAAACCTCATTCCTACATCTCATCCATCATGAGTTAAAAAAAATCATCCCAATATTTCTTAAAGGACTTATCCCTCAACTTATATAATCTAATGGTTAGTCTCTATCCTTCATTATTCTCATGCAAAATGTGACCAAAGTTTGCTCATTTTTCACATTCAAGGATGAGTGAATTATCTTCGAGAATGCCTCTAAACAACTACAAATTTTGATATTAAGGCCCAAAAAATATTGAAAAAAGTTTTTTCTAGCCTTAAAATGCTCATTTTGATGTGTTTACATAGATGATACATCGATTAGATTGATGAGTCAGATTATATGGCCCCTATTAACCAACTTTTACCCCATTTTGAGATATTTGGTTACAAGAGAAACCTCATTACCACATCTCATCCATTATGAGTTAGATAAAACACTCTTGGGTTTTATTATAGGAATAATCCTTTCATGTTTAAGAGCTAATTATTAGTCTCTAACCCTCATGGTTCTCATGCAATGCATGACTGAAGTTTGTTTATTTTATATATTGAGAGATGAGTGAATTCCCTTTAGGAATGCCTCTGACCAACTACAAATTTCAATTTAAAGGCATAATAAATATTGGAAAAAGGTAATTTTAGCCTAAAAACACCCATATATATTTGTTTTCATAGATGATTCATCGATTGGGCTGACGAATCAGATTTGATAGCCCCCACTAACTAACTTTTACCCCATTTTGAGAGATTTGGTCGCAAGAGAAACCTAATTTTTTCATATTGTCCATCATGAGTTAGATAAAATCCTCTCAATATTTATTATAGGACTCATCCCTCCATGTGTAGGAGATAACAACTAGTCTCTATCCCTCAATATTTTCATGCAATGCATGACCAAAGTTTGCTCATTTTACACATTCAAGGACGAGTGAATTCTCTTCAAGAATGACTCTGCCTAAATAAAATTTCACTTTCAAGACCTGACCAAGATCTAAAAAAATTTTTTTAGCCTAAAAACATCCATCTAGATGTGTTTTCATAGATGTTTCATCGATTGGGCTCCTTTGACCAATCAAGTATGTGTAAGAGATACCCTATTTTCTATGTTTCTTTGATAGCAAGGAGAGAGATTGGTTTAGAAAATTAAAAATTGAGTCTATAAAATCTAAATGAATGTTGAAACACCTCTAATGCATTTGTACAAACCTCATAAAAATATCATTTATTTTCATAAAACTATATCTTGAGTTTTGACCTACTAGAGGGTAATTAGGCGTAATAGACAAAACATGATTAAATGAATTTTTGGGTAAAATATTAAAAGTGGAAATCCAAACCTTTTATCTAAGAATTGATAATTTATAAAACATTTAAATACATATGTTTAAGGAATCTTAAAGTGTTAATTCAATACATAATGGGTTTTGGCATGTTAGAGCAACATTAAGACTAGTAAGTCTATGAGAGGTTTCTGATAAAATTCTTTGTATCAGACCTTCTTAGGTGTTACAAATGTCGATTCACCTACAAAATATTATGATAAAGTATTTTAGATTGATCTATACCACTAGTTTCAAATATTTTTTATTTTGATCCTTTTAAGGCAATTAGGCTTAATTAGCTTTTAGAGAGATTTATTTTGATCCTTTTGAGGCATTTAGGATTATTTAGGATTCATCATTCTACCAAATTTATTTATGATAGAGAAGGTTTTTAGCAAATGGACCAAATATATGTCATGTTTTACTACATAGTGCATTAGAATAAATTTAAGCTCTAGGAAGAATCCATTATGTGGCTTTAATAACTTGTCAAGTTTTTGTTATTAGGACATTTATTTCATTGGTCACACTATAAACTCTTACTTTATTTCTTACACAAGTGTCTTAAGACAAACCATGAGCAACATGAAACTATGCACATGCATGATTAGCTTATGAGATTTTTTAGAAGAGACCAACATGACTTTGGTTAGTAGAGTTAACTATAAGAGGTTGAAGAAGCAATATTTTGGGTGTACATCCCAAATTTTTGGTTTTTCTTGATATATGTAGAATCTTAGTCATACAAGTACAACCTCCTTAATAATATGCTATAGACTTCAAGAGTCAAAATGTTGGAAGTGATGTTACCATCCATAGGCTCAAATTTATACTAGAATGTGCATTGCCTCCAAACCTATATATTTGTACCTTATTGAATCCACCCTAAGGATTATATATTACAATGCACAATAATGGGAAGGCCAAGTTGTTAGGTTGTAGATAGTGTGATGATGTTATTCTAACTTAGATTGTCAATGATAAGATGAAGAGGTTGAACCTTGACCCATAATATGATATGGAAGAGGAACTCACACTCCTTAGAGGTCTCTATGGAAGTGGTGTTGGTGATTATAAAAGTGTTATTAGGTTCAATATCATATATATTTGCATGATATGATGTAGGTTTCCAAAGAAAGGATTGTTATGCCCAACATTGAGAGTGTTTGTGGATCTTTGATAATTGTTGATGGCACTGTAGAGTAAAAAATACTCTACATTTCATTCTAGTTTTCAGTAGCGCATGATCCAAATTGTTGTCCCCACATACTTTGGTCTAAGATGGTGAAGTTTTGAAATAGAGTGCGGGCTCTACTTTCCTTTTGCTTCATTTTTTCTAAGTGTTGAAGTCAAGTGAAAGCTACCAAGTGTCATTTTTTTAGGCACTTTTCATAATTTCAATAAGGCCACAGAATGTGCCACATCTCCCATAGCAGCTCAGTGGAATGTAAAAAGTGTCGGCATTCGTGTTTCATCTCGGCACCCATGTTTCATCTCTTTTCAGCAAAAGGTTTCAACAAGCTAAGTATCATGACCAAGTGGAAAGTGCCAAGTGGCAATCACAGAAGGTTTCAATTTGCTTTTCTAAAAGTGATGGAAGATGCCATGTATCCCTGCTGAAGAGAGCGGATGCCACCACGTGTCGAGATCTGAATCATCTTTATTTTGCTTCACTGATATAGCAAAGACTGTGGTGGGTCTCAAGTTTTGTTTTTGAAGCAAGTAGAAGCTACCAGGTGTCCCTGTCCGTGTAAATATGAAATGAGACCTAATTATTTCTATGATATAAACTAAGTAAATTAGAGACCACCACATGTCACCTTCTACAACTTTCTAAAAAGGTAGTTAAAAGAAGTGGAGACCACCACATAACCCTAGTTAAGTAAAGTGGAGATTGCCACGTGTCTTTTGTTGAGGAAAGTAGAAATTGCCCCCTGTCCTATGCTCTTTTTCAAGTTGCTCAGGCAAGAAAGGCTATGGGTTTTATTTTCTTTTAAGCCATTAAAGTTTCAAGGAAGCGGATTGTGATAAGTGTCAAAGGTAGAACATTCCTGAGTAAAGATATAGTAAGAGTATAGGTAAAGTGGAGAGCATCGTGTGTCCTTGGTAAGGTTGTGAAACCTGCCAAGTGTCATCCTTCGATGTCTCCTAAAGTAATAAGAAGTTTTTTCAAGGAATTGGCTAGGTGTTATCTTCTATTTAAGAGAAGGGAGCATCCTACGATCTGTTTCAGCCAATGAACTACCAAAAGATAAAGTGTTTCAGAATCTATGAAATATTTTCTATTAGAAACTTCTAGTTCAGTTAGATTTCAGTTGGGCCGTTAGATTGGGAACAAGTAGACAATCCAGAGTGAATCCAAGGCTATAAATAAGGGTGCAGAGATCACTAGAAGATCATGATCAGATACCAGAGAGAATTTTTTGAGAGAATTATTGTCAAGAGTTTAGACTTTCTAGAGCTGTGATTAGGAATGTCATTTGCCTTTATTTCATTTTCTTGAGTTGCAAGGTTTATATAATTGTGTGTGTTTTTGTGCCTCTTATGTGACTAGAGAATTCAAGTAAGAAGATTGAACCCTGTGCCTTTATTGATATATTATGTATCACTACAAAAGTAGTCTATGTTGTGAGCCTTTATTTATATTGTTTCCATCTTTTACATTGATCATTCACTTATTTTCTCTTAAATGTAATTGAATCTTACATATAGTTTCACTATGCTCAGGATTAAGGTCAAATTACATTCAGGCACATCACCATAGTTATATTTTATTTCTTGCATTTGTGTTTCTATTAAAATTCCTATCCCTTTTCCTAGTATACACTTGATATAAAGAAGATACCGGCTTCTTAAAAATTTGGAGGTTGTTTCAAGTCACAAGTCCCACATCTTGAAACTTCCCATTGTTGGTGTTAGAACAAGTGCAATTTTAAACATCAACAGGCACCACTTTTCACTATAATTATTCTCGCCTTTGTCTGAGCTAGAAGGCATATGAGGAGTCAAGTTTTATGTGGCCTTCTTAGGTAGATATCCTTTATGAAAAGAATTTCGCTTCTATGCCAAAGGTCTAGATGGGGAATTATGTGTGGGTTGGAAAGTAAATAACAAATGTAAATGAAACAAGTACAAGTGCACCCTTGAAAACTTTCCAAGATTCAGCTGTGAGAGTTATTGTGCAACCCTCATCACCCAAATTTCTTGCAAAAATTAGATTCCTCTTCAGGATGGGTACATGCATGACATCCTTCAACACCCATGTGTTGCCATTCTACAATTTTAGCTACACTTTTCCTTGATTCTACCTGCATTGCCTCATCAAAAAAATTTGTTTATCCACCACTAGTGAGCAAAAAGTAGTATAAAGAAGGGGAATAATGAATTGGAGGTTTACTTACCTTTTAGACCTTCTTATGGGTGTTTGAGACTCATTTACAGTTTGTTGTCTACCCAAATTTTCTTCTGATAGTGACCGATCCCAGTCATCTCTGATCAATGTTGGTCTGCACCCGATCGACGTCGGTTCCACTTGACTGACATCAGTCTCCATCTGATCGATGTCAGTTTCCACCTGACTGACATCAATTTCCACCGGACTGATGTCGGTCTCCACCTGACTGACATCGGTCTCCATGTTACCGACATCAATCTCTAGAAACTGACATCGGTCAGATGGAGACCGACGTTGGTTTAGGTGGAACTGATGTCAGTCGAGCAGACTGACATTAATCAGAGATGACTGAGATCAGTCACTATCAGAAGAAAATTTAGGTAGATAGCAAGCTATAAATGAGTCTCAAATTCCCATAAGGAGGTCTAAAAGGGTAAGTAAACCTCTAATTCATTATTCCCCTTCTTTATACTACTTGTTGCTCACTGATGGTAGAGAAATAGAAAGTTTTGATGAGGTAATGCAGGTAGAATCAAGGAAAAGTGCAGCTAAAATTGTAGAATGGCAACACATGGGTGTTGAAGGATGTCATGCATCTACCCATCCTAAAGAGGAATCTGATTTCTAAAAGAAAGTTGGGTGATGAGGGTTGCACAGTAACTCTCACAGCTGAATCTTGGAAAGTTTCCAAGGGTGTACTTAGTTTTCTTTCTTGTTGGATATATATGGAAGTATAGTTCAAATGATTTTGGTTTCAGACCTATGGAATGGTTTAAATGATGGGTTAGTTATATGGCTAGTGGTACAAACTTTAATTTTGTTTTTAATCTTTATCAGTCTTGGATAATTTGAAGGGTCTAACTATTACATTTAATAGATAAGTGATTTCCAAGCTTTCCCTTTTGGCAAAAATTTATTGGTATATTTGCAAAGTAGTGTCATAGATCAATTTGATTTTTTTCTACTTATTTCAGGTTCCAAAACTCCACAAAAATAAATATGCACATAATGATTCAAAGCACCTAACTTAGAGAATAATGTGAATTTTTTTAACCCCATATGAAGTAATAGTTCAATCATTAACCAATAATATGTGTAAACATTAAATGATAAAAATTAAAAATATGCATAGTTAAAAGAATAATACTATCAAATAGTATATATGTGATACATGCAAAGTTTTATGTCATAATTTAACATAAATAATACAACATATATCAAGAAAAAATGTAGACCATAACATGTACATAGACAAAATGTGCCATATGGGCATACAATGTGGGTCATATTGGAATACAAAATTGATTGTTTCTACAATTATGTACATATATAAAATGTGCCATATAGGCATATAATGTGGGCCATATCATCATATAAAATATATTATGCCTAAAACTAGATCCCTAGCACAACAACTAGCTCTCCTGCTCCTTATTACCTCCAAAAAAATTACACTTTGTTTCCATAAACGTAGAGTCAAGGGTATTGGATGCCTCAATATGAGGAGATACTCTCCTTTCAGCATGTGATTCATCCATTACTTCATTGATAATTGATGAAAATGTTTGTCTCTGCACAACATGTATAAAATATAAAAATTAATGCATTCAAATTGTATACTGAAAATTTGATAAATTTTTCAAGAAATGTAAAATTTTGTAAAATGATTCTACACTCGCTATATTCCATCTAAATCATTATCTAGGGCTATGAGACCACATATACACCTACAATGGGGAATCATATGGAGCATACATATATCATTAGATCTAGAGTTGCATACAATTATTTAAATATGACATAAAATAGCATTGCTTAAAAATAAAAACAATTAAACTATGTGTTTTCACCAGTCTCCATCCTTGAATCATAACCTATTATAGAGATAGTGGATTTTTTGATGTAGCAGCAACATCACCTACACCTTTTTCTCATCCATGAGTGGTTCACATAGCATCCCTCATCATCTGTACAACCAATAAATGAATAATATGGGAATCTAATGAACATGATAAAAAGTTATGGCTATAAAATATATTAAAATAGAGTTTTTTATTCAAAGGACATTAAACATGTAAATGAATAAATATGTTTATTTAAAAATTTACAAACCTATGTGTAGGGTACACCCATGCCAATTGAGGCCTCTACAATAGAATCAAGGCCTACTGATGTACCTAGAATATCACCAATTAACTAGATACAAACAATAAATAACAAGTTCAGTCAAATAAATTAGTCAATTGAATAAACACATGTACTAGAAAATAAACTTAATATTCTTTTATAAATAAAAACAAATTATAATTAAAATTAAACCTATGTATCAAATATAGATGGTGAATAATCCTCTAGAGTAGGAGCCTGACATATCCTAATAGGAGTTGTTAAAGCTGCTACATCTCCAATAGTGTCTAAAATTCTAGTCTCATGCACTATTGAAGCATCTACATGTGGCATATGCTTTGGCAAACTAATGTCTGCAATGTTATTATCCAAAATGCTAATTTTTGGCACTGTTGAATCATATACAGATGGTGTACATTGTGGCATGCTAGTCTTCATAAATGTACTCTATGTATGTCACACCTAAATAAGAGGTCCTATACACTTCTTCCTGCATGATTTGCAATGATGCACAGAACTATAACATGAGTAGAAGAAGGAACACTAACACTTATACCAACACCACTACCACCACTACCATTGCCACCAATACTAGTACCACCACTGCCACTAGCACCACCAATACCACTAGTATGACCTGTAGGCTAAGTATAAGTCTTCAAAGTATGTATACCATGATCAATCATAATTTGTGTCAAACTAGTAATGACCTAAAGGGTGTCCATCTCTATGTTATTATGAAAAAATTTAGGAATAGTGGCATGTGATGTTGTTCTTCTATTTTTTAGAGGTTGGTTATGATGGTTTTGGTCCTACCTAGCAACCAATTCTATCAAATGAAGACCCACCTCCCCTACCTTGGGATACATTCATGTCAAAATAATTTGGAATTGCTTGCAATACAAATTCATAGTATAATTTTCTCAAAAAATATAATGGAACCTCAGTATTGTTGCATGGAGGCTCATCAAACACCATCCACCACCTATCCCAAAAGTTATTTTTAATCTCTGTATGAATACACCAATCAATACTAATGTGTTTTCAATTTGTTGGTGGAGGTAGGTTGTTACCAAGTTTAATAAATAAAGCACACAAATCTTCTTTTTTTATTTTTTTTCACATCTTCATATGACAATTTATCAAAATAAAATTATTTTGCCTCTCTTTGATGCAACATTGCATCCAATTGTGAAGTCACATTTCCCACTTCATTAAAAAAAATTACAATGTACTAGCAAGTAAAATTTGTGCACTACCAGCTTAAGAGTGATAGAAACCATTGATAATTATTTGTAATTGTTGATGTTTGGCATTGTATTGCTCATATAATTCGACTTCTTCTTGTTCAAAATCTGTTATGCCATTAACCTATGGTGTGTCTGGGAATAGGTGTGGCCAACTTGTGTCTTAGTATCATGTTAATTATTTTGCTCTTATTGCATTGCTTTGGAGGTTTCCCCTTGAAGTGGCTTTGGTATAGTATCTAATATTCTACTCTACTATCAATTGTTGCTCTATGTTCTCTCATATTTATTGATTTTATGTGATATGTAATTATTTTATATGAACATCTAAGTAATGTCATTAATAGTGGTATCAAAGCTATGATTTGGGCAAGTTTCTTATAGTATTTTTTTGGATCGGGTGAGGTGTGACTTCTATGAGTGGAAGGAGCTAAAAACATAACTTACAATTTGAGAAGAATTATTTTTTTGTTAGCACAGTATTGTTAGAAATATTTTTTTGAAAAAAAATATTTTAAAAAAAAGTATAGAAAAAAAATTCCTTTTGCACAATTGAAATCATTCGAATCATCTTGGTGAGATGATCAAAATGGTATATTTTTTTGCTATACTTTTTTGGTGCTAAAATTTTTTACCCTAGTGTGCAAAGGCAGTTGTTGGATTCAACTTGGTGAGATGATCATAATAGTACAATCTCTTGGTACACTTGAGGCAAAAACCCTCTTGGGGTTTGTATATGGTAAGTCCTACTCAAGGAAGAAATGGGGGAAATAAACTCCTAAGACTCCTTCTGGTGATGACATGGAATTTGGAACTTCAGATCCATTGATTTCTAAACTTCAAGCTGACATAAAGGTCTTGGTGTAGCATGATGACTTTGTTACAATTCAAACTAATGTTTTAGGGGTGCATGGAGAGATTATTGGGGTTCACACTCAATTGCATCAGATCACTACACAATTGGCTTCCCTTTCATCTCAATTATATTCAAAAACCCCTCCACTTCATCATTTAGGTCCTCTCACTCTCAACACTAATAACTCCAATTTTGGTTTGAAATTGGTGTTACCAAAAGTGGACATGCATAATTTTTATGGTATGTATAGTCTCACGTAGATTACCCAATTTGATAATTTATTTAATTTGCATCAAAATCCTAGTTCATAGAAGGTGATAGTGGCATCTTTGTATCTAGAACCTGAGCAGTTCATTTGGTATCACTAGTTGTGTGCTCAAAATAAAAATAATGGTGCCCATGTTACATGGTCTATTTTCACTGATGATTTGTTGGCTTCTTATCAAAATAATTTCTCTGAGAACTACTTCATATAGTTATCCAAACTATGGTAAACAAGAACTATGAAGGATTATATTCATCAATTTTAGAATCTATCCTTATGGGTGGATGACATCACTGAGGAAAATTTGACTGATCTAATTTTGAGTAGTCTCAAAGATAACATCCATTTTGAGGTTTAGATGTTTAACCTAGCATTTGTATCAAAATTTATCCCAAGGGCATGCCTGACAAAATAAAAAGAGATGGTCAAACAAAAAAGTTTTACTACTGGTCATGATCACACCTTTTTAGCACCATCATTTTCTCAACCCACCAAATTGACACCTAAGCAAATTGAGGAGAAGCAAACCAAAGGGTTGTATTATGGTTGTGATAGAAAATGGATCAAAGACCATTATTATGTTGAAAAGAAGCTATTTTACAATGAAGAATACCAATGAGGATGAATATGATGAGGAGGTAATTGGTGAGGATGAAGAAGGCCCTAAGGAGGAATTAGAAGACTCTCAACCTACTATTTCCTA
Organism: Torreya grandis; assembly: GCA_037957365.1. NCBI lineage: Eukaryota > Viridiplantae > Streptophyta > Pinopsida > Cupressales > Taxaceae > Torreya > Torreya grandis. Next base: position 3,036,906 of record JARHVA010001823.1, read on the forward strand.
TCATGCCCTTTCTGATATTAGTACTCCCCAAACTCTTAAGGTGGTGGGTTTCCTTAAGAAATAGAAGGTCACTATATTGAATGATTTAAGGAGCACACATAACTTCATCAATAATAAGTTGGTTACTCGTTTAAACTATTTCATTTATCTAGCTCCAAAATTTTAGGTCATGATTATAGATGGTGGTACTATCATTTGTTTAGGAAAATGTCATAGTATTAAGCTAGCCATGGGAGACTACCTATTGGATTCTCCTATGTTTTCTATTCTCATGGGGGGAGTTGACATTGTTCTGAGAGTATAGTGGTTCACCACTTTAGGCACCATTGAGATGAATTTCTAGGAATTATTCATGAACTTTTATTCTAAGGGAAGGACATTTGAGCTAAGGGTAATAAGGGCTAAATCTTCATAAATTTTTAGCTCCCATCAAATGATAAATATTCTTTGAAAGGGTGTTGAAGGATTATAGCTCACTTGATTTCCATTAAATTTTAGCCATCTACACTTCCTAATCTATAACAAGTGATTGATGCCCATTCTATTGTTTTTGGTAACATGTAAAAAGGACTTCCACCTAGCCACACACATGATCATGCCATCAAACTTATTTCTAATAGTACACCACCTAATATCAATCCATACAAGTATCCTTATGCCCAGAAAAGTGAAATTGAAAATATGGTATAGGAGATGTGGGATGCAAGAATCATTCACCAGAGCCAAAGTGAATATTCTTCACCAGTTGTCATGGTGAGAAATAAATATGATACTCAAAGGATATGCCCTAACTATAAAAATCTCAACAAGTATACTATCAAAGATAAGTTTCTTATTCATATCATTGATTATTTGTTAGATGAATTGAATAGTGTTTTTTATTTTACCAAGTTAGATCTATGTTTTGGGTATCATCAAATCTATATCCATGATGAAGACATACCCAAAAAAACTTTTAGAATTCATGAGGGCCATTATGAGTTTTTGGTTATGCCTTTTGGTCTAACAAATGCACCATTTACCTTTCAGAGTTTGATGAATATTGTTTTTAAACCATTTTTGAGGAAATTTGTTTTGATTTTTTTGATGATATCCTTATTTACATTAATATTTGGGAAGACCATTTGCATCATGTAAAATAGGTACTCTCAATTCTATAACAACATCAATTATATGTCAAACCTTTTAAATATACTTTTGGAGCTAATGAGGTTGAGTATTTGGGTCATCTAGTTTCACATGAAGGACTGAAAGTGGATCCTTAAAAAATTCAAGCAATGGTAGATTGGCCAATTCCTACAACACTCAAACAACTGAGGGTATTTATGGGGATAATTGGTTACTATCATATGTTTATCATAAATTATGGTAGCATTATAGCCCCACTCACCTCTTTATTCAAGAAAGACTCCTTTTAGATGTGTCTCTCATTGTAGGATCTAAAGTGGATTAAGTCCCAACTAAAGTAGGTTAAGTAATTGAACTCAAAATAGAATTAATTAATGATGTGAAAGTTATTGATGACATAGCTAGCCTTGGTGATAAAATGGATCTTATTGTATAAGAATAAGAAACTATTATTGAAAATGAAGTTACAATACTCAAACTTTAAGATGTCATGATAGAAACTATATAATAATCTATCTAGGATAACACCACTCTAACTAAAGTATATATTTCCATGTATAATGGGGAAGATGATTTAACTATAGATGAAGGAGTTTTAGAATATTAAGGCCCTATCTGAGTGGTAAGTTATTTTTATTTATCTTCATTCTCTCATTATTTATTCCTTTTGTGGGATGTTGAACATGTTATATGATTTACTTCAATAACATCAAAATTTACAATAGTTACCTTAAATACCATCTTTAGTTTACCTAAAATTCTTTTGTGTATGTCCAAGGATACTTTGAGTAACTCACTAATTTCTTGGGCTTGCTTAGTTTTCTCTTTCACAAAGGTAATTAAATTATAGATTTTCTTGGGCCTGCATTATTAATCCTCATATTTATGTTCCTTATTAAATATTATAATTGATTATAAAATGTGATTTGTTTTATAATTTGACCATATAGTTTGTATGCATCATAGATGAGCACTTCTTTCAAAAATTTACCTATCTTATTTTCTTGGGAATGTTAGAGATACAATCATTAAGAGGGGGTGAATCAGTAAGCCTAGAAAATCCAACTTCAATTTCAATCCTTTTAAGTTCATAATAAGCATTCATGAAGCATACACATCATTCATAGCAATGAGAAAGAGAGACAATGCAAGATCAATCACATAACATATGACATATGTGGGAAATCCTCTAGGAGATAAAACCCATTATAGCCTACAATTGGACTACTATCCTATAATAACAAGAACCAATGTAGTGTTAGGAATATAGAACATAGAACAATATTAATGAATTAAAGATGGAAATAAAATGAAAAAAACACAACATAATAGACACATAGGTTTAACATGGTTTACCCAATATGGGCTACATCCACATAGAAATAGTTAGTTATTATTATTCAGTCTAACAAATGAAGGGAAAAACTTGTAATACAACAATTACAATATCCTCTTCACTCACACATACTATACCACCATGATTACAATGCCCTCATATCAAAGGAGGGTTACATATTAGGGGGAAAAATGCACAAACATAATTTTCACTATTAGATCTATAATTTAATATTGAACAGTCCATATTTACTATGAAATTATAATATTTGACAATGCATTTTTAACAAAATTTTGTTTTGAGGGTGTTGCCCTTAAACCCCCTCTAGTGGGAGCTTATAAGTAGGTTATCACCCTCCTAGACCCCCATGGTGACTATCATTGGGGGGGGGGGAGTAATTTCCCCCCCACACCCACCTATCAGGAACTAAGCATTATAATAAGATCAGGCTCCACCATCCAACAATCTCCCACTTTGAGATTGATTATTGCAACTCCACTGCTACAACTCTTAGAATTTTATTTGAACTTTGACCCTAGAATGTTTCTCATTTTCATTGTTATCCTTCAAAACCCATTTAAGATGAAAAAATCTCCAGCTTCTCTTTAGTGACTGACTTTGTTAGCATATCTATAGGATTTTGACTCATATGGATCTTTTCCAACTTCAGTTGACCATCCTCCAAAACTGAATGAAGTGATATCTGAGTTGTATATGTTTGGTTCTTGAGTGGAATGCTAAGCTCTTTGCTAAATGAATTGTACTTTAGATATCATTATATAACCTATAATCTTCCTACTTATGCCTCAACTGTTCAATGAATCATTACGTCCATATCATCTCCTTGCTAGATTTTGTATCTATGACATACTTTACCTCTATAGTTGATAAATCAACTATCTTCTACAATTTTGAAATCCAACTAACTGTTGTATCACCAATAGTGAAAACATAACCTATGGTTCTCCTCTTGTTATCTAAATCTTTAGCCATGTCTGCATCAACATATCCTTGTAAGGTAACATCTAAACTTTCATAGCACAACTATCTATTAGTATCCTCTCTCAAGTACCTAAGAATCTACTTGACTGCATCCCAGTGCTCTTTTCTTGGATTATTCATAAACCTACTAACAACTCCCACTACATGAGTAATATCTAGTCGCATGCACACCATAGCATACATTGAACTTACAACTACTGAAGCATATGGAAATTTAGACATGTAATTGATTTCTTCTTGCATTTTGGGACACTATTCCTTGTTTAATTTTAAATGCCCTCCCAAATGTGTACTTACAAGTTTTGTATCTTGTATATTGAATCTAACTAACACCCTCTTGATGTACTCTTCTTGAGACAATGTAAATTTTCTATTTTTCCTATCTCTTGTTATTCTCATACCAAGGATTTGCTTTGCAACACCTAAATCCTTCATTGTAAATGAATTTGTTAATTTTATTTTGAGATCATTTATATCTTGCATGTTAGACCCTACAACAAGCATGTCATCTACATACAATAACAATATAATATAGATGCCATTATCTAATCTCTTAAAATAGACAAAGTGGTTAGAATTACATCTACTATAACCTTGTTCTATTACAAACATGTCAAATTTTAAATACCACTACCTTGGAGCTTGATTTAGACTATACAAACTTTTCTTCAACCTACACACCATTTTCTCCTTACCTTTTACTTCATATCCATGTGGCTACTCCATATATATTTCCTCTTCCAAATCACCATGAATGAAAGCAGTCTTCATATATAACTTTTCAAGGTGCAAATATTCTACTACTACCAAACTTAAAATAGTTCTTATAGGAGTCATTTTTACAACTAGAGAAAATATTTCATCAAAATAAATACCTTTCTTTTGTGTAAACCCTTTTACAACAAGTCTAGCCTTGTGCCTCTTGTTGCCTCCATCTTCTTCCTTCAACCTATAAACCCATTTATACTGCAATGCTCTTTTAACTATAGGAAACTAAATCGAATCCTATGTTTGGTTATGTACCAAGGAGTCCATCTTCTCTTTCATGCCTTGCTCCCACTTCTTTTAGTTTCTACCTGCATTACTTCTTCATATCCTTTTATCTCACCACCATTGAATAATAATAAATAATAAAGTGGAGAGTATCATTTAGGGAGTCTACTTACTCTGGTAAATCTTCTAACTACACTTTCAGGAGTTTGAGGTACTTGTTATTTTTGTTGTAGTTGTTGCATATTCTAATTTTTTGGCACTTTTGGAATTTTATTTCTTATGATTTCATCAAGTACTACATATTTTGTATTTGGATTTTCTTGTTTCTTTCCCTATAACTAATCTAAATATCACATCTCTACTCCTAATGATTTTGTGATTTTCAAAATCCCACAAATGGTAACCAAAACCGTTAACTCCATATCCAATAAAATTACATTTCTTAGATTTTGATTCAATCTTGGTTCTATTTTCTTTATCAATATGGACAAATGCTTCACAACTAAAAGTCTTTAAAAAGGAATAATCTCCCTTTTTACCTATCCATGCTTCCTCTAGAATGCCACCATCCAAAATACTTGAAGTCCCTCTATTTATTAAGTAAATAACAATACCCACAACATCTACCCAAAAATGTAAGGGCAACCCTACATGCAATTTCATGCTCCTTACACGCTCCACGATTATCTTGTTCATCCTTTCAGACACACTATTTTGCTGTGGTATTCTTGGAACCATTTTCTCTCTCTGAATCCCATGGGATGAAAAATAATTATCAAACTTCTTCCTATAGTATTCACCTCCATTTTCTGATTTGACACACTTAAACTTATTTCTTGTCTCATTTGTTTTAGTGAATTTCTTGCTTATTATTGGGAAAGAGGAATATAAAAAATTAAGTATGGGTATGGTTGAAAACCCTATTTAATTATGCATATATTGAAATAAGAAGATTGTGAAGAGATCCTCTTTGGCTTGGGAGAATGAACTATAGATAAGAATGCACTAATTCAAACTCATTTGTTAGACAAATAATTGGGTGGACTACCTAGGGATGAGAACTTTTGTAGGCACTAATAATTCACATGCTTTAAACAATTAAGTTCATAAATAGAATAAAAGGTACTTGCATAAATAAATCAAAAGGAAATGAAATTGAATATAAGAATGCTTGATAATAAAATAGACTAAAAATGATTTAATTAGTAATGAACTAATTAACACTAGTGCTAAGGTGTTGGGGTCTACCTTAAAAAATTAGAAAGGGGTCTATGAAAAGGAAGGAACATAGAAAATTAGGTTTGATTAGGTGTAGCTAAGTGAAATTGACTTGTTGGTTTTTGGTGCCATAGTGATCATCAGTGGTTGGGATAATTGTAAGTAGTTAAGGTGACCATCAGTAGTCAAGGTGATCATCATTAGTCAAGGTGACCATCAACAGTTGAGCAAACCATTGGTGGTTGAGTCAACCATCGATGGTTAGTGTTTGAGGATCTAGGTTGGTAATTTGGTTGATTGATGAGATCCAAAAGATGGATTCCAAGAGATGGGTAAGACCTAAGTTGATTGAAAAATGGAAATAAAGTAAATGAATGTTAGGAATCAAGTACTTATCTTAACATAAGTTGATTGGGTGGATGGTTGAGGTAGTTGGTATGTTGGTGGAATCTAATTTGATTCTGGTAAAGTAACAATTCTTAAAGGCTTGGTGGAGAGGTAATGATAAATTAACTCTCTAATACGATTATTAGATTGTTGATGGTGATTGACTTGTAAGAAATAAACTCCTAGATGCACAAGCTCTTGATGACAATTATAGAAGGACTTCACCATTAGGATTCTCTCTTCTTATAGTCAAAGTGAGAGATTTTTAATAGCACATGAACTGGACCTTCTTCATCCATGTAATGGCTTGTAATTGGGAGTAGATCAGCTAATTTTAGAAAAGCATGGTGGTTAGTTTGCATGCTAGAGGTTAAAAAGGTGGACCCTGACCATCAATAGTTAGGGTGACCATCAGCAGTCAACCTAACCATCAATGATCGAGTGCCAAAGGATAAAAAGGGCTAAAAGGCTAGGTTGAGCTAGTTGAGTTAAACTGACTATGAGTTAGGTCTAGCTAGGGATCAGAGGGTTGAATGGTCCCAAGGGGGTCCTAAGGTAATCTAGGGGAATTGTGACATTTGAAATTGTAGTGTGTGGATTTTTGGTGTCTGCATTTTGCCTCTTTTTATTATGCAACTTGAGTGAACTAGCTATAAAACAAAAATTGATGATGGTCAAAAGTTTGTTGATTACCCAAAGTATGGGAAGAGGTGTTCCCCTTTAAATTGGAAGGTGATGAGGTAAAACCCAAATCAGTTATAAGTTTGACAAGGTAGGTGATGGTGATGATGAGTGTAGATGATAGGTTTGGTACTAAAGTAAAAATAGGCACATAAAGTACAATAAAAGGTGTGATAGCTAAGATCGTGTAAAGATAAGGTTACCATAATTGATAAAAATAAAGCTCAGTGTTAAGGGATAAGTGACCAATGTACCACATGACCATATTTAGGCATAGCAGTTGGGTACACTTGTTAGTCTCCTAGACAAGGTCAGTGTTTTTGAAGGTATCTAAGGTAGGAAGTGCTCTCATGGAAAACACAAATAAGATAAGTATTATGGGTATCAAGGTATGAAGTTCTCTTGAAAAGACATGAGTGGGTCAGGTAAGTTTGAGGTGGTATAAGTTTAAAAGGGTCAATATAAAAAAAATTCACTATAGTCAAAGGACCAAGCAAATCATGTCATAAAACACATGCTAGTTGGGTCAAAATAGACCAACGATGAGGTGGGTGGGGTGGGTGGAGAAGGAAGTCTCCAAAAAGTCCTAACTTAGGTTTGGGGGAAATAAGGTGATCTCTAAAAATTGGGCACTGGGGTGTAGGTGTCAAAAAATTAAAAAATGATACTCTAATCATCAATGATCAGGTTCTCTAAGGTTAACTATTGACATTCACCTTGACTATAGATGGTCAGGTGGAAACCTTAAATCTATGGAATACAAAAGGTGAAAATGAAATTTCATTTTCCCTATTTGCCAATTGACTTCCATACTTTCATGCAATCTGATGAATTGTTGTTTGGAATTTTACTAAGAGGCTTGGGTGAGGTATTGATTGTGGATTAATTAAGGATAGGGCCCATGTAAGGTGGCATTCAATAATTTTTGGGTACGAGCTATTATACCAAAGGGATCCATATGAGAGGCATCTAATAATGATGATGATGATGGTTATGTCCTAATTTACATTACCAGACTCAAGTAGTGGATGATTTCCATCTCTATTACTAGGAGTATTGGTTGAGATGGTGTTAGGTAGGACAGTGTTTGGGTGGGATCTTATATCTTGATACCTAGATATAGTAGAGGAGCTATGGTATTATGAGGCTATTATTCTATCATGGTTACTAGATGAGCTCAAATGGGGGGACTATAGATCCAGTCTAGTAGGTGGTCCATCTATGGCTACTCCAGGATAGTGAGACTCTACAATGAGTGGACATAAAGACATCCCAAAAGGACACACCAAATGGTAGTGCAGGTATAAGAGCAGGAGGGGCTTGTGGTAGTGGTACCCTAGAGGAATGATATTACATGTTTTGATATGTTGTATGTACATGATTTTGATACCAACCTACATGTCGATGATGTGAGATTTATATGAGAGAGAGAGAGAGAGATCTTATACATTGTTACATATATTATTCACTATGATGGACATGATGCATATGATGATGTTTATTATTAGATCGATGTGGTTTAAGTCTCATGATTTTGTTTATGATTACGGATATTTATGTTCTTGTTATGATGTTATTGGACTTATATGTGTGATCTTTGTTTATTGCCCATGCCCATGGTATATGATTCAATTTTCATGATTAGCACTTATTATGTGGTGTTTATATTGCTTTATGGATTATGATTATGGTTATGGTTGTGTAGATAGGGACATATACTTAGTTAGGCATGAGCTAGTTTTAGTTTATAGTGATGCTTCGTAGTTGCTTATGACATGCTGACTTATAATGAGTATTTTAGATTTCATTATTTTTAGACATGTGGAAAATGGTTGATTTATTTAAATGCTTATGGATGCAACTATCATGTGTGAAATGGTTATGCTTATGCTTATGTGTATGGTTATGCTAAAACACATGAGGTAGTTTAATTATCAACACTATATGGGAGAATAAAGAATATAATCAAGAGATGAATGCCATAATGAAAATATCAACTAAGCATAGCAGGATAAGAAGAGGGCTCGATGCTTCTTATTTGACAAGAACTTAAAATAGACCTAAATCTAAATGGCCTTAATGAACATAAGCCCTTCAAATGCTTCACACTAGCATTTGTTAGCTGGCTAAAGAGGTGTCTAAACCACATGATGTTAAGTGAGCTCAAAAATCCCTTGCATATAGTGGAAAAGGGGTGATGGGTGAAAATGGAACCTCCTTATGAGGCTAGCATGCCTCTATTGTAGGTGTCTAAAAAATTAGTGTAAAGAAGCCTAGCCAAATTATATAGACTGATCAATATGGTAAGTCTAATATCAAAAGTTGATTGCAGCTTCTACCCTATCTTGTTATTTGAGAGCTGATTATAGCTTTCAAGATTATTTTTCTTATACTATGAGTGTGATAATGGTCTTTTGTTGATTGTTGTATATGGGAAGCTGATCAATGTGAGAAGCTTCTAGGAAATTACTATGTTCTTGACAAATGCTTACTCAGTCATCTTTTGAGGGAGTGGTCTAAGTTTTTGTGCTTTGCTTAATGCTTTTGATAGTTGTCCTTTGAGGTAGTAGTCTACCTTATGTTGTGGAAATTTCAAAGAGGATTTTAATAGTTTTCCTTTAAGGGATCAGTCTATGAATGCTAAGAATGACCCATGATTTCTAGTTATAAGAATTTTGTTATTTTACTTTAATTTTTCTTGACATAAAATTACTTAGGTTGGCTTAATGGTTAACCTTTATGAAGGCAAAACTACAAACACAAGAAGGTTGTTTAGTTTTCAAGAGTTATAGGTCATAATGATCATGGGAATCCATCTTATGGAGGAATGGAAAGTACCATGAGACCATGCCATGGGTAGAGCCATGATACCCATTTTTGAAGATAAGGATATGCTAGTGACAGATAATCTTATGATTCATTTTTAATCGATTGCCCCCTAAAATAAGGATGTGAATGTGGGTGGATAACAAGGGAGGAGCTTAAGTTAAAAAAAAAGGTGAACTTGAGCCTTCTTAAAAAAATAATAGACATAGATGTGAAGTATTGAGGGGCTCAAGCTTTAGGTGGCCTTCGAGAGGAGACAATCGATAAGCTCCTAATCCATACTTGTGGGTTATGATATAAGGTCCAAGCTAATTGAAATCAAACTTACTCCACTTGATTTTATCCATATTAGTGACATGTTGATTTTCCTTTAGGATGAGGCCTCTAATATTGAATTCTTTCACTTTAAGGTGTTTATTATAGGCATGCTTGATGTGCTCTTGATAGACATGAACATGGGTGAGGGATATTACACACTTCTCATCAAGTAGCTCGAGTTGGGATAGATGGTGTTGAGGATAATCATCCTCTAAAATAAGCTCTTATAAACATATACAAAGAGAATGGATTTGGACTTCAAGAGGCAAGACATCCTCTACTCTAAATATAAGATAAAATGGGGTAGAACTCATATGGGTTTTAACTTTAGTACGATATGCCCATAAGGTGAAGGGGATGTTCAAATGCTAATCCTGACCAGATGTACTAACCATTTTAGTTAAGATGTTATTAAGATTTTTTTTAGAGGCTTCTTCCTATCTATTAGCTTAAGGGTGATAGGGTGAGGATAATCTTAACTTAATGTTGAATGCATAACATAGGCCTTGGACTTGCTTGTTCTTAAAATATTTACCATTATTGATGATAATCTTATGAGGAACACTGAAGTGGCAGATGATATGATGGTTGATAAAGTTGATAATTTTTTCCACTTTGGTTGAGACTAGAGGGATAGCCTTGAACCACTTGGTAAAATACTTTATCATGGTGATAATAGAATGGTGTCACTATGAGGATTGGGGATTAATTTCCCTAATGAGGTCTACACCCCATTGTGAAAAGGGCCAAAAATTAGTAAAGATGCAAAGGTTATGGCTTGGCACAAGATGCAAATCGGCATGTTGTTGACACTTGACACACTTTTTCTCATAATCACATCAGTATTGGTTAAGGGTAGGCCAGTAATAGTTGAGATTAAAGATGCACTTAGTTATAGTGAGGCCACTAAAGTATCCCCCATAAATACCATCATGCATTTTCCTTAATAACATGAAAGGCTTCTTGACTATGTAGGTAATAGAAGAGGAGGCCATCAAAGTTGTGCTTGTAAATAATTCCTCCTATAATGGTATAGAAAGAGGTACTATGTATAAATGCTCATCGATCATTCTTAGAGAGGCTAGAGGGAACTATGCCAAGGTGAAGATAGTCAAAGGTTTATTGATACCAAAGGTTAGGTTGGGTCTCCTCCACACTAAAAATGGTGGGAAAATCTGGTTTGACATAGGATGGTTGGGTAAGTATATGAATAATGATATACAACTTAGATTCCAAGGGTTTATATGGTAAATGTGAGGTAAGGGATGCCATGGTGTCGGTGAAATTGTTGGTAGATCATAGGTTTTATTAGATGTAATAGTGTTCAAATGATGTTAGGAGTTCATCAACTAGTTTTTTGTATTATTTCAATACATCATTCTTACACTAATAAGATCCATTTATTTGATTGACCACAAGTTAGGAGTCATCAAATATATTGATCATTTTGAATCTTAGGGCTAAGGTAGTCTGAAGGCCTATCAATAAGGCTTCGTACTCATCCATGTTGTTAGTACATTCAAAATCAAGCTTGAAGGATAAAGGGAGAGCTTCACCATCAAAAGGGAAAAGGATGATAACTATTCCCCCACCATGTTTACACTTTGATCTATCAAAGAACATGGTGACTTGATAAGCGAAATCCACTTGAGAGAGGGTTATGATGGACTCATCGATGAACTCAAGAGGAGGAGGGTGATTGTTTGTTGAAGGTGCTTCAACAAATTGGTCAATGATGGCTTACCCTTTAATTGACTTCTACTAGAATAACTTAGGATCAAACTCTGCTAAGAGCATGAGCCACTTAGCCATGCATTGGTTTTGATATGGTTTAGAGTGCATGTACTTGAGTGGTTTTATATTGGTAATGACATAGGTTTTATGGTTAAGAAGGTAGTGGCAAATCTTGGTGGCCAAGAAGACTAAATCTAAGTAGAGTTTCTTGGTATAGGTGTACCATGTCTTGTATCCCATAAGTATGCAGCTAATGTAGTATATGGTTTGCTCTCTATGTCGTTCATCTCAGTGAGCTAGCATTACCTATATGGAATGGTTGATGATAGAAATATATAGGTAGAAAGGTTGGTCATTCTTAAGAGGGGTAAGGACAAGTGGTGAAAAAGCTACTCTTTGAGTAAATCAAAGGCCTTTTGAAAATCACCATTTCACTTGAAAAAGACATCCTTCTTTCAAAGGTAGTGGAAAGGCTGGCACCAGTTTGAAATCTAGGAGATAAAATGATGAATGGACTGAAGCTTCCCTTACAAGATTCAAAGTTGCTTAAGGTTGGTGGGAGGGAGAATGTCTAGGATTGCTTTGATTTTGGTGGGATCAAGTTTGATTCTACAAAAAGAGATAATAAAATCAAGAAGCTTTCCTAACAATACCCCAAAAATGCACTTTTTGGGGTTAAGGTAGACATGGTAATGGATGAGGCATTCAAATATGATCTTAAGAATGGCCAAGTGATCTTTTGAAGTTTGGATTTTTTGAGAAGGTCATCCACATAGTCCTCCACAATCTTATGGATAAGGTCATGAAAAATATAGGTCATGTCATGTTGGTAGGTTGCATCAACATTATTTAACCCAAAAGGCATGACTATGTAGCAGAAGGTCCCCCATGAGGTGTTAAAGGTGATTTTATGCTAATCTTTGGGGGTGATTAAGATCTAATTATAGCCTAAAAACCCATCCATGAGAGATAGCATCTTGTGTCTAGTTGTAAGATCAATAATTTGGTTAATTTTGGGTAAAGGTAAGTCATCTTTGGGGTAGGTGAGGTTGAGGTCATGAAAGTCCACACAAATGCATAGTCCCCTTATGGATTTAGTGATAGGTATGACATTCAAGACCCATTGGGGGTAGTCAATAGGTTGAATGAAGTTGACAGATAGGATACATTAAATCTCTTCTTTGATGAGAAGGGATATGTGAGGATGCATGCATCTAAGCTTTAACCTGATAGGTTTAGTGTCATAGTGAGTAAATATGTTGTGGTTAACAATGGTAAGGTCAATTCTGGGCATATCACTATAAGACTAAGTGAATGTTACACTATGGTCTTGTAGGAAAGAGGGGAAGTCTTGAAACTCCTCAGTATGTAATGATTGGCTGATTTTGATGATGCAAGGGTTATCTTGAGTGTTTAAGTTGATATCCATGGTGGATTCATTCAACATGGTCAAGGTCTCAGGAGGAAGGGATTTGTGGATTGAAGAATCTAAGGCACCAAGGTAAGTGAGAAAAGAATCATCATCCTAACACTAAATGATGTTAATGTTAGGAGATTCCTCTCTTATCATCTCAAGATGGGTTAAAGGGATGGTTATACTCACCCCCTCCTTATGATAAGTTAGGGGTCTAAGGTTGATCATGTTGATGAAAAAAAGTTAAATGGGATGATGTCATCATCCTCATGCACAAGTGGAGGTGAGTTCAGCAAGGAAGGGGTCTCTTATTCAATAATGGTAATGGTGGGTCAGTTAGCTTTCTTCTTATTAGGTAAGATGAAACCAAGTCTATGTTTCTCATGTGGTTTTATAGTTTTAATGGTGACCAATTCATGTGGGCTATGGTGATATCGTCAAAGACCAAAACCTTTCCAAGCACACTGATGGAAGAATATCTTGGTAAAACTTGGTTTATCAAGGTAAGAAAAATTGTGGTGAAAGGTTGAGGTGGTAGAGAGGTATTAGGATCACTAAGGAATTTGTTGAGTCCCCCATAAACAAAATGGGTCTGATGGTGGGGAGATCTAAAGGGAATGATAGTTTTGACGTTAGGGTCATATCTTGATTGGTTGATAAGTTTCCCATACGATTGAGGAGTATGGAAAGTGTCCAAGGTGAGAAGGTCATACTCCCTAACGAAAGCCAATGGACAGTTGATTCCAAAGGGTCTATGATAAGAATTTAGTGTGAAGGTATAGAGGATCTAATCGATGCCTCATCGATAAAAGGGGGTATGATATCTACTTTGGGGGTTAAAGGTTGGGTTTTAGTTGTTAAAAGTGTGTTAGATGGGGATATAAGGACATCATTGGGGTGATAGGTCATGTTGCATGTTGAGAAAGGACTTGGGTCAGCCTAGATGGTGATGATCTAACCTTCATGTTCAAACTTAATGCAATGATGGAAGGTAGAGGGAATGCAACCCATAGAGAAAATCCAAGGTCATCCCAACAATATGTTGTATTAGAATTCACCATCTACAACATAAAATAGTTTGGGGAGTGTGTGGGGTCCAACATGAATATGAAGGACAATGGTTCTCAAAGTAGTGGCCAAGGTATCTTTGAAGGAATGAAAGATGGCCAAGGATTTGGACATGACATTATCTGATAAATAGAGTTGGTTGTAGGCATGAGAGGAGATGATGTTAATGTTATATCCCCCATCAATCATGACCCATTTAATGTGGGTTTGGTTGATGTAGGTAGTGATAAAGAGAGGAGGATCTAGGTCCTCAAGATGGAGGGAGGGTATTTCTAAATCCTTGAAGGTAACAAGGTTGGAAATTTGAATGGCACTGACAAAGGTAGATAGAGGTTGGGGTTCCTTGGGTTAGATTTCAATGGATTACAAAGCCTCTATTAGTGCTTATAAATGATGGAGAGAGGTAGATTTTAACTCATACAAGCTCATTTTCATCAAGGTCTAATAGAGTTGTTTGAGGATAACTCTCTTGATGGATTTTGAGGGGATAGATTGGAAGGAACCTAGGATAGACACCTTGGGTTTGGTCAAAGATGGATACTACTGCATGTAGGTTGGTTAGGAGTTTGAGAAGGGGTATGTCTAAGGAATGGACACCTTAGCCTTCCCCTTATCTTTTTTCTATGCTCTAGTGACCATATTGATAGTATGGATAAAAGCAAAGGTTGAGATCAAGGATTGGTCAGATTCATCTTCACTCTGAGGTGAGTATGGAGGAATGGGTGAGTGTTGGGTAGGTATGGTGGGTGGTTGGATTAGTATAGGTCCCATAAGAGATTCATCTATAAATAGATTGTCCTTGTAATAAAGTTGATGGATGATGGTTTGGAGAGCTTTGTAGTTCTCCATGTCATGGCCAGGTGTCCTATGATAAGAACACATATGGTGGTCATTATATCAAGCAAGTTTTGAATCAAAAAGGTTAAAGGGCCTGATAGGAGGTAAGGCTAAATAGGAAATCTGAAATAGCCTATAGAGGATGGTTGATTAGGACTCAGCTAAAGGTGTTAAAGGTGTCGTAGTCTTGGCTTTGGTGGTTGGAGTAGAAGGTTGTTTGGAAATAGATTTGGTAGTAGGTATATTTGGTAAGGTGGTATGCTTGGTCAATGGCTTTGGTTTAGGTAAAGAGGTTAAAGAGATAGAGGTATAATATCATAGGGTAGGTAGCCTAGGTACCATAGGTGAAATAAAGAAAGGTGTGTCAGAAAGTAGCTGTGAAGGTGTAACTAAGAGAGGTGGCAAGGTTTTGGATAAATGATGGGCCTCTTGCTTAAGGTAGATGTATGAGGCCTCCAAATGGAGGGAAAAGTTGTGGAAGGCAAAGTTTAAGTCTTTTGGTCTTTATGTGGATCTACCTTTTTGGTTATTTTGGTCTGACATGTGGTTGGTGGGTTTGAAATGATGATGTCTACTTTCACAGATGTGTGACTAGGGCTCGATGTAGGGAGGATACCAAGATTTTTAGTAGACCTAGATGGGATGATAAGAGAGGGCTTGGCCATTTGGGTTTTATTTTTGGTCTGGGTTTGGGTTTGGGTTTTGGTTGGCTTAAATGGTTGAAGGTTTGCTTATTTGGTGGAGGTTTTAGTTGTTTGGTTAGAGGGTTTGGTTGTTTGGGTAGATATGGTAAGAGGTTCATCAATGGAAGTGGTTGGGTGGTCTAACCAAGAAAGGTTTGGAGGCTCTAGTTAGGTAATATAAGGGAGGCCTAATTTCTACCAGAAGGTGGCTTGATCCATGTAAGGTTTGGAGATTAATTCTAATTTTTGCACTATCCTAGAAAAGGGTTTATAGGTTGGTTTGATTCCTTGAATGGGGATCTAAAATATAACCCCTAGGTGAAGACATTGAGATGGTAATCTCATCTTCTTCCCTAATCAAAGGATGCAAGGTTAAGATAGGTGGTTCCTCTATGAGAGGATTAGGCATGGGGGTTTCTTTCTTAGGAATGATCCTTAAAGAGGGATTGGTTTGTTCGATAGCTAAAGGTAAGGGTGAGATGTTGATGGTTGGTTGTTCTGGTATATCAATGAAAAGGGTAGCTAGTGGCTCCACTACCTCAATAATTGGAGGGGGAGAAGATGGTGTTTCCTTAGTTTGAGTGTTTGGAGGAAGGGAAATCAAGTCCACCATCTTAACAGGTTGTGGAGAATAAAAATATTAGGTACTAGGTGGCAAGGAAATGAGCATATCAAGAACCATGTTAATTATATGGCTATCATGAGAGCACTCAATGTTGTTACTCTCATTCTTAGTAGGAGCATGGTTTGGGAAGGGTTGCCTAAATATATCAAGGGCTTAGTTCAATAGTACATTAGGGTTGTCTAATGTGACCTCTCCCTTTTCAATGAGGGATTAGACAAGGATCTTGAAGGTGTTTCATCTACTGACATCATGTCCTATCACTTGATAAAAGGCACATAAATCATTCTCATTGTACCAAATAGGTGCAAGATGAGAAGAGTCAAATTGTTGGGGTGGTTTGATAGGAAGAAGTTAAATGATATTGGCTTTTAATAACTTCTCCAAGATGGAAGCATAGGATTCTCTAAGTGGATTGAATTACTTCTAGTTGTTCCAAGTTTGGTTTCTTGAGTTTTACTTTGAAGAACTAAAGGAATTGGATTGGTTAATAGAATGTGGAGGAGCAGCTATAAGGATAACTACATTCATGGTTCCCTTGTTCTTGGTGTTGGTATTGGGCTAGTTGCTTGACTTGGAGGAAGAAGCCTCATTGGTTTTATAGGTTGAGTTCTTATTTTTGAGCTTAAAATTTCATTTTTCAATGGCTCAATTTTCCAACTTACATGCCATGGTAAAATCTTCATCAAAGGTTTGGAAGCTTTGGACACGTAGGGAAGAGGACATATATTAGGAACATGCCTGATCAAAGAGCTTTGAGTTTAGGTTGAGGTAGTGAGAAGGATAATTGGTTGATTAGGGTCCTTTAGTGAGCCATAAAATTGGTAAAGATTCATCCTCAAACTGCTAGATAGAGTAGAGGTTGGTGATATAAACTTTCTTAGAGATATTGATCAAAAAATGGTCCAAGAAGGTTTGAGCTAGTTGGGTGAAGGAGAAGATGGAATGTTTGGGTAAGGCACTACATCAATCTAAGGTTGGGATAGCTAGAGACATGGGGAAGGTGTAGAGAAGGAGGGCATCATCATAAGTGATGAGATAGAAAGTAGGCCTAAATTCTCTAAGGTGTTGTTGGGGATCCTCCTTTGCAACTTAGAGAGCTTAGGATGTTCCCATTGGGGAGGATATGGCTTAATAGGTATGGATTTATGGATGGGCTCATTACAAATTTGGTCATATGACAAGATGTTGTGATCACCCTAAATAGATGGCTCTAAGTGGTGATTTTTTCCATAAGCATCTTCATTAGGTCTGTTTGGGATTGTGCCCCTAAAGGATTATAAGATACATATTGTTGCAGTGGTTGAGAGACATACAAATAGTGGGTAGAAGGCTAGGAGGCTACCACATATGAGTAAGTGGATATCAATGGTTGGGTGGAAGACACATAAGGGTAGGTAGAGGTAGGTGGTTGGGTAGTGGGTACATGCCCTTATAGATTAGGGATGTAGCAAAAGGTTAATCCAAGGGGTGCTTGGTGGATGGGAGAGGTAGTTGGGTTCATGACCGATGGGAGGGTGGTGATCATTGTACTAATTGGTGACAAGGTTGAGGGTATGGACACCATAAAGCTTTGAAGTAGAGTGGTGGTTGATAGGTTGAAGGTAGATAGATGAAGGTTATTAGTGTTATAGGCAGGCACTCCTATAGTATAGGAGTGGTTGTTAGGATTAGAAGGTATAAGGGTGGTGGTAGTTTGGGTTGGTTAGTTTTTAGTAGTAGTCTCAAAGGGGTTGGTGGTTTATGAGGAAGCTTGGGTAGTCAATAGTTGTGTAGTAACTGTGGCAATGGAGGTACTCCCCATGATATGGGGGGCATGCCATAAGTTGGATCTAAGGATGGGGCTAAAGCTAAAATATGGTAAGATGTGGTTATAAGGCTATAGGATTATTGTCTAAGAAATCAAAAAAATATACATCTCCTTGAGGGACCTCCCAAGGGAAAGTATGACTTCTTAAAGGGTGAGGAGATTTTACTGGTTCAAAAATGTATTCCATAGATGAAGAGGTGGAAGAGGTAGGTTGACTTGGTGTTGGGTTTCGCTCCATAAGGTCTCTTCACTACTAGCGAGTGAGAACTATATGAGACAGAGGAGATAGAAAACACAAATATCCTCACTACTCAAATAAAGAGAAGAAAAAAATGATAAAATAAATGAAATCACAATTTAAAATATACGTTAAGCCCTAGAGTTTTAATTAATCTCACTTTTAGCTTATGTCATAAGACAATGTGCAACTGAAGTCAGCTTATAGAGCGGGCACTAGAAAGGAAATCTAAGGTTGGTTTCAGGCTGTGTTTAGGTGCTCAAAAAGAATATATAGTGGAATCAATACATAGCTTGGTATTGGGGCCTACCCCCTCATTTCACATACCATAGTGATAAGGGTGTTAGGTGCTTAGCCAATATATATTGATATCCAGAGATTATACTCAACTAGAGAGCTAAGTTGGTCCTCCCCTTGGTAATGACCTCCAAGTAGGATCATCAAGAAAGGATAACGTTAACTCTAGGTGATGAAATCCTAGTTAGGCCTTGAGTCAAATTTGTTTGATGTTTAATTGATGAAAATGGTGTGGTTAGGTGTATGCAACAAAGAATGAAGCTACGATAGATTACTTTGCCTTTAGGCTAAGCTATGTAAACTAAACTTTCAAGTAGTCAAAGTATGCACTTAATTTTAAGCCAAAAGAAACTTTTGATTTTATTGATGAGCAACCAATAGAGAGAGAATGCAATCAAACTAGAACCTAAGTGAAGACACAAGGGTCCCACTAGGCATGCTAGAATGTTTCAATGAATTTCTTGCTTATTATTGGTAAATAGGAAAAAAAGAAACTAAGTATGGGTATGATTGAAAAAATTATTTGATTTTGCATGCATTGAAATTAGAATATTGTGAAGAGCTCCTCTTTGGCTTGGGAGGATGACATGTAGATAAGAAAGCACTAAAGTAAACTTGTTTGTTAGATAAATAGTTGGGTGGATTGTCTACCAATAGATAGATCTTGGAAGTGAGAACTTCCTTAGGGGTTGACAATCCACACACTTTAAAAAATTAAGTTTATAAACAAAATATAAGGTAATTGCATCAATAAATCAAAAAGTACTAAAATTGCATACAAGAATGTTTTATAAGAAAATAGACTAGAAATGATTTAATTAGCAATAAAATAATTAACACTAGTGCTAAGGTGTTGGGGTCTACCTCAAAAAATCAAAAATGGGTCTATAAATAAGAAGGAACACAAAAAATTAGGTTTGATTAGGTTTAGGTAGGTGAAATTAACTTATTATTTTTTGGTGCCACAGTGACCATCAATGGTTAGGATGACCTTCAGTAGTTAAGGTGACCATCAGTGGTCAAGGTGATCATTGGTGGTTGAGCATACCATCATTTTTTGAGTCAAATATCGATGGTAACTATATGAGGATCTAGGTTGGTAATTTGGCTGATTGATGAGATCCAAAAGATGAATTGTGAGATATGGGTAAGACCTGGGTTGATTGCAAAATGGAAATAAAGTAAATTAATGCCAGGAATAAATTACTTATCTTACTATAAGTTAATTGGGTGGATGGTTGAGGTAGTTTTTTTATACATGGAATCTATCTTGATTTTGGTAGAGTAATAGTACTTAAAGGCTTCGTGGAGAGGTAATGGAAAATTGACTTTCTGATACAATTTCTAGATTGTTAGATTGTTGATGGCAATTGACTTGCAAGAAATAAACTCCTGGATGCACAAGCTCTTGATGATAATTTCAAATGGACTTCACTTTTAGGATCATCTCTTATTATAGGCAAAGTGAGAGAGTTGTAATAGCACATGAACTGTGCCTTCTAAAATTAACTCATCCATGCAATGTCTCACAACTAGAATTAGACAGGCTATTTTTAGAAAAGCATGATGAAATTTTTCATGAGAGATTAAAGAGGTGGAACCTGACTGTCAATAATTAAGGTGATCATCGATGGCCAAATTCCAAAGGATAAAAATGGATAAAAGGCTAGGTTAATCTAGTTGAGTTAAACTGGTTATGGGTTAGGCTTGGCTAGGGATTGGAGGGTTGAATGGTCCCAAGGGGGTCCTAAGGTAGTCTAAGGGAATTAAAAAATTTAGAATCATGGTATGCATATTTTTGATGTCTACATCATTCTCAACCAAAGCTTTTCATTTCTAAAAAGTATCAAAAACATCAATATTTTTTTGTATGCAATAAACCCATGTTTTTCTAGTTGCATCATCAATAAAAGTAATATAATAAGAAGAGCCACCAAGGGATTATACCTAAGCCAATCCCTATACATCTGTATGCACAAGTTCTAACTATTCATCCTTCTTTATCTTCCCAACTTTGATAAATCTGACTCTCTTCTATTTTTTGTACACACAATGCTCACAAAATTCCAAATCCATCTTCTTCAAATTTGGAAACAAATTCTTTGAGTAGAGAACTTCTATCCCCTTCTCACTCATGTGCCCAAGTCTGTGGTACCATAATTTTGTATCCATTTCTATATAATCTAAAGCAATAGAAGATTCAACATTACCATTAGATAAATATAATGTACCTACCTTATCTCCTTTTTTTATTACTAGTGATCCTTTAGTGACCTTTTATGAATTTTCTACAAATGTAACTATGAAACCCTCGCTTTCCAACTACCCTGCTGAGATTAGATTTCTTCTCAACTCAGGAACATGTCTCACCTCTTTCAACAATCATTTTTTTCCATTCTATAATTTTATCTTTATCTTATCCTTTCCTATAATTTTACAGGGTTCACCATCACCCAAATTAACATGTCCAAAATCACCTTGAACATAGTATTGAAAATATTTATTATGGGGTGTAGCATGAAATGAAGCCCCTGAATATAACACCCAAAAATCATTAATGTTATCTAAATAAAGTATTAAAGCATATTATAACACATCACCTACTACATTCACTTCCTAATTTTTATTTTGGTGTCCATCTCCTTGTTTTCCTTTTTGAAACCAAATATCTTTCTTTAGGTATCCTTTCTTCCCACAAATCCATCACAGCAACATTCCTCTAGATTTGTATCTACCCTTCTTATACTTACCATGATTCCCTAGGCCCTTTCTTTTATCCTTTTGTCTTCCCTTGTTATCCATAGTTAAAGTATTACCTTATGTCTCATTTGTGCTTTTCTATCACATTTCCTTGCTAAGAATAACACTAATAACATCATCAAATTTTAAAGTGTTTGAACCAAAGATAGAATTACTCACATCCATGACCAAGTCATTCCAATTTTCTAGTAAGGAGCATAGAATCAAAAGATCCCTAATCTCATCCTCAAAATTTACTCCTACTCTTTATCCATACCTTGTTGGAGGCTAAGGGTTTTTCATACACTTTATCCAATGCCTTTATCACATCTATTGTTGTCTTTTCTTTTGAAATATTAAAGGCCACTGATGTCTCCAAGCATAGCCATATTTTTCCTAGTGCCTTTTTGTCAAACCTCCTAATCTTCATCCTTCATAATTTCTAGATTCTTTGTTATTCCACTCAATGGTAGGAAAAGATCCTTCTAATATAGATATTCCACCATTTACATCTTCCATAGTTGGTGGTTTTGGCTGCTAAAATTTTCAACCTTAAACTTGCCATCTTCCACCATTGTTCCCACTCAAACTAGGAACCCTCTTTTCTTATGAGTTTATCTACCAAATAAACCTTCAACTCTGATACTAGTTGTTAGGAATATAGAACATAGATCAATATTAATGAATTAAAGATAGAAATAAAATGTAGAAAACATAAAATAATAAAGACATAGATTTAACATGGTTGACCCAATATGGGCTACATACACATATAAATAGCCAATCCTTATTCTTTAGTCCAACAAATGAAGGGAAAAACTTGCAATACAACTAGTACAATATTCTCTTCACTCACACATACTATACCATCATGATTAAAATGCCCTAATATCAAAAGAGGGTTACATATTAGGGTAAAAAATGCCCAAACATAATTTCTACCATTAGATTGTCAACCTAATAGTGAACAATCTAAATCTACTACAAAATTAAAATATTTTACAATGCATTTTTAAAAAAATGCCTCGAGGGTGCTACCCCTAAACCCCCACCTAGGGAGGCTTCCAAGTAGGTTGTCACCCCCCCTAGACCCCCGTGGTGACCATAGTGGGGGGAGAATTTCCACCCCACACACCCATATCAATAACTAGGCATTATAATAAGATCAAGCTCTACTATCCAACATTTAGACCAGTTGCAACTAATCAAGGAACTACCATCCCTTATTTAGTAAAACTATAATCTCATAAGGTGCTACCATACCTATCTAGCTAAGCTGCCACAATAACTAGACCTTTATCAAGTTTCACCTTACAAGGAATTTATATCCCCCTTAGATGTTGAGATACCACAACAACACCTATGAACACATCTACCTTTGAACTGATGTCTTCAACATCTGATGATGGACCTTTGATTCTCATTCTTTACCTTTGCTCATACTCAATTTGCAAGAACACTATTTTTATAATATAATTATGACCTAAAGGTCATATAAATACTCCTCAATCTGATATACTCAATAACTCATCTACTAGGCACTCTACCTATCCTTCACTCTATAATGCACACACCCAAGGCCCTCTCAAATCTCACACAAGTCTAGAAATCATCATCTTTAATTTAATTATATATAGAGCATTCATGATTATCACCATCTTGGTTAGCCAAAAGGCATGCCTTAACCCTTAATTCATCTATCTCATCAATACATAACTCAATACCATCCACATAGGTTAGCCATGGCACCCATGGGTCACTCTTAAGCAACTACACCTAGCAAATAGGCCTTTGTAGCCCTTACATGTCTCATGCAAACCTATTCACCCATTTAACACTTCATATATCAAAACAAGAACATAGGACCACTTTAAATTACATGGGTCCACTCCTTATGTCCCCTTCAACATCCTCAAATGATCACAATCAACTCTTCTCACCTTTGTGTATGCTCAAACAACTTAAACACTGACCTGGTGCATAGGAACATCATGAATGAATACATAGTCAACTTATTAAGATTTATTCATACTTTATATGAATTTAAAACCTTAATAATACACACATATGATCCCCATGGAGTATAAAACACTATCCAATATCTAATTCATCATGAGATATCAAAACAAGCTCAAATACCCTTCTTGGGTTAGTTGCAGAACACAGTCAAATACATAGTCAACTTTGAAACTTGATAACTTTGAATATACACACTTTTATATATTAAAATTTATATTTATGGATGATCCTTGGATTCCTCTACAATTTATCTTTTCACACTATGAGTAAATTTTTCATAGATCAAAATATATAGCAATAGGTTTTTTTCTTTGTTAAATTCAAATATTCAAATATTCAAACGCAAATGGTCACAGTTAAACCTCAATCACTTTGCTTGCATATCATGTCCTCATTGCTTAGATAAATCATCCACCATATATCTAATTTTAAGTAACTTTACCTTGACCTTTTAACACCCATCATTGTATCTTCATCTTGACTATTTGACTTAATGCGCTCCATCGATCTCATATACGTAGCTCAATCTTTATCTCTACTTAACGTTAAACATCGAACACTTGTCCTCATATCACTGCTTCCAAACATCTTTAAATGAAAATGATATATTTATCCCTTTTTAATTAACTTTATCTTTACTCAATTTAATCATCGAACACTTCGACCCATTGGACTTACTATGCACTATAGATCTAGATGTATGAACTCCCGTGAACCGTTGATCCTTAGAAGAAGCTTGATCTTTATCTCTGCTCAACATCAAGCACATAAAACACTTGTCTTCATCTCATATAATCCTAACATATTGGATAAAATTCACTCCATTGATGTTTCTCAAACTTTACCTTGTGTAAATCTGACTAAGTATGGGAACCTTGCTTATCTACCTAGAAGGCCAACTTTGCAAAGTCATGTCTTTTGCTTCGCTCACTCACAAGTTCTAAAATTTGGACCATATGATATCCTCTAAAAGGAGAATACAACCATATAAAAATATGATCCTATAAACCTCACATGTGTGAGATGTAATGACATTAAAATGCCTCCTCAAATTTATCAACTCATAAAACCAACTATGTCAATAATTCTCTGGAAAGCCCAACTTTACACATGCATATCTTTTGTTGTGCTTTAGGGATTGACCTGAAAGTTATCTCAAATCAACTAGGCACAAAATTTAACAAACCCATATGATCACCTTCTCCTTAAATGTATACACTTGTGATATATGTTGTCACCAAACTACTTGGTTTTTCTTACCTCATGCAAATTTGGCTAAGTATAAAAAAACACTGTCAAACTACTTGGAAGCCCAACTTTGCATTTGCATATCTTTTTATGTGCTTTAGTGCATGATTTTAAATTTATCACATAATATCTAAGTAAAAATATATCATGACCATATGACCAACTCCCCTTGACTCATCCACATGTGGCAATTGTGATGTCATCAAATTGCCTAATTAAAATTTTTGCCAGTAGACCCAAAATATCTAGATGAAGATAATGATCAACCAGATGAAATCCAATCATACACACAAGTACTCAAAGATTATAAAACATCTTAGGGACCTCTTTTACATAATAAAATCATCATATTCATCCTTAATCAACCTTAACCCTGCAAACTCTGAAGATCAACCAAGCCTTCTTCAAGCATACTAGGACAAGCACATTGCACACTTTGTCATTGTCACTTAGACTATCAAGGAACTTCATCCACTCACTTGGACACCACCATGACATCACCATGAAATCATTGAAAATGATCCAATAGGAAATTTATCTAACTTATCAATGTATTCATTTGGTTTTAAATTATATTAATTCCTCCCTCCTATTGACATAATTCTGAGCTAAACTTACGTCCTTGAGTAACAAAAAATCAAGCTCATTGAATGTATTATGCCTAACTAATTTGGAAATATTATATAATTTTTCATCAATTATCCCAAAATTTTGGTTAAAGCCTATTATCCTCTACCATTCAATATGTCTGTTGGATCTAAATCAATGAATAGAAAGTAGGAGACTATGCATGGATGAGATTACATTCTACACCTTGCTAAATATATCTTCAAATTATTATATCATGGTTTAAGATTCTAATCTCTTGTTTGCTTATTGTAGGCCATAAACTATTTTATTAATTACACTACCAATAACTTATAAAAATGTGTTTTGGTCCTTTTTAATCTCATCATGCTCTCCAAGCTTGGTTTTCCTCTCTTTTTCATTTGGAAGAGCTCTTCTCCCTTCTAAAATTCAATTTCCTTAACCCCTATTGACATATTTATTCTAGTGATCCTCTTTATGTGTTTAATTGTTTTCTCAAACTCAAAAGTAATCTTTTAGTCTTTGATGATGATGAAATGTTGCCTTGATAACTTTTTAATTTGTAATTGTTGCATCCATAGTTGTGTTAAAATTGGCCCAATAGAATAAGATGACTTGGGGGATGAGGGAGCATAGTAAGATATGTTCAATTGAGGAGGTGGCATGAGATCTAAAGGGTCAAGTGGAGTGGAACTAGGAGGTATAAAGAGTGGAGAAGTAGGAAATGGGGGGCTAACCATATTCTATTCATATGACTTAATCTAGGTTGGACTCCTTTTTGTGTATTTAATTGAATTAAGGAATTCTTTTATGATTGTCACCATTTGGGATGTAATTGAAGTGTATGTAGGCATTGGTTCAACCAAATGTGTATAAGCATGTCTTTATAATTGTTGAGAGGAAAAAATGGATTTTGATACTAAATATTCAAACCTTGGGGTTTGAAAGATAGATGTTATTGGTAAAGAATTGATGGGCTATGTAATGGAAGCCTTTATTGGAGTGATGGTAACTTTCCCAATGGATCCAAAAACACTTGTTATATTAGAAGCTAGGGTAGCAATTAAACTACCCTCAGGGGTTTTAGAAATAATATGGGTGTGTACCTTAATAATTGTAATATTTAAACAATGCATGTATCTAAAATTCTTATTATCACACTAGGAGTAGCTAAAATAGGAATAAATCTATGAATGAGTACCTTAGGCAATATGGTTGGAGGAGTATTTTTTCTAAAATTTCATGTCATATCTTATGACATTTTCTTCTTTTGATTCCTCTCTCGAGGAGATGTCTTATGTGTCTGAAGAATAAGGTAAAATGAATTGTCATATTCACTATCCTTTGTCAAAACTAGTGAAGCTCTTGAAGTACCAGGAGGATTCTATACATCTTGGGGGAGTAATAGAGGCCTAGTTTCTATGTGTGTTATTGGACAAAAAGGCTACTAGCTTGTAGCCCTTGGTGAGTCTATTTGAAGTGGAGAAATAATAATAAGGACATGTGTGACTTGAGGATTTGGCATAAATCCATGTGCACTACATGTACCATAGGATAAGGATATGAAAGTATAGCTCTTAGAAGGGGAATACTATTTAGAATTCTCATTTTTAATTTCTCATCAATTACCTTTAGAGATTTTTCTCTATCAAATTCTTCTTGTACTTATTTATAATTTGGTCCATATTGGATCTATTGTGTAATCTCCATGGTCATACCAGTATATTTCATTATGATATATACTTTAGATTCATCCTTAGCATTGAATAATATATTTTCACATGATCATATCCCTTATGAGAATTAAAAACTCTAACTTTATCTTGAAAACTCTTTAAATGATTGGAAACCCTACCTCTAGGATCCAAACATCTAAATTATTTAAATTTCAAACTAAAGGAATATCTATGAGATGAATATTTAGATAATTGATATCACTAATCAAATTGGGTCATGCTTATACTAAGTGTAAATTTATGAATAATGGCTAATTTGGCACTCTTATGATTTCCATTTATACTTTGGGCCAACTAAAATGTTATTTCTTGTAAAGTTAATTTGTTATAAACCCACCATGGTAAATATAATGATGCCTCAAATCTTATACATTATGGTTAGGGTAAAATAATAATCACCCAATGCCCTAAGAGATCTCTTTATTTCATTTTATAATCTTGGCATTGATTTTATGTTAATAGCATGGTAAACAACTAGGTAGAACTGATCAACTATTTTTTTGTATATAGTGCCTAAATTTAAGGATATTCAGCATGTAAAAATAATCATATAATATCTTATCATCTTTAGGCTACCATGCATGTGACCCTGGGAGACTCATTGTGGCACAAATTGCATCTAGCAAGGAGGATAACATGTATAAGTTTCCATCTTGTTTGACTTGGATTAAGTTAAAACTTATTATCTCTCCTAATATAGGTACACTCTTATCTTATAGGATTGTATACAATAGGGGAATCCAAACCTCATTTGTATTTGAAATGGATTGATATTCATATAATATATTCAATAGGACCATCCCAACTCTAACTCTTGGTCTAGATTGTCAAATAGTAGAGTTTACGTCAAATAGGAGTAGAGTTTACACTCCTTTTCTTGACAAATTTAATGGGGTTAGCTACCCAACTCTATAATGTGTCTCTAACATCATGATTTTTAAACCATTTTATAGCTAATTTTTTATTTTAAACAGTATTAGGTGGTTTCAGTTAGTAATACATATCAAATCAAATACTAATGATATACACTACTACCACATTACTTCTAGGTGTATGCAACATATCATTTGTGCAAGTTTATTACATGAAAAAACTAATAAGGACATCAATGCATATAAACACCTCTAGTTTTTCTAATGCC